>VYZM01005359.1:156022-289977 GCA_013398915.1 Dromas ardeola
GTTTAATTAGCTCTCTTCTTACAGGTTTTCCTACTGTGAAATAGAAAAGTCAAAATCTTTTGATGCTTTCAAGCCCCTTCTCCCCCTTGTGATGATGTAAATGAATTCCCCAAATCCCACCTAAATTCTGAATTTTTAGCTAATTTGTTATTCATGGAGAAAATGTTTCCAAATTTGTATCTCTCTGTTTTCCTTGCACGTCTATCTTAGCATGCGATATATGGAGAGATGCAATATCTTATGAGACTCCTGCATTTAGGCTCTTTGTTAAACTACTTCTGCCGGGTTAGCATTTTTTTCTGCTTGGAAGCTGGAGAATTGAACTCACCCGGGAGCCCCTGTAGTGAAATAAATTATCATAATACAGTGGGAAAAGAAAAGATTTTAGGATGGTGAGTAGCGCAGGGCTACCCTGGCGTATTACTCCTGTTCATTTAGAGATGTAATATGGCTTTGGGTGGCATGACTTGGATATTCTTATTTTGAGGGAACAGGGCTGGTTGGGCAGGGGGAATGAAAGCAAACGTTAACGCCTAAATGCTGAAAGTCCCAAATGTACCCTGACACTAACTGTTAGTAACTGTAACAGCAAATTAAAGCTGAGCTTTGATTGTTAATTCATGATTTTTAAGCCAATCTCTCGTTTTTAGGGGAAACTGACTTTTTTAGGTGCAAAGCAGTGGTGGAGGGCAAGAGATTAAAAGAGCTGTTGAAATTAATATTCCAATGCTCTGCATTTAAAAAATTGTTGGCATAATCCGTGTACGTGCAGATGCAGGGCTGTTCACCAAGGTGTTGTATGCGCTACTGGGCTAAAAAGGATTTGTCTTGAGGGGAACCTTCTAGGGGGGATCCGAGCTCTACCCGTCCTGCAAAGCTCTGAGCAGTCCAAGGTTATGATGGGGCAACGGTCAACAGGACCTGAATAACCACAAACTCATTACACTGTCGTCTGCCAGTGCTTAAGATACCAGCATGGATATTATGGGGTTTTTCTTCTCCTCCTGGGTTTTCATCTTGATCATGCTCTGCAGCCCCTGCCTGTCTCCTGCTCTGCGATGTAGCCCAGGCTACCGCCGTGCTGCTTTCTTGCCTGTTAAGGAAATCTCAGACGCTTTCCTCTTAAAGCTCGCACTGACATTGTCATGGAAGTGCTGCCCTTCTCCTCGCTGCAGAAGGCAAGCCCTGCTAGGAAAGATGATATCACTGGCACTAAATATACACCAGCCATCAGGCCCCTTGTCCGTGCCAGGGATGCTCTGGCAGACTCTGACGTGACTTATTTTCTATGTTTTGTCAATTCTGTCGGTGGCAGGTGATTTCATTAACCACTCTTTAATTGCTTGCAGAGAGCCTAGCTATTATTTGTTTGTTTTCACTCTCCCGATGGAAACACGTGCTGGCAGCTTCCTTGCAATTCCCTCCTCCAAGGTGCACAGATCAGTCTTGTCACCCACTTTCCAAACCTACTTCTGTATTTTTTAATTTTTTTTTTTTGTCTAAAGCTACAAAGGTTGGAATTGGAGTCAAATTCCCAGAAAGTTCATTTTCAGGATTTCAGTCTAGTGTGCTGTGGTGGGATTTAGGGGCTGTCAGTTATGTTTCCTGTGTGCCATCAGTCTCTGGGTCATCTTGGGCTCGTCTGTTCCATCTCCCTATTTCTTCTGCTGTAAAAGAAGGAGAGGTGAATGGGAAGAGGGAGTTTGGGAAAGGACTGAGTTCTTCCTCGAACACTGTCTGGACTCGGGATGGGGTCTTGGCAAGATTTGCCCTATATGTGTTCTCTGGGTTAGTCAGTGTATGTTGCTCCTGGATCTTCCTCACATCTCCTGCATCTTGTGGACAGTGTTTGTCCCCTTTTCTTCTACTGTCTTGCCATTTGGTTCCCTTCGTCCAACAGCGACCTTGCCTGACTGTCCTTTGACCTTGCCCTTCAGGATATTTCAGGTTTCCCTCTTCCATCTCCTCTATTCCTTGCCCATAAGTAGCTTCCTTCAAACCTCCACAGTTTTGTTGCTCCTGGCTGGCCCTTTGGCCATGTTCATCTTGGATGTCCATCGATGGTTTGATCTGAGCATCAGATTAAAATGTAAGAAACCTGAGTTCAGTTTCCTCTTCTGCAACTGACTTTTATGGACCCACCTTTTGGAAGATGGAGATTCATCTCATTAAATGTAGGTATCTCCATCCACAGGGAGGTATTGCCAACTCCCTTTCCAGCCCAGCGAGAGAAATCAGACCTTTTAGGAGACAACTCATCCTGCAGGAAACTGAAATCGCCTATTTTAGGTCAGACAAATTGTGTCTTAAAAATGTCTCTTTCTCCCCATTAGCAATAAAGGGGACTGAGGGCAACTTGTTCAGATGTAAACGCCCCTTATATCTCTGTTTCCTGTCTCTAAGTGACAGTAATGGTGTTTTCCTGCTTTGTTTGGTGAACAATTAGTGGTTGTGAGGTGCTCCAACATTATGACAATAGAAAAGCTCAATGCAGGGTTATCTTATGTGTGATTTTCCTTCTGGAATTTGATTAACATGCTCAGCTGGGAGCATTTCTTATGGTCTTTGGTACTGTCCTGCATTTTCTTCATTCTAATGAAGGTCACTTATCCAACCTCTTCTATGAAGCTCAGATGCTCTTTCCTGGCTGTGCAGAGGACTGTACACCTAAAGGTTGCAAAGAATGTACAGAAGATGGCTTGAGAGTGGGGTCACTGGGCTGCAGCATAGAATTGTAGAATATTTTGTGTTGGAAGGAACCTTTAAAAGCCATGTAGTGCAACCCCCTGCCATGAGCAGGGACATCTTCAACTACATCAGGTTGCTCAGAGCCCATCCAACCTGGCCTTGAATGTTTCCAGGGATGGGCGTCTACCAGTTCTTTGGGCAACCTCGGCCATTGTGTCACTCCCTCATTGTAAAAAATTTCTTCCTTAGATCTAGTCTGAATCTTCCCTCTTTTAGTTTAAAACCATTACCCCTTGTCCTATCACAACAGGCCCTGATAAAAAGTTTGTCCCCATCTTTCCTGGACCCCCTTTAAGTACTGAAAGGTCACAATATGGTCTCCCTGGAGCCTCCTCTTCTCCAGGCTGAACAACCTCAACTCCCTCAGCCTGTCCTCACAGCAGAGGTGCTCCAGCCCTCTGATCTTCTTCGTGGCCTCCTCTCGCCCTGCTCCAACAGGTCCATGTCCTTCCTATGTTGGGGGCCCCAGAGGTGGACACACTACTCCAGGCAGGGTCTCACCAGAGCAGAGCAGAGGGGCAGAATCCCCTCCCTCAACCTGCTGGACACGCTTCGTATGGTTTAGGAGACAAAAGGGTCTGCCAACAGACCCAGCACGTATGCACCCCTAAGTGATTGATTCTTTGTGATGTTGTTACAAATGTTCCCTAAACTGCTAAAAGCTTAGGAAAAAAACTTTAGGTTCATTTAAAAGGGAAAAGGAGCCTGCAGAATTTATGGCATCTGCAGTGACCGGGGGCACTGCCAGCAAATTCAGAGAGTTACGAGTGGATGAGCAGGCTGGTCTCTCATTGGGATCGCACATCTGACAGTCGCAGCGATCCTGGGACTGGCTCTGATGTTATCCCGGTGAATTCTAGTGCTGCACATGGGCAGGGCATCACATCGCCACGCACCAGCACCGCATGATGCTCTGGGTGATGGGCCACAACTCAACAGCATATTTTGGAATGCCCAACATAACTTCCATGTGATTTGGAGACGCAGGTTAGTAGGATGGGATGGATTAAATAAGAAAGGAAGTATTTAGACATGCAAAGATGAAATCACAGAATCATAGAATGTGTTGGGTTGGAAGGGACCTTTAAAGGTCATCTAGTCCAACCCCCCTGCAGTGAGCAGGGACATCTTCAACTAGATCAGGTTGCTCAGAGCCTCATCAAGCCTCATCAAGATACTTTCAAAAGTACTTAGGTGTATGATTCCAGTTGCAGGAGATCCTTAAACCCAGGAACTTGCAGTCAGAAGCGCAAAAGAAACTGGAGGAGGCAGACACTGAAAGGGGAAAGTGTGGAAAGGAGCAAGTTCCTTAGAAGGATCTGAATGAAGTGGAGCAGGTGGTTGATGGGAAAGGCCAGATCAGATTGGGGGTGATACAGAGAACAGGAGGGCACGAAGAGGAGTCAGAAAAAAACTTGGTATGACATAATGGCAGAGCAGGAACCCTTGATCTATTCCGGGCTCTGTTGCTGATTGCAGCATGACCTCAGGCAAAACGCTTTCCTCTCTACATGCCTCCTACGCTCTTCTCCACATAGCCTGCGAGCCCTTCAGGGAATGGACTGTCACTTGCAATGAGCACGTCCTGCACCGAGCACGGTGGCACTTTGATTTGGTTTTGAGGCTTGCCGGGCAGCTGAAGCGTTAGTTCAAAGCTGGATGTTGTTGGGGTTCGGCTGCTTTCACAAGCAGAATTTCCACTTGCAAGACTTCACTGCTGGCTCCTTCCACGCGACACGTGCTTGTGCATTTGTGCAAGGGCTTTGGCTGAGCTCTTTCAACACGCGACTTTTCTTAGACCCTCATGCATCTCTGATTTCCCCGCCGTGCGGTACGCAGGAATGCCGTCCTTCGGCCTCCCCGCCCCCTCCCAACAGGTTGATCATAAATTAGGTTCTGATGTGGGGATTGAATTTCACTCCAGCTGCTGGAGCTGTGGCACATCTGTGGTCCTCCTGTGGTTAATGGCTTCACAAAAATGAAGCAATAAAGGTTATGATGGCTGTGTTTTAACCTCACGGCCCTCATTCTGTTCGACAGGAGTGTTTCTTGGGAACAGTTAAAAACCCACTGCCTGCATTTTAAATATCTCCCAGTGATGTGCCATCTTTGAGCAGCTTTTATGAAGTGATTTTTATTTTTGAAATTTAACAAAGCTGAAGCATCTTTTTTTTTCTCTTGTTTTTTTTTTTTTGTTTTGTTTTTCTTCCAGAAAGATGAATTGCCTCTCTTTAAGATAAACAAACTCGTCTCTGAATTATGCCACAATTTAACGTTCACATACGATAGAGACGTTGGTGCAAGGCAAGAAGGGAAAGGAAGAAAAAAACACACTTAACTTGAAATCTTCCAGTGTAAGCCTGGAATGCTCTTGTAAGGGCTGCATGCATGCACAGGGTGGGCCAAGAAGGCCAATGGCATCCTGGGGTGCACCAAGAAGAGTGTGGCCAGCAGGTCGAGGGAGGTCATCCTCCCCCTCTACTCTGCCCTGGGGAGGCCGCATCTGGAGTGCTGTGTCCAGTTCTGGGCTCCCTGGTTCAAGAAGGAGAAGGAACTGTTGGAGAGGGGACAGCAAAAGGCTACCAAGATGGTTAGGGGATTGGAACACCTCTCCTATGAAGAAAGGCTGAAGGATTTGGGTCTCTTTAGTCTGGAAAAAAGACAACTGAGGGGGGATCTTATCAACACCTATAAATACTGACAGGGTGGGTGTCAGGAGGATGGGGCCAGGCCCTTTTCAGTGGTGCACGGCGACAGGACAAGGGGTAATGGGCACAGACTTCACCATAGGAAGTTCCACCTAAACATGAGGAGGAACTTCTTTCTTGTGAGGGTGTCAGAGCCCTGGCACAGGCTGCCCAGAGAGGTGGTGTAGTCTCCGTCTCTGGAGACATTCCAAACCCGCCTGGACGCGTTCCTGTGCCACCTGCTCTGGGTGACCCTGCTCTGGCAGGGGGTTGGACTGGGTGATCTCCAGAGGTCCCTTCCATCCCTACCATTCTGTGATTCTGTGATGATTTGTCCGTAAAGAACAGTTCACATCAATGAGCCTTTCCAGGGAGAGTGCTTCCGCTCTCTCACAAACCTACTGTCTGTTGTGAAAAGCCATGATAGTGAAAACTGAGATGTGACTTTGGACACTGAGCTTTTACTGCAGCAGAAATGCTGGCGTTTTAGCAAGTATGAAGTGAGCATCCTTAGAAATTAGGCCCTTTTCAGGTGTCTTCTCTTAGTCCTCTCTTGATGAATACCAGTTCCTTAAATAGCTTGTTTTTTAAAGGGAAGTGAAGTCTTGGTGCTCCAAACAAGACTACGGTCGTCTCTGCTGGGTGTTGTGGATGCTACTTAATGTGCCACTCAGCGATTCTCCAGCTGTAGGATTTGGCTGCCCAGCAGATCAATCAATAATGTGTTTATCCTCCCAGCTCTGCTGACACGTATGGAAGTGGTAATGTCCCCAAGTTGCAGAGAGAGCAAAACTATTCAGGCTACGTAGTTGGATGCCTAAAGTGGATTTACCTGGAAAAGAGATAGATATTTAATTTTAGGAAAGTGGCCTAGATCACCTCCTAGCCAGGATGTTCTTGTGTATAGAGACAGTGGAGTTCAAAACATCACTTATACCACTCCCTGGCGATAGCTACCCATCTATTTTCTATACAAATCACTCAGAATGCTGAAGGGGAGAGTCATGAAATGCCTGGTGTGTGTTGGTGCAGACAAGCTTCAGGGGTGTGTGACTCCATGTAAGACATCGCAGCAGAAATTCTGAACGTGCACAAGCTACACGAATTGTGGTACAGGACAGGGGTGAACCTCAAGGTTCCTAGGATGACAGCAAGATTACTCCCTTAATGAGTTCTTCTGCTGCACTTGGGAAAGAAGGGCTTTTCTCTGCCCCTGTTCCCACCCTGAATTTTGTTTCACCTCTGGTACGGTTGTACACGGATCCCACTGTCTTCAAAATCTGCTGATAGTGCTTGACGTGCCAAATTCTTGCAGAAGGGCAAGTAAGGCATGCTAGCCACCCCCTTGGAGAAGGTGAACAATCTCTTATTTATTTATTTAACTTGCTTGCTATTAATTGCAAAGGATGACCCTTCGTTCATGTGTTATGAAGTGCATTGACTTCCTCTCTACAGGTCTTCCAAGAGACTTGCTGCTTAAGCATGCTCGGCGTAAATCCTGAGAGGGGCCCTGGGACAGTTTTCGAGGAACATGGGGTCTGGTGTTAGAGCTAATGAGCTTGTTATGAGACATATACTGGTATCTCTAGTGGCTCTGTCCTTTGCCACTGTGTCCAGCCTGCCTGCAATTAGGAACAAGGTCTGTGACATTGTGCTTTATACTAAATCTGCAACGAGACAAAAATGTCTGATTTTCACTGAACATAGCAGAAACTCATGATCCGCAGAGTAAGAACAAATTTTTCTTCTTTATGACTTGAATTCTTTAGAAGTCCCCAAGGAGTTACTTTTGTAAATTGGAGGGTTTTTTCTTTTTTTTTTTTTTTTTTTTTTTTTTAAAAGTTGTGTGCCCTTTTTTCTGGGTTCTAANTTTTAACAAAGCTGCTGCCCATTTTTCTAGGGATTTAGAAATCAGAACAGTGTTAGCCCAGGTAGTTGAAGCTATAAACCTGGACACAGTGCTCACAAGGGTGTGTTAGGTAATTGATATTGATATATTGACAGGTTAGAAGGCAAAAGAAGAGTATTTAGATGGCTCTGATAGATGGGGACACACAAATCTGGGCTCATGTTGCTTACCTGTCCAAGATAACTCCTGCACTGTGTCTGTAGGAGGTCAGTAGTGAAGCAGAGTGAAAATGCAAGATGCAAGGCCATCCCTGCAAATGATTCCTTCTTCTTAGATGATCTTCAGAGGTCCCTTCCGACCCCGGTCATTCTGTGATTCTGTGGTTCTTTGCTCATGATCAGTTAAATCAGAGAATACGGGTATGGAACAGGACAAGGGGTAACGGGCACAGGCTTGAACATAGGAAGTTCCATCTCAACATGAGGAGGAACTTCTTTCCTTTGAGGGTGGCAGAGCCCTGGCACAGGCTGCCCAGAGAGGTGGTGGAGTCTCCGTCTCTGGAGACATTCAAACCCTGCTTGGGGGCGTTCCTGTGCAACCTGCTCTGGGTGACCCTGCTCTGGCAGGGGGTTGGACTAGATGATCTCCAGAGGTCCCTTCCGACCCCTACCATTCTGTGATTCTGTGAAGTGACCTCAAAAAATCTCCCAATCTCCTGTATCCCGAGGAAAAGCCCCTGTGGCTAAACCATTCATCTGGGATGTTCAGGTTAACTTGGCCATCGTAGTCTCTCAAGGAAGAGCCCTGGCATCTCTGCCTGACTTGAATCATTTCTAACCGTTGGGTTTGCAGATTTTGCCCTTATTTTATTTTATTGAATGTCACCATCAGGCAAGCTCTATCTTACATCGGAGGACATGCCCTTCTAGGGGATTGTCCAGCCATTGTCAGACAATTAATCTGAATTACCCCATTCAGTTCAGTCCTATTCATTCCCTGCGATCCATTATTGTCACCCTTCTTCCCTGCCATTAATATCACCCAAGCTGCTCTTTCTTTTTACACTGGAAACTTTAAATGGATAGATATGTTAATTGGTATCATTACAACAAACGGTCCTAGTCACACTGCAATTCAGGCGAACATTTCATGTTGCCATTTAAATAATGAGGGTTTTTTCTGTGTNNTAAAAAAAGGGTTGTTTTTTGTTTTTTTTTTTTTTTTTTTTTTTTTTATGCCACTGACAGCTACTTGTGTTTAATTCATTTTGATTTCGTTAGGAGGGGGAAGTTATCAGGATTGCATCATTAAAAATGCATGCTTGGGTTATTCATGCATGTTTCATATATCCCTGTGTATGATCCATCATAATTCAACATTAGCCAATGGGGATACCAAGTGGAAAGGGTCTGCTGAGCATACATATAATTCAATTACACCCATGACGTCACATTGATTGGATTCTTAATGACACCTCCAAGCCATGCTGTGAACAAGGCTGGGCAAAATGAAGGTTTCCGCTGAGGCTGCCTGTGCCTGGGAACACAAGGTTTGTGTTACCTCTTCAGATTTGCGGAAGTTTGGATCCGACAGGAGCTGGGCAGCTGCTTCGGAGCTGCTCAGCAGCCGGAACTGAAGGCCAGATGGGAGCCAGCTCAGACAGCACTGCACGAACCTTGGCTGCTATAGGAGTTGCACTGCTTGGGCTGTAATAAAGAAATAAGATGTTCTCCCTGCTGTTCGCTGCTGTTATTAAAGTGCTTTTACCAGTAGACCTGTTCCCATGGCAGAGGGACAAACATGTCATGCTGCAATAAGTCCTCCTAATCTGGTGTAACTCTGCTCACAGTTGGGGCACAGCTTTGGTTAAAACCCCCTTCTCGTTGATGGGTGATTGTGGAGCAGCGCGTAGAGCTATTCCCTGCAGCTGAAAAGGGAGATAGGAGATGCAACTGGTGTCCTCTTTTCATGAATCCTGTTTTAAGATAAATCAGTAATTCCACCTTCCTCCTCCCTCACGTTCACTACAGTCTTTCTCCCCCTTAGTAAAATAAATCTCTCCTTTCCACAGCCTGCCCGCAATATGCATAATGAGAAAGTGCCGTTCCTAGGGTCCCAGCGGGCACAGGGCAGAGGTTGGGTAATGTAGCAAGGTCCGCTATTTTGACAACAGAGGTGGGCTCCCAACGGATGTTCCTGATGCTCTGAGCACTGTGGGATACGCCTCTGACAGCCGTCCATGCTGCTCCTCCCTCTCTGGACCTTCAAGGTCATGCAGCAACAAGAAAAGGGTGGAGGGAGCAAGCTAAGAGGTTGAAATTTGCTTGCTGTTGGGTGAGAAGACCCATGTCGGTCTCCAGTGGAGCTGGAGAGGTTGGGATACAAGTTGGAGACGGGAGCGTGGACAGCCCCTTCCACCCAACGTGTTGTCAGCAGCATCTCCTTGAAGCCAGCCTCATCCCCTCAGGAACTATAAAGTCTTTGTCGACTGCTTGAACCACGCGTCTTTGCACAGCATCTTGCACACTTGGATGCTGATGTCAGTTTGGGTGTTCTGGCATTGCTGCTTCTTGGTATTAGTCAAGTGGAGCAAGGATTGCTGATGCAGAGTTTTCTTTGATGTTCCTTTTAAATAAAAAAATAAAAAAGGAAGACTCGGCATCCGTTACTGCCTTTCACTTCAATATATTTAGTAATAACTTGCTCTCCATGCATGTGTCCCATGCACTCATGTGCCTCAGCACTTTTTAAGCTCTAGTGAATTACAACCCAACAGTGGATTCTCTCCATTTTATTGGTGCTGGATCCCAAGCCCAGAGAACTCAAAAAACCCCTCTGTTTCAGATCAGGGCCAGGAGAAGAAATCGCTTCTTCTTCTGACTCCTAGAACTCTGCTTCAAGCACATGAGCATTCAAACTACCGATCCCATTGATTTTCAATTACGGCTCAAATGGAAGTGGTTGTAGCTTTGTGTTAACCCTCGGGAGACTTTGCCCTGTCATCTCTGGCGAGGAGCAGGGGGAAGAAATCCTGCGCTGCCCGTGCTGACGTGGATCTGTGTCCGGCCCTGTGGCTGAAACTCACTCCTGAGCAGAAATGGCTTTCACCGCAGCTTGTTAAAATAACAAATTCACTTTTTATGGGGATGGGTATTCTTGGTTCTGCTGCTGGGGGCAATATGTGGGTGTGTGGCATGAAGAAATCATAGCTATAAATGCAGAGTTATTGTGGTGTGGTAGAAAGTTATTGTTGGCATGAGTATGGGGTATTTTTAAATTGGGAGGAGACTTGTTTTAAATGGCAGCTGTGCTGAATGTTGCTGGCATGTTAGGGGTAGTCCCGGCAGAGCTGGGTTAGCCGGCAGAAGGCAGATGAGAAGTCTGAAGCTGCAAAATTCACACCCTTCTTTCCCTGATTTTTAGGTTGGTCAGTGTTTCTGTCTATCTTGGGTAGGTGGCTGTGAGCGCGCATGTGCTCTACGTTTCGATGGTGCTTTCCTCATTGGATCTCTCAGCTCTTCGCCAAAGCCAAGAAACAACCCGTCCGTTCTCCTGGCTGGAGGTGCAAAGGAGTTAAGTAATTTGTTGAGCCAGGTTAAGATTGTGGCACATTCCCTGCAAAATAAAAAAAAAATTAGGATTATAATTCCCAGCAGCCTTGCCAAGAGCTAGAATGAGTTTCACAAGGTTTGGGTTCATCTTGGACTTGATCTGCCCTGAACCCCGTCTCAGTCCATGCATCCATCCCCTGCTTCCAGACCAATGTATGTGTTTGTTCCATTGGCTTTGCATGAGAACCACTGATAATGTTATTTATAACAGCCTGCCCGCCGCCTGCCTGCAGCCGGGCAGCTGGAGCCAGTGTTGGGTTACCATCACCTGCTCCCCTCCCGCTTCCCCTTTGCTGCATCGGAGGGTGCGGCGGGGCTGGATTACAGTCTGGGGTGGTGGACCTGAAGCGTCGCTGCCCCTGGCCGTGGGACACCGTCCTCGTCCTCGTCCTCACTTTCCCCTTAGGGCAGAGCCTGCAGGCAATGAAATGCAGCAAGACCCTGAAATATATCCTGTAGGATGCTCTCTGTAAGGACTAAAGGCAATGCTCTCCAAGGCAATTTCGTACCCTGCCCTTTTTGTGTCTGCCTTAAGCCAAAAATATTTATTGTTAATAATACTAAAAATATGCATCATATCTGGGCAGGAGCAGGGCTTCTTTGAGGTGAGCACTGTGTTGCCCTCATGAACATCCAGCAGATCTTTTTGGGGTGCTGCAAATAAGTGCTAAGCATCCCCAAATGACAGGAGGAGAGGATCTCAGCTAAATGGAGAAGGGTCCTCATGGTGAAGGTAGCAGGCTGCTCTGATGAGCTGGCAATTTTATCTCACTTATTCTCCCTGGGGGGGGTGGAGCAAGCAGTCCTACCTGCTTCTTTTCCATCTCTTATCAGCAGCATCTAGCATTATCACATTTGTTATATCTCCTCCTCAGAGTGCTGACATGAGAGGACATCTCCCAGGGTTGTCGACAGGATAAAAAGGAGGAAATTAGCAAAGCCCCAACGCGTGAGTCTCCGCGACTCTTTCCTTTCCAGCCTGAACACCAGTTCTGCTGTGTGCTGGAGCAGTAAGAATGGTGAAGGTGATCACACTCCTCCGAGTTGCCTTCCAGGGCTGAAAGGGTCTTACAGAAAAGACGGGGAGGGACTCTTTGTCAGGGAGTGGAGCGATAGGACAAGGGGGAATGGTTTTAAACTGAAAGAGGGGAGATTTAGATGAGATCTCAGGAAGAAATTCTTTGCTGTGAGGGTGGTGAGGCACTGGAACAGGCTGCCCAGAGAAGCTGTGGCTGCCCCATCCCTGGAGGGGTTCAAGGCCAGGTTGGACGGGGCTTGGAGCAACCTGGGCTGGTGGGAGGTGTCCCTGCCCAGGGCAGGGGGGGTTGGAACTAGATGGTTTTTAAGCTCCCTTTCAACCCAAACCATATATCTGCTTATCTGGAGGGTGCAAACTCCGACCACGTGTGTTAGCACTGCTGGCAATAACTAGAGGCTGGTGGCCAGATCAGTATGGAAAAACTGTGCTGAGAGCACATTTATTTCTTTGCAGCCTGAGTGTGCATGTGAGGAAGGATGTGCAGGGGTAAGGGAGGTAGAAGGGCTGCAGCTTGATTACACGATCCCTTTCTGTGCTTATTGAGCATCAGTTGGAAACAGCTCCCCGCAGTGGCTCTGCTTCAAACCCTCCTGCTCGAAGCTGACTCTACATCCCAGTGGGAGGCCCTGACTTCCCAGAAGAGGCAGCTACAAACTGGCCTGAGTTCATAACCTTCCCTCCCTGCCCCTTGCAGCTCCTGGAGCTGTATCACTCTCTGGAAGATCACTGTTACCGCTGTGAACTCCATCCTCCTTCCACCACGCTGGTGAGATGCCCTTTGTAATGCTCCAAGCTTTTGTTTTTTGCATGAGCTGAGTTGGGGTGAACTTGGCGAGACTGCCAGAACATCATGAATAAGTTAGGAGGAACGCTGTACTCAGTGCTCAGAGCACACGCAGGCAGAGAAAGCAGGCTTGGTGCTCAAACAGTCATTCGCGTGCCCCTCCAGTGGCGTTTTATACTCTTTTTGTATGCCGTATTGGTTGAGAATTGGACCTTTCATGTGGGTGCTGGGGTCTTCACCAGTCCTGTGTTACTACAGTCAAAACAGGCTTCAGATGAGTGGCCTGCAAATCTCTCCGGCATGGTCATTTTGGTGGGCCATCCTGACAGTCCAATGTCTAAAAGATCTCTTGCCTTAACCCAGAGAGTTTGTGATGCAGTTTTGTGTCTCCTCAACATTTCTCCCATCACAGCGTCCCATTGCCCAAGGCTCCTCCTTGGACATCAAGACAGACATCTTTAAAGAGTGGACAGTCTGATCAACTCACCTCACTGCCTGAGCCACCCAACATGCATGGCCTGTGACTATTTCTTTTTCTTAAGAGTGGTGATTTTCACCGGAGATGCAAAATCTGCAAGTTTGCGATAAAATTTCCCTCTGTGCTCTTCCTAAAATCATCTTTGCAGAAGAATTTCCCCCTTTCTCTTTCTGGGAACATCTCTGCTCTCCTTCTACTCACGTACTTGTGCTTTTTGGTTTCTAAAGACCAAGTCTTCTCGATCTCAGGGCTGTTTCTGTGCTGATGGACAGCCACGATTTTCTCTGCTCTCAGCCTCTGGTATGTCACTGGGATCTTTTTCATCCTTTTTGCAGTTTATCACTTCTCATGACTCCCTCTATCCCATTCTTCCTGTATGGCTTCCAGAGTCCCTTGTCACCATGATTTCATTCATGCTCTCCCCAGAGGGTCATTGCCAGTCACCTCTCTGCAGTTATTTCTGCACAGTCGGGGCTTTGTAATGAAAAACAAAACTCTCTATCTATCTGCTTCATTTCCAGAGCTGCTGGATTAGCTCCCGATTTCTTCCTTGGCTTCATTTCAAATTAAAGCAGGTCAGGGAAGAAGGTAGATCTGTGTCCACTCCAAAATGTGTCCTGCTCCACATCAGAATGACTTTTCTGACCCTGCACCGCTACATCAGGGCCAGAGAGCAGAGCTCTGCCATGCTGCAAAGAGATGTAGGACTGGAAGGGACGTCTTGGGTCAAATCCAAGCCCCTGCCATTGCTGGCATCATGTTGTGTGATTCCGTTGGCAAACTTTGCAAAGTTCATCCTCACCTTCATTTGCTTCTTCTGCTTGCCCAGCCCAAGGGTTTCTCACTGTCGGTGGGTTGGGCAGGCTGGTGGTCCCACAGGGCTATAGCTGGTGGATGGGAGAGACTGTGGCTGAGCTGGATGCTAAACTGAGGACAGGGTTGTCCCTGCAACACCCTGGCTGAGCTGAGGACCAGCCTGAGGTGGACCCAGAAACGTGCCTCCTCCAGCAACATGTGTCCTCGCTGGAGCACGGAGGTGACATCTTAGGAGTTGGGCCAAAGGGACTTTTCTACTCTGTGTGGTCATCCCAAGCAAGCGAGCAGACCACGTTGCATCTGTCTGCACAAAGCTGGTGAGACCCAGATCACCAAAGGCTACTTTTTGCAAGGTGTCTGGGGGCTGCAGCTGCCTGTTCAAGAGTAATACGGCCTCAGAGGGGGCTGCAAACAACAGCCCCAAAGCCCAGATATTTTCTGCAGTGGGAAGTGACTCCAGCCTTGGAGTGACGTGTGGCGACCAGCGCTCGCGAAGCAGCACGCCGCTAACGGCACTTAAAGAATTGCCTCTCCTCTGGCCGCTTCATAAAAAAGCAGCAAAAACTGGGCATTAAGCATGTCTTGCCTATTAGTGTCTCCGCCAGAAATATTTGATAGAGACATATGCTCACCTCACACACATGCACAAACCAGACAAATTTGATGAAGGGATTTGTTAGCGGAGACGCTACGACACGTGCCCCTTCTGCTGCCTCCTCTGATTTCGTTCTGAAGGCGAGGGTTAGGTTTTTGGTTTTGTTTTGTTTTGCTTTGTTTTTTTTTTTTTTTTTTATAAGTGCTTTTCTGCTGGCTGCTTTACATTTTGCTCCGCGTTACGGAGGAGCTGATTCAGCGGTTTAGCACCCAGCCGCTGCTCAGAGGAATTCGCACTGGTTTTGTTTATTATTTTGAGCATAGCCAGTTCTGCTTTGCTACTAATTGACAAGCAGGAAATGTTTCTTGGACTTTTTAGATAGCTGAGTCCGTTGCTGGGACCCTGCTGTCGAGGAGGGGAAGCTCATAGGAAACTTTCTTTTGAATGATTAGAAAACAGAATATGATTTCAGTGCAAATATCTGTCTTGATACTCGAGGTGTCAAATGCTCTGAGTAATGATCATGTTTTAAATAGAGTTTATAACTTTCTTCCCATGCATATACCGCCCACTGTATCTGCATTGTGGAATATATATACAGTGTGTCTGTGTATAAATGATGTAGCTGCATAATTACACCTACAGAGGAAGAGATCTGTCTGTATTTATTTTAAATATTATATATATCTGCGTATTTAAAGAAAGGGTATTACACAGATGGCATCTCTCTTAGGTCACATTTCAATAATAATGAGAGTTTAATTATGCTGTGGCAATTTTATTTTATTTCATCTTATTTTCTTTTAGCTACCTCTAATAACTGCTAATTTTCCAACCAGAAAGGTCATGGCGCAGATGTGAATAAACACGTCGTAAACTGGATGTAGTAAATAAATCCGCTCTCCAGTAGCAATGGTATTGAGCACAGTAAGGGTGCAAGGACGGGTAAAATAGTCTTGTCACTAATGTTTTGATTATATTAATTAATGGCAGTTGTATAATGAGAGATCAGACCACAGCAGTTGTATCCAAGTGTTTTTGATGTGGGGTTAAATTCCTAGTAAGTGCATTATAACTACAGGAGCCGTTTTATAAGGCTTGACCCACCGTTATTCACTGATGCCACCGTGACCAGCCCTGCTGGTGTCTTTAGCTTTGATTTGTAAGGCTGTATCGTCTATTCCCATCCTCATTGCTACTGTGTTTGGGTGTTATGTGTCTGCTGAGATTTTCCCGAGCTTATTGCCCCGACCTGGGATGCACTGGAGGAAAAATCAGTCTGCACTTACCCTGCTCCTTGTGCCATAAAACTCCAGCTCTGATTGCTTTTGGAGACCGGAGACAGGCCTCGGACCAAAATCTTGCCCTAAAACTTCAACTGAGACAATTGCTTCAGTTTTATTTATTTAGACTCTTGTTTGGAGAATATTTGATATGCCACAGGGAGCTGGAGCTGAGTGGCTGCTCGGTGTAAGGAAATTCGGGAAAAGCCTTTGACAAATACTGCCAGGGATAGAGCTTGTGTGTGAGGAGGAGGATGAGCCTGTGGAGGAGCTGATGGCTGTGCCAAGGATTAACTGGAAAGGGAAGGTAATCCTAAACCAACAGGTGGGATAGCCTGAATTTGTGGGATGGAGAGCCCGTCTCAAAGTGAGGGATTAAGATGCTGAGGTGCCAATACCTTCACCACAGAGTGCTTTATTTTGGATGTGTGTCTGGGCTGCGTGTAGGAGTTGTGTTTGCTTTAACCAAACGGGTAAAATCCTTGTCCCATTGAAACCGGTGTCGGAGTGAACAGCCCACGCTGGGAGAGAGGTGGTTTGCTGGTTATGATGGAGGAGTAAAGCCTCTTTTCCTGGGAGAGTGTTTGTGGGAGGAGGGCTAGGGATCTTCCTTTCTCACCTGCTTCCATCGTGCTTTCTGCACCACTGCTCACATCTCAGTTATCTCCACGACGGTGTTGTTTCTTTTTTCCCTTCGAACTCCTCCCCACCAACTGTGCCGGCTCCTGAGGAAATAAAGCATGGCCTGACACATCTCTGTCTGCGGCTCTCCTCCTGCATGGCTGGGCTTCTCGCACCTACCTGCTGGGAAGAGCAGAAGTGGGAACTGCTTTTCTTGCTGCTTGGCTTTCTGTGCTCCTGCAACGTGATCCCACTCTGAGCCCTCCGAGGTGGCGTGATGGTGTGAGACAGGGAAGATCCTTTGCCTTCAGACAGGGTGACAGGACATGAGGAGCCTTGACTTAGTGTTTCAGGGGCTGCTGGTTGAACTGGCTGCTTGGACACTGTTTTCAGCTGCTGGTCCATCATGGGTAGGTGTTTCTGCAGATCAGATACAGGACCGAGATGGGGAAGCTCTGAGGTTGTCCTGCCCCACACCTCTGTGATCAAACTCTCGGCCACGCTTGGTCTTTCGTCATCTCATCACCTGGTTGGGGTGATAGGGTGGATTGGGGTGCTTGGATGTCTCTTTGGACAACAGCAGCATCTTTCTGCCTTGCATATGGCTGGTCTTATTTCAACCTTATACAAGCAATACCTTAACACACAGTCTTAAGAGACTTTTTGCATCCAAAGAACCTCCTGGACCTGTCCTGGATGGTGCTGGGGGCTTCGAGGAGGTGAGAGGCAGCATAGCAGGAGCTCCTGAGGATCCCATCAGGGAAGCCCTTGGGTCCTGGTCCTTCCTTCCCTCCCTTCATGTAACATTGTTTGAAAACATTTGTGAGCAGCGAGTGAGCCGCTGTGGCTGGCAGCGCTGTGCAAATGTCCTGTGCTTGTGCTGCTGTTTTACATTGATAATTCATCCCAAGATCAGCATTTAGAATTAATTCAATTAAAGGGGCCTCATCATTCATTTATGAGAAAGGGAGGCTTATAAAGAGCTGTTCACAGGGAACATCTCTGTGTACGCCGTGCTAGGGAGGGAGTTCATTTCTAGCTGTAGGGTACAGTGCTCGTGGTGTTCCCTGGCCCATGGCGGGGACCTGGACATCTCCTGGGATGGGGAGGGCATCAGACTGGGGTGCTTGTTTAGTGGCAATATCAGCAAAGGAGCCTGACCAGACACTGTGCTGTGCTTTTAGCATGAGATGTGGTGTTTCTGGATCAAAGCTAAATCACATCGTCAGGGCAGTGCAGGGCAGGGGTCCTTCACAGGTATGCACAGGCATATTTGTCTCTGGAATCACCAGTTCAGCTCCTCTCTTGCATATGCACTTGAGTGATAGCCCCAAATTTTCTTTGTCTTTCCAGCTAGCTATGTGATCAAAGAAGTGCTTTTTCTTGGTTTTACAGGACCGTATTCTCTCTCTTATGGTCTTTAGCTTTCTGTCCCTGTCCCCGCTTGCTTCCTGCCCTTCAGTCCCCCAGTTCTCATAGGGAAGCTCCTTGGTGGGGACAAGGGGACTTGCCTTGAGTTAGACAGGACAGCTGTGCTGACTGCAGCTTTGGGTAGGGGTCCCACTCCTGCTGGGTGAAAGTATCCCTAATTACTCTGTTTGTTTAGCTGGAATGGGCATGCGTAGGAGACACAGCAAGTGAAGGAAGGGATCTGATCATACTCTCCATCCAAAACAGAGAAACACAGTGATCATCAGAAGAGGAGGTCTTCTCTCTCTTCTTTGTCTTCTATGTCCGCACTGAGTCTGTAGCAGTCCTATCTGTTCCCATCATCAAGAAGAACTTCTTCTACATTAGGGTTTGGGTTCACACCATTCGACCAGCTGGAACATGGATCTTTAGCTTTCCAGACACATAGCGAGGATTCTGGCTCACAAACTTTCTCTTGGGTTGAGTTGGGTGGGGAGGGAAATGCTCTGTTTTTGTTCTTGGGTGAGGTTGAATTTTCTGTGCCTTGGGAAACTGACCTGGACGTACAAGTGTGAGCCTTCACCCCTGGTACCCTCAATAGCCAGGTAAATGTACTTGGTAAGTCAAAGTCCACCAAATGTCAACAGACGGATCATATTACCTTATAGGAAAAGCTACCTGTGAAAATTATTTCTGGTTGATTTTTCCTCCAATGCCCTTCCTCTTCTTTTCTGGCTGGTTGAGGTTCTCCATTAACCTTCCTAGCTCCATGCCATCTCCAGGAAAAAGGGCATGAGGCTGAGCCCAGATCATGGTGGCAACTGCTGGCATTCCGTGTTTGCTAGAACTGACGTGACAGGGAGCTATTCCTGGGCTCTGTCCTTTTCCTTCCTTTTATCTGAGTAGAATCATATTTTGACAGGCCAGTGATGCAGAAAATAACTTGCTGCTCTCCAACTGTTGCATCCCTTGACCCCAATTAGAATGTGGTGCATGTAGAAGTGTCAGCTTCTTGCTTTCTCTCCGCTCTCCATCCCCCTGACCAAAATTCCCATTATAAAGATGACACCTGAGTGCTTCGTGGGGTGGAAATCATTGCTGACCAAATAGAGAATCAGAGCAGATCTGAAGTCCAGATCATCTGGTGTTTTTCTGGCCTTTGTTTCAGAAGAAGGTGCAGGAAAACTGTCAGAAAGGCGTTATGTGATATTCCGACCCGTAAGAATATTTCCCCTTGACCTGTTTACATAGGGTTAGATCCATCTATATAGGGTTGGTTTATGCCAGCCACCAAACTCTATGTCCCTTGTAGACCTCCAGCTTGGTATTAAGAGTATTTCTTTTCAACAGTTAATGTCCTCACAGCTGAAGCTGTGGAGGATGAGTAAGGGAGTCCACAGGCTGGGAGTGAGGCAGTCCGTGGGATATTTCTATGGGATTCAGGACCATCCAAGACTGCACATGTTCCTCCATTACCCCATGTTCCTGCCCTTTGTGTAGAGGACCCATTGGCAGCTCCCCTCCCTGGGAATGGCTGGATTGCAATGTCTTCTCTTATCTTACAAGCGTAGCGTAACAACTCATGAACTCTCTCAGAACAAGAGAGCAGAAAACAGGGCTAGATTTGTGCCTGAGATGTATCTGACTTTTCCTCCCACTGCTTTGAATGTTGAGTTGTTGGTACTGGACGTCAGGCATGTTTCAGATCACAGCTGCCTTGTGCTTTCTGATGCACAGCCTCTCGTCAGGTTATCTGTGTGTGTGATTCAACGGGAGGAGAGGAGGGCAAAGCTCCAGACTGTGACTCATTCAGTCTTTTCCCACTGCTGCTGTAATTCAAGTGGAAATCTCAGAAGATGGTAAAACCTTCAGGCACGTTAGAGATGCCAGGCTTTAAGTGCATATGAATGAATCCAGAGCTCATTTTGAACTTGAAAAAACAGGGAAGGCTTGCTGCGATCTCATTGCCTCTGCCTGTTGCGAAGTATCAGTCTCCTTGAAAAAAGTGGCTGCACAGTGGTGGTGGTGGTGTTATCCATGTGCATTTCTAAATCCCTAATGTTGAGGGGGCTATTGCATAGAGAGCAATGAGAAAAGCATCAGGCCTTCTCCTGAAGATAACCTTGCATCCAGCATTTAATTAGCCCAAGGAAGAGTGTTTCTACTCGCCTTCGGCAGGGTGCTTCTATCTTCATTTGGTGCCCTGGGACTCTGTCACCTGAATTATTTTATTGTGGTTAAACTCAGGACCAGCACAGGGAAACAGTGCTGAGCACAGAGAGCGCAACAGTTTGGAAATGCACCTGCCCAGGATGTGGGGTTTCCCTCCCCACCGGCCACCCGGGGACCTTGTGTAATCAACTGAGGATGACTTTGGCCATGATATTCCCTCCCTATCAGACCATTAGAATTCACTCACTGGACACTAATGCTGGATTCCTCTGTGCTCTTAACATCTGCCTAATAAGACCAGAGGGGATGTCAGAGGGAGCACAGAGGAATGAAGAGGTGGAATACCCTCTTACCATCGGATGATGGAGCTCAACGCAAGGATCATTGCATTCAGCACTGCAGTGACTTTCCTTGATCCTGACAAAGTTGAGTTTCTAACAAGGCTGGTCACCTTGACCTTCTCTGCAGTGTAGGGCACAGGGATGGCCCTTCATCCAAGCCTGGGTGCTGGCTGTCCTACACAGGTTCTTGCTTGGAGTTTCAGAAACGCTCCAGTGCCTCAGGAGGGGAGATCCCACTACAAACTCAGTGAAGGAAATCCAAGCCGTGATCAGAAAGATGTTACATCAGTATTTTGATTTTAAATAACTGGAGGTACAACTCATGCAAAGAAACTCCCATTTTTTATGTCCTGTAACAGCAACAAATCTTTTATCCACTAAACACCAGCAACCACCACCGCTGTCATCTGCAGCTTCCAAAACAACCAAATGAAGCACAACCCTCTTTCTTTTGTTGTTTCTGGGTGAGAACTGTATGATGCCAAGGTGCTGAACAGTCTCAGATATGAGTAGGTCTTTAATATGAATGAAGTGGATAATATGTGAGTAACTGGCAGTGGCATGACACTGATTGAGCTGTGGTGGCTTCACGCAGAAGAGACTTTTGTCTCTGCAGTTGGAATGAGTGGCAGCTGAAGATCTGCTTAATAATTTGTGCCGTGAGAGAGGAAAAAATAGTATGGTAGGGCAGAATGGAACCCTCTGAACAGTTCAGTCTCTTCCTTCATTTTCTTCTACACTTTGTATTGGGATGTTAAAAATTATTCCTCTTGAGGGACCATGCATGGGCAGCTGAGGAGGGATGCTGGTATGAAGAAAGTTCAGAAACTCCCCCTTTTTCTTACCCTCTTCCCCAGAGATCGTAACCTGAAACAGAGAGAGGAAAGCTGTTCTTGCAAATAGTGCTGTCAACAAAACCCTGCCTTCGCTCTCTGGCTGGAGGGCTTGGAACAGGGTGAAAAATTGTAGCAATGTTTATTTTACAGAAGATAAGCTTTAAGCTGAATATATATATTTTTTTTTTGGCTGACGGTAATCAGGGAATTTTTTTCCTTAAATAAGAAAATAACTGCCCAATCTCCAGCTTCATTTTAACCTGAAAAATGTTTGTTGCTTGACAATCGTTTGAAAAAGGATTTCTGGATAAAAACCCAATTAATGGCTCAAAAGTTGATTAAGAAGGAGGGGAGATGCTAAGTCAAAGTTTTCTAGCTGGAAATAGAGATTTATTATCCAGTTATCTTTGCAAATGACAAAATAACTAACGAGATACAATTCATCTTCAGAACTTGAAGCTGCCACTGGAATAAGTTAGAAGATTTTATGGACAATTCGTAGTCTCAAATTCTGATCGAAATGTAGCATGGCGTGTATTGAGAGTTAGTCAAACACATTGAGATGCTGGGAAAGACGTAATAAGATTCTGAGATTCTGCCCTCCTGTAGAATTTTTTTTCTAATGAAAGATTTGAAAAGGGCATTTTAGAATGATGCTTTATACGGTAACAGTCTTTTCCCATAAAACATCGGCTATAATAATTATTTTTATGCAGATCCTGAGGCACAGAGAGATTAAATGACTTTCTCAAGGTCAGGCAGTGAGTCAGAGGCAGAACCAGTGAATGAATGCGAGTCTTGATTCAGGGGCTATGGCGTACACAAGTAGCCCTCGCTTCTTTAATCTCCAAGGCTAGATGCATTCAATCTTTCTGGGTCTGGTGTCCCAGCATAGAATCATAGAATCATAGAATCATAGGGTTGGAAGGGACCTCTGGAGATCATCTAGTCCAACCCCCTGCCAGAGCAGGGTCACCCAGAGCAGGCTGCACAGGAACGCGTCCAGGCGGGTTTTGAATGTCTCCAGAGACGGAGACTCCACCACCTCTCTGGGCAGCCTGTGCCAGGGCCCTGCCACCCTCAAAGGAAAGAAGTTCCTCCTCATGTTCAGGTGGAACTTCCTATACTCAAGTTTGTGCCCATTACCTCTTGTCCTATTGCCGGGCACCACTGAAAAGAGCCTGGCCCCATCCTCCTGACACCCACCCTGTCAGTATTTGTATGCATTAATAAGGTCACCCCTCAGCTGTCTCTTTTCCAGACTAAATAAACCCAATTCCCTCAGCCTTTCTTCGTAGGAGAGGTGTTCCAGTCCCCTAATCATCTGGGTAACCCTATGCTGCACCCTCTCCAGCAGCATCTCCTAACCCAGATGTTTATGCAGGAGGGGTGCAACCCTGGGAGTGGGTAATGTGCTCCCAACCATCTCTGGTTGATCCTTGGAACCAGCATGACCTGCATGAGGCTACTGATGAGTACATTGTCCTTGATGGGTCAAACCCCAGGGGATAGTTGTGGTGATGAACGGCTTCTAATTGGCTGTGTTGTCACTTGTTATCCTAGATGAAAGTTGTGGGAAGGGGTCAGGCAGAGGCTTTCCTGCATGGCTTTCTGCTGAGAAAGACCGGTGCTTAATTTTAAATACCCACTGGATGATACTCTCTGCCTCCCTGGGGTCACCTGGAGATTAGAAGTCCTGCAGCCTTAAGTGCTGCAACATTTCTACCTGTAAGAACTTGTGTAGTGGTGAATCTTGCGTTGCTGCTGCTTCTGGCCGGTACTGGGTAGGGATCTGCATTCTAGCCATTCTGCAAATCTTTCTGATCAGCCTAGTTAAGCCGCACCAGGTCCCAGGGGACATATAAACTGTAGCAGTTGTATGCTCGTTCGGTGAAGTCGGGTAAGTCAACTGCATTCCTCTTTGGCCATTGTTTGTGCCTCCTGATATCTCCCGATGAATTATTAGCTATGAAAAAGACTTATTGCTAAGATACTGTAGTTCGTTTAGTCTCATGGTCATTGCAGGTTTGCTCTCAAATATGTTTTGTTCTGTTTTAAGTGGCTTGAATGCTGGTCCTCCTGACATTTCCCCTGGGCCTCTCTCCTGCAGTCTGATAGATCTTGCTGTCAGGAAGTTATTCCTCATACTCAGGCTACTTCTTATCAGTCTGTCACTTTTTCAACTCATTGGGCTAATAGTTTTCCCATTACAAGAGCTGTCTCTCTGTGTCTTTTCACCCCAGTCTCCCCAAGGGAACCTCTTTCTTCTTGCACAAAAAGAGGGTCAGACTAGATGACTTTACAGGTCTTTTTCTCCCCTCCTGCTCTAACTTCTTGGAGTCTGAGAGATTCTGGATCTGACCCACGATGAACTCTAGCAGAGTGTATTAAAGAATAGAGTTGATAGAATAAGCAATGAAGACATTGGTGTTCATAAATCCCACAGGTTTAGACATTCTCATAAATTTGAGAATCGTATCCAAGAAGGGGTGAAACAGGGTCTTTTCTGTCCTGGATGTACATGACTTTTGGGAGCATAGGGAAAGACTGAGTTATTCTGGTGCTGACAAATAGTTTCTCGGATTTGTAGCAGGGTTTTCTAAGGATGAGAAGAGACAGGAAAGAGAAGGCAGGAAAAACAAAACAAGAAAGATCACTTCTGATGCTCATCTGAAGAACTAAGAAAAGGCTGAAGGCTCTTCCTCCATGTAGATTAAGTTCAAGGCTGGGACACCACTGAAATCTTCCAGACACCCTATTCATTTAAGGCTCATAAAGGCAGCTATTCCATTTATGGTCCAGATGTGCACAGATGTTGTGTGGAGTTGTGCCCCGCCATGCACCAGCATTTGGCATCATCAGCGCTGTCCTGCATTCCCAGTCTCCTCTCTGGAGGACACCTCACCAGCAAAGCAGCTGGGCTGGAGACAGCAGTAGCGCTCACTGATGATTAAGCAATAATGAAATTAATAGCCTCTTAACATTCCTACATTAATGACAACTTCCGCGTGTCAGTAAGTATTTACAATATAAGTTACACAAATGTCATTTTGGTACGCTGAGCACTTCATATTTGCAATTCTCTGCCACAGCAATAAAGTCAATCAGCCAGTCGGAAGAGGCGCGCACCCAGGAGATAGCGTTGGCAATGGCACTGGGCCAAGCTTTCGAAGATCTGTGTGGGAGGCAGATGTGCAGAGAGGGGCTCACATTCCTGCACTGAGAGATGCCCTCAGGTCTTTTCATGAGACCACTTGGAGTCCAGCTGCACGAAGGCTCAGTTATCCAGTCGGACATTTGGAAAGGTTTGAAAACAAGGCGATCATCTCCTCTTCAAGACCTCATAGTAAGCATCAATTCAGTGTGCTTTCCAGGGCTTTGCACAATTTGGTTTCAAAGGTCTGAAACTATTTAACTTGTCTTGAAGAGATTACTTCCTGCAGCAAAAGGTCTTTCCTTGTGCTTCCTGCCTAACATCCTGAATCCTGGGCATCCAAAGGCCCTTTTCCCCACCGCATGCCTTGATTCTGCACTGGCTGTGAGTGCAGATGGCCTCGATACTCTGGTGCTTTATTTTAAAGTCTTGGATTAGTAGCTGGATTTGATCTTGGCATCCCTACTTGGTCATTTGCAAGGAGAGTTGGTCTCTAATATTATGGTCCAGGTTCATCGGAGTGTGAAGGCACTTAACTACTGAAGGTGCCAAAACCTCATTCTTTTAAGGCAGATTATGCTGAAATGTCCCGAGAACCTTACAGGAGGATGCAGCTCCCACTGAAGGCAGCGCAAAAATTCCTGCTGTTTTCCATGGGAGCTGTACGGATCTCGAATGGGCTTTTTATCCTGTTTTCTTCTCCAACAAGAAGATAGACTTTTGAAAGTGCCACATTTACATGGATTATTTTGTTGGCCGTTGATATCTGCAATCAGAGAATTCCCACTATGCGACAGAGTGGGCAAATTATTTACTGCTGCTGTCCCTCTGTTTTCCTCTGCAAGATCCTAAACCTCACTATGGAAGCCAGATATGTAAAGATCCATGAATATTTGTCAAGGTGTGTGAGACCCATTGACATGGGTTTCTACACGAGGAAAGAATGTGACAGCATTTGAAAGTATTTTGTTACGGTTTCAGATATAGCAGCAGCCATGGCAAATTCACATTTGTCTATTAAAAAGACAAAAAAAAAAAAACAACCCACACAGGAAAAAGAAAGAATCCCAGCACTCGAAGGATTAAATGGTGCCTTGACTGCCTACAACATAACAGGCCCTTTGAAGGTTTGGATGTGATAAAAATGCACATGGCCCATCTGACACACAGCAAACATTGAAGTCAATAGAATTACATCAGGGATAGATTTGAATTTGGCCCCTTGCTCCCCACTTTCCGCTGTCAAATTATGATTTCAAGGCAAAGCATTATAAATCACACATAGAATAGGGAAATGTGGGGACTGTGTAAACTAATACAGGTGCCTGAGCTCCTGCAAGCTCTTGAGTCCTAGCAGAAGAAATGAGGAGCAGGAGTGGTTTCGGTGAGAAATCTTAAAGGGTTCAAATCAACCAGAAGTGTCAGTCAAGTAGCCCGACAATGCTGGGAAATCAATGCTGAATTCTCAAAGAAGAGCGTGCAGGGAAAATGATACCATTTGTTTGCAATTCTAATACAACGAATCAACAGATCGCTTGCAAAATGCTCCTAATGAAAATGCGCATAATAGATGTGCAGAACCAAGAGGGAGAGAGACAAGTTATCTGTGCTAGTGAGGAGAGGGGATATCTGAATCTAGGTTTTGCTGCTAAAATTTGAAAGTGTTCTGGTCTAGCTGGGATGGATCTGTCATCCAGAAAGTCCTGGGACAGCCTGGCAGTGAAAGATGTACATTTTTTCCAGGGGAGAAGTGGTTTTGATAAAGAAGCAGTTGTTATTATGGAGGGGTCAACTCTTTTGTAAAAATAGCAAGCATGGAAGCATGGCATAAAGCCTGAGTGGATTAAAGATGATCCGAAAACTGAGACAGGTCTCCTAATAAACAGCCCCAGCATTATTCCTTTATTTTCTTTTCCTGGTGAGAAATCCAGCTTCTAGCACTGCTTGATTTTTTGTTGGTTTTTGGTGGGTTCTTTTTGCTGATGGGGGGAGTCATTTTCATGGAAAGTGGATGGAGATCAATTGTTCGTTGTCATTTCCAATGTAAGAATTAGGGATATTCTGAAGGAACTGGCAGATGTCAGGTTCAGAACAAATGGAAACTTTTTCTGGGGGAAAAAAGCCATCTCTCTGGTCACAAAACCTAATTGACTTGGTAGAACCTCCTGCTTCTGGACATATTCTGGGTTCAAAAAAGCAGCCAGACAAATCTGTAGCAAAGTAATCAATGGAGGTACATTAACTGTAAAGTTTCTACATTTGGCTTGGGACATTCTTCAGCCTAAAACTCTTGGAAAGAGTATTTTGGGCACATATTGCTGTATGTTTATGCTTTTGCTCTGCTCTTCCCATGGCATCTGTTGTTGGCCATTGCCAGGGGCAGCTTTTGCGAGTTGGATCTTTGACTTCACCCAGTAAGGCCATTCTTACTGTCTGAAAATCCAGAGTTGTCTTCTCCCTCCTCATTAGAAGTTGACAGGTTGCAACTTCTACTCAAATGGGATGGGACTGTTCAGGCTGTATGACCGTAAGGTGTCATTTTCAGCTTCAGGATGTATCTGAGTATGCTTTCAAGAGCAATGAGAAAGGGGATGCTGCATTCCCACAAAATTAATGGCCCTTTTTCTATAAAGTTAAGATGTGAGCCAAAGCTGATGGAAGTCGCTGGATTTGTTGATAGGGCTGAATCTCAGTTTTTCAGTCCCAAAAGATGGGTGTGGGCAGCTTGCCTCGGGCTGTTGGCTGGAAAGGGGACAGATTGTCACCTCTGGATGAAGAAAGCAGAATGGCAGGTTTTAATTATTTTCAAAGTAGTCATTTCTCAGTAATGCCAAGGAGAAGCAAAACCCAGATCCTCCTCCAAGTCAGAACAAAGCAATTAGGGTGCCATAGGAGAATACGTGAAGTAGGATGACCCGTTTGGGATGTGATAAAAACTTAGGAGCCAGGTGACCCCAAGGATTACCCGTGATTTGTGCTCATTCTGGCAAAAGTGCTGTGGACGAGGAACAAGGTGGTTTTGAGCACTAAGGTTGTTGGTGATCTGGCTTCTGCCTCTTCTGGAGTCTCGTCTGTCTAGGCCATGATGGAAGTTGCTCAAAAATTGCTGCAATATGATTATTCATCCTCAAGGAAGGATACAAGTAAGGCATTCCCTGTGAATTGAAAGGTGCTCACATCTACAGTGATAGGCTGGAAGTGACAGTGTAATAGGACAGAAGTCCTGCTGTACAGCCTATTTATCCCCCAACTGGTGTGTAAAAAGTACCAGAATACAGGTCTGAAGCACTGGTATGATGTACTATCTCGTCTATTCATTTTGACTCCAGGTCCAGAAGTATTTCCTTTGCTTTCTTCCTGAAAGGACCGTTGGGTAGCAGCATAACAAGCTCCTTGTAGAATTGGCCCAGAATACCTGTAGTCTTCTCTTTCCTCTAATGTACAAATATGTGTATTCTGACATTAAATATAGGTTAGGATGATGGGAAAACTTTGTGGATAACTTCTTATTCAGTGTCAGAGAAGGTGGCTCTTTCCCTTCCCCATATGAGAGCCAGCTGCATTTTCTCTCAGAGGAAGTTTCATGGATTCCTGATTTTTTCCCAAGACTTTCATGCCTGGCTCAGAAAAAGAGAAAGAAGAGCAGTGCCAGTTGCAGTGAGCAGCTTTTTCCCAGGGAATGACCAATATGGAAGGCAGAATTCAGTGTTTAGGGTATGTGGGCATTGGGAATCTCCACAATTGAACTTACACTCTGCTCCCTTGGCACTGGAAAGCTCCATCCAAAGAGGGCACAAAACTGGGTTCCCTGACCCTTCTTCTCTCCCTGGGAAGCTGTCTAGAAGAGCAGGACTAATTTGTGTCAGGGTAGGTTTCTGCTAATTATATTGGTTTGGGTTTTTTTTCCCACACAGATGTAATTTTTTTATCTTTCTTCTTTATGCATCTTCCCCCCCCCAACTCCTTTTCCCAGTGCTTTCAGTTTCTTCCATTTTCTTTTTTCCTTGTTGCTTCCCTAAATGCACAAAACAAAGTGTGTATTTCTAGCCTAGACATATTGGATATTAGGTTCAAGAAGACAACAGAGACAGACGCCATGACAGAGAACACATATGGAAAAAACACAGGGAAAAGGCCAGACAACTCAGGAAGACAAGATTCCTTGTGTATCAAGGGAATCCCGATCTCCCCTTTAGCTAGACACTTCAGCTACACATGCTGTCCTGGGGATTTCCTCTGCTTCCACTCACTGGAATCAAAAAGACTGTGGAACAAGCTCTGATTTCAGGCTAAAGCAAGCTGAACGTATGGTAAAGCACAGCTTTTCTAGTCTACAATGCAAGTTGTGCTATTCCAGGTTCTTGGTGATCCTCATCATCTGGCCTGAGACAGATCCAATAGCAGCTGGCGTTGCCTTTCATCTCCGCACAGTCGCTGTAATTGCTGCCCACCAGGGCCAATTGTAAGACCATTCTAAGTCACTGTGCTATCCAAACAGTGAGCAGAAGCCTGAGGAAGAGTAAGAATATGGGCCAGCTTCATTTTCCCAGCTTCCAGTAGTGTGTGTTATAAGGAAAAGTTTTGAGGGAAATTTTAAACTTTGCTCTTCAGGTTGGAGATCGGTCCCAGATCATTAATTTCCACAGTGGATTTTCGATGTGGTCCACAGTGAAGGTTTTGTTCTCTGTTCTGAAATGCTTCATATGCTTTGGGGTGGATACCACGTCATGGGACTAGTCCAGCGTGTTACCATTATTTTAGTGCGAATGGGGATGAACCACTTCCTTGTTCAAAGGGCAGTGCTAGCTCTGCTTTTGGCAAAGCATCTTCTAAGACCCATTGTCTTAGTTCTGGTTCTCACTCAACGCAATCTTTGGGTTTTGCCTCTTTTTTTCATGAGAGGCTGCTGTGATTTCTTAATCCTTAGGTACATGGAGGTGGCTGCTATCTCCTGGGAAGATGGAAGTGGGAACGGCCCTCTTCTTTCTTTTCTCCGTGCTTCCTTGCATCACCTCTGTGACCAAAAAGGTGACCTGCTAGCCCAGCTAGGAGGAGGAAAGCAGGATGAAGGGAACGACTTGAGTAGGGCTGTCTGGAGGGAAAATGGGAAGGCATGAATTTGCTGATGGCAATGAATTGTTTCCATCACTCATGTTTTGGAGAGCGCCAGCAAAATAGATGATGGATACGTTGCTGACTCTTTTCAAGATAAAAAAGCCCTTGGCTATTTCATGGGTTTAGATGAAGGGTAAATGCTACACTAAGCTATTTGACAGCAGGACATGGGTGTTGTTATCACCTCTTGTCTTCCTTCTACTTTAAATTTCCATTTTTATTTAAAGCTATTTTCTTTCCTTCCAGTAGATGAAAAACCTAGAGTTATCTCCAAGGTGATCACTGACTGTCTCTTTCCAAGGTCTATAGCATAGGTAATTGGGGGAAAGTCAAGTAACAGGGAGAATGTGAAGGAAGCTCAGAACAGGCAACCAACGGCCTCGGATCTAAGTGGGAGGAGAGTTATGAGGCCTCCAATAACGATGAGATGGAGGCAATAACCTGCCTTTGGAGACTTACGTGCAGGAGCAAAATAAACAAGGCTCCCCCTGGAGTCAAATCTCTCTTTTGCTCTTTCAGAAAAAGCAAAAACTTATCAGCTGTAGGAGAAAGGTACAGTGCAGGTTGTAGTTAATACTCAAGATGTGAGGGGGACACGAAGAGAAGGAAGAGATACCTTCTTTCCTATCAGCACTCGGTGAAAATTCATTACCGGTGTCTCTGCTTGAATCTTGACTTGGAGGGGTAAAGGCTGGCCTATCACAAACCCGCTGTGAGCCGTCAGCTCCCTCCTGTCTAGGTTACATGGCAGGTGAATAATCTCTTTCAAACAGTTGCTTTTATTCATGGAGATTGAAGCTTCCTTTTGAAACATCAAATCCGATGATGGAATTATGGGTGGTGTGCACGGGAGAAATCATCCTCTCTGTCGCCGCTGAATTGCTCAGAAGGGAAAAAAACCTCCAGCTCCCAGGAGCAGTTCAACTTTTGTAGAGGTTTGATAAAACCATGCCCGCGTGTTGTTGGTTTTCATTTTCTTTCAATGCTATTTAGCTGCATCTGTAATAAAGGGAAAGGATTTCCACGGGCTGTTGCTAGCTAGAGTTCTGCTGGGGGTGGCTTTGTGCTCTGCATGCCGTTTCCCCCTCTCCCCTAGCATGCCACATGGCTCTTGCCTTCAAGCTGTCAGGTTTTTTTATTTTTTTATTTTTTTTTTAAGAAGAGTTTGGTTTTTTTTCTACAGAGATAAACATGATGACTTTTTCATGAGCGTGGAAAAGCCAATAACTCAGAAGTACTTCCAAGGCCCAGCTCTTATTTGATTGTCCTTTGCACAAACAAGGGACAGTTAATAACTGTCCATGTGGGAAATATTTGATTGATTCCATGCGGTAGCGTTGCAGGGAGTTGTGGTGAGTTTGTTTTTTTTTTGTGTTCGGTTGTTTTTTTTTAAAGTAGAAGTATATAAGGGAAAATTACTTATTTCACTCTCCCAGAACTGTTGTCATATTAAACTTGTCTTTCACAGGTGTAACTGTTTTTTGATTCAGTTGACGATCTCTTCTCTTTAAGTGAAATTGTTATCCTCCGCCATAGTATAAATTACACGTCAGACTCTTTTTAGGCAGTTTCAGGCTGGTTAGTTCAGAGACAGTGCTGCAAAAAGAAGCCAATTGGGTTTTATTGTGGGACAACTTTCTTTCTTTCCAGTGTCGGCCGTTGTGTATCATAATGTAATTTCCTATGTGGAGTCAAGCTTACGTGGTTTGACAGGCCCAGACAAATGTAATATCCCACCAGGATCCAAGGCAGCTTTTCTGTAGCGCTACTCTTATTTACTTATTTATTCTATTTTGAAATGAAGGTGGCTCTTAATAAAAAAACATACTGGGATCCCAGTGCTGTGCGATAGCGGAGGATTTATTCCTGTTGGGTTTAGTCAATTGCAACATGCCAGTCATTCATGTGCTGCAAGGTGCATTTTCAGAAATCCTTCCCCCTTTCAATCTTTTCAGTTCTTTTTTCCTTTGCATGGGATTGGAAATAACCCTGGGATTGGAAATAACCCTGGGTAGAGGGTTTGCTCTGGATCCGACTGCCTTGCACATGAAGATGAAAGCTGCTTCCTCCTGGGAGCAGAGGAGATGACGTGATACCTCAGACCTCCACATGGATAACATGGAGCTGATGGGATCAGGAGCTGGTCTTGGCCATCATGAGATGGGAAGGGCAGAGGATGGTGAGAGAGGGTGGGAGGTAGCAGAGCTGCACTTGCTGATCCTTTGCCTGTAGAGATTCAAGGCTGAGAGAGCAGAAAGGAGCTCATGTTGTCATGAATAAATCATACTGTAACAGCACTTGGGAACAAAACAGCTTCTGCATGGACTGGTCTGTAAGCGGTGGATCTGAAAAAGGTAAATTGAATTAAGAGATTCAGAGAACACCCTCTCGAGCTTTTGGACGGGTTCTGGGTGGGTTGCATGGTCTCTGCTTCTGTGCAGGGCTTTGGAGAAAGGCCGAGAGCTGCCTCTAGGGTGGATTCATGGATTCAGAGGGAGAACATTCCTCTGTCCATTTTCACTAGGTAGTTTCCTTGAAGGGGAAAGTAGGACCAATCCTAAAACTAACCTGCCATGTCCTCAGGTATCCAGGTTTCTTTCTGCCAAGTCTGGGTCCAGCTAAGAGTCTATCTGGTCGGTAGCCTGGTTTTGTGTCTTATTTTTATGTTTCCCGATGCTGACAACACAGGTGTCCACGAAGACTTGAAAAGTCCATCAATTCTGCAATGGTGCTGGGAAGCGGATATGGGCAGATGTCAGGGTTCAGATCTCAGCCCCTGAAATCAGACAGAGTTCAGGCACAAGCCTGAACCAAGTCTGCAAATCAAATACTTTGGGGTGATGAGGAGCTTACAGCTTGCCAGGAACTGCATCTTTTAAATAACAATTTATGCCTGTGTTTCTGCTCCTGTATTTTTCATCCTTTTAAGCGTTGTTTCTCTCCCTCTAAACAGCAATGTCTTACCGGGGATGGAATGATACCTGAACTCAAAGAGAAGCAAATAGCTGGAGATAGCGTACTACCCAGCCCTGCTCTGCAACTGAATGAATTGGGGGACTCATTTACGTCATTGTAGGCCACGTAATATTTCCTCCACTCTAACTGAACGTCTGAATCTCCATTTCTCACCAGCTGACAAAGGTCAAGCAGGAGCTGTAGTGTCCACCTTGGAGGCCAGCAGACTTCCAGTAAGGTCCAGGGTACAGACAGCTGAGGGATGCTGCATTTCCCAGAGCTGGCTGTGGGATCTAGGTGACAACACATTGGACAAGCTGTTATGACTTCAGGGTTTTATTTGTGCCCTTGCCACCAAATTGCTCTGAAACCTTGGTCGAATAACTTGGCCTGGTGTATAGGTTCATCTTTTCAGAAAATAAGGCAGTTTGCTCTGGTAACGTGCATGTTGAAGAGGGAAGGTTAAGCTCTGCAGGATGTAATAGCAAGTCTATACTGGAGGCATGGCTTTCTAACACTGACTAACAAAATTTTGTGCTTTTTTACTTGTTTTGGGTTGTTCTGTTTTTTATTTCTTGTGAATGTGCTAGTCTAACCCTGCAGATACAATCTAACCTACTGACCAAAAACCTTGTACCCATGCATGTACCCTGTGCAACGGTAGGATGATTTTGCACGAAAGTTAATCCCCAGCTGGTGGACAGCATGGTTTACCACGTTGGGTGCCAGGTGTTGGATTTATTCTCTTCTGCTCCTTTCCTTGTGCATGATGCTGTAGAAAAAACCCATAGCGCTTATATTTTTTGTACATTTTTTCCCCCATTCCCAGAAATGCCTACTTAGATGGAGGTTTTCTCAGTCAGGGACCACTTCCAACAGTGTACACTGCCTGGCACAATGGGATCCTGCTCTTGGTTATGACCTCTAAATGTTGCCATAATAATAATAATAGTATGTGTCTTTTGGCACATCACCTATTAATCACAGCAGCTGTCAGGCAAAGCATTAAATGGGAATAGCTCCCTGCAAGAAAAAACAAATACAACAACACCCTGTGGCTTGTGGAGCATGAATCTACACTCTGGAGGGTGCCAGAGAAAGAAGGAAGGGCTAAGCCGTGACATTTCACTCAAATTTGTTAACCTTGGCTGGTGTTCAGATGCACAGTGTTCAGCCGAGGCGGTGTTGAGGATGGGGGTCTCCGGAAAGAGCGAGCTTTGTTAAATATTTACAGTGAGCAGAAGTTGAAGTGAAGGTGCACGGAGGCATCGGGGACAGAGTTTCCCAGTGGGGAAGAGGCATTCATGAGGAGCGGCCGGGATAGTTTATACGCTGCTACTGTATTTAATGCCTGCGGTGGATTTTTCTTCCCCAAATCCGCCTGCGTGCTTTTTGAAGCCATTCAGACCTTGAGCATCCAGGATGCCCTGAGGCAGGGAGCTTCTTTACAGCGTGTTGTGCAAAGAAATAGCCCCCATCATTTTAAGCCCACCACCCATCAGCTCCACTGGGGGATCCCTGTCGGAAAAAGCAATGAACTCGGTGCGGCACTTCATTGCAAGCCCACGAAATTTAGGCTGCGGTGGTCCGATGTGACAGACCACTTGCTTATGCAGTATGTCGTAAATACTTCCTAGAAGCAGGATGAGTAAATGTGTTCAAAATTCACTCTCCAGAGACAGTCCCTGAAGATTGCTCCATGTTTATGCTTGCAAAATTCGCTGGTGCTAAACTGGTCCATCTGCAGAAAGCAAACTGGTCCGTTAGAGCATCTGCAGAAAGCAAACCCAAACAAAGTGAGATCAGTGTCAATGTGTGTTTATTTGAATTACTGGAGAAGTCCTAGTCATGGATCAGGGCTATAGATGTACAAATAATTGATTTTAGGTTCACTGGCTGAAAGCAAAAACACATTGAAAAATCTTTTGGTTGACCTAAACCATTTTCTTCCAGTTTTCTGCTGAAATAAAGGCATTTAAAAAAGCAACAAAAGAATGTATGGCTTTAACACAGGGCCCAGTTAAATATTTGAAGCTTAATGAAATATTTTTTTCCTCACTTTGATATTTTCTAATTTTTAAAACCGATTAAAAATTCCTTCAAAAATGAAATAGCAACATCTTTAATTTTGAAACTTTACAAAGAAACGTCTCAGACTTTTCAAAACTGTTGATAAGGGTTTTTTTTTGCTGTGGGTAATGCTTACCCTGTGTTGATTGATGGCAACTGTATAGAAGTCAAAATCTCTGTCCAATTTTAAGCCAGACCCCAATGTGACGGATGCTGTATAAATAGGGAGCATGAAGATTTTTAACAAAGATTTGTGACACTTTCTGCTTGAAGAATTTTTTTGCAGAGCTGCTTCAGAGCTGAGGCTGAGGGCAGTAGGCAGTCTTGATTGCTTGGGTTACAATATTTAAATTTCCAGTGCGAAATCCCAGGGGAGTTGAGGTGAACTTGGAACTGGAAGCTGATTTAAGCCATCTAAACCAGACCTGCTGTTCTGGAGTTGAGCCAGAACTGGTTTTAAACATTTTCTTCTTGGACTCCTTAGAAATAACAGCATTACAAACAACATGAATACTGCCATGAGGTATCATCTCGTAATTGGGCACCTTGCAGCTTCCGGGTAGCAAAGAACAAAGTGCGCTTGAACTAGACCAGCGAAAATAACCATTTTTTAAAAACAAGATACCCTGTGTCTGCTGTAGAGGATTGAGCTATTCACCTCCTCTGTGTGTCCCCTCCACACAGCCCCGTTGTCACACCGTTTGGTCCCGACCACAGCAGCTGCCTCCAGACCTTTTCTACTACTTCTGCCTCCACCGTGGTTTGACATCTGCAGGCAGCACTGGCAGCTCATGGGTTTTGGGGCAATTTTGCAAGCCACCAAGGGCTAAGCTTGCTGACAGCGGGTCACAGAGGCTGTGAAACTGCTTGGATTGAGATTTTCTAGTAGGGGAAGTGAGTGTAAGGATGGTTGCAGAGATTTGCGTGCCCAGATCACTGCCCTGCACCCCCATGGGGTAGGTATCACAGCAGCTTGGCTCCAGCTACCGAAGACCCATGGAAAAACCAATCACTGTCGTTTCCCAAAGGTGTCCCCTGCCTCTGGGGATGCATGGTCCCATCCATCCCGGTGCAGATACACGGGAAGGAAGCGCGGACCCCAGCAGACTTTATTGGCAAATGCTGCCACTGATTAAAACAGGCTTGAGCTGCTGTAGGAACGAGAGGTTGCCATGGAAACAGTCTCTTGATGTGTCCAGGTTTTGAAACCATTTTTCCCTCCTCTCCCCTCCTCAATGTTTCATTTTTTTGCTGTTGTTTTGTTGGAGATTTGCTCTCCTGGGATGTTGTGTTGCATATGGACCCTTGGGACCGGAAAGGTACCAAGAAGAACTGCTCAGCTCAGGGAGGGCTGTTCGAGTGGCAGCCCCTCACCGATGGTCCAGCAGCAGGGCAGAGCTTGTAGGGATGCCGGCAAAGTGGGGTCTGGATGGACCCTGGAGGATCACAATGTTGGCAGGGTGCTGGTCACCAAAGGGAGCAGTGAATATTCCAGGGAAATCCTCCTCCCAAGGGCACCTGACAGGGTGGCAGCTGAAGGGCTCTGCATCAGAGGGTTCCCTCCCTGGGGCGTTCATCTAATCTAATGACCGTCTCCATCACCTTGTTGTGCTTGTGAATGGTGGGAATGATGGGAAACCATCTTTTGAACAATAGGAAATCAAGCGAGTGCCATAAGAAGTGCTGAGAGATAAAAGCGGACCCCCTCCTCCTTCCCCCACCCCTCCCTGGGCTCCCTACCTTGGGAGAGGGTCTTTCAGTTTGCTCAAGCATATGCAAAAAAATGCTGCCCCTGTGATAGTGGTTACTATGCAGCTGTGTTGAGGAGCCGTTGACGACTGGTGCAAAGCTTTGAGGAGCATTTTCCTTATAGATCATTCAGCCCACATTTAATACATTGGGGTTTTTATTTATTTATTTATTCTTACCATCCGCCTGGTTTGTTTTGTATTGTGTTTTCAGCCACAGGGGCGTATTCATAAACACAGACTCCTCGCTTTGTGAGTGTTTCTTCCACTTTTGCTTTTGTCCCCTCCCTGGGAAGTCCCCTGGCTCTTTCCCAGACCCATCCCAAGTGCTTCAAATTCTGCATGTGAAACCTCTCCCTGCAGGAGCTTGAGTATGTTACTGCATCTGGAGTGGGGCTGGGGAACACTAAAACAGGGTGTCCATTCAATCCTGTTCTAAAGAACTCCCCATCAGTATCTCCAAACTTGTGTGATTACTCAAGCTTTCTTTCTGGGTGGAAATGTAGCAAAACAGCAAAACATATTTGAAATAATGTTGTCATTTCAAAGCGGACTCTCCAGACTGAGTTGTTGTTTGGGCCCTCTCTGAAATCCAGGCTAATCTTCCACAGACAAAAAGCATGGAGATGCTGATAATTTTGCTCACTGGGTAATGCATCTTGTGTCCCAGTCCAGACTGGGACCGAACTGGTCCCCTCCAGTTAAGCATGCTGCAATCCCTCTATATTGATCATTGCAACAGTTGAGAACCAAATCCTCAAAAAATGTAGCGTCACTTCCTTTAGATACCTAAGCGACCTGCCTGGCCACCCTTGGGCTTTCATGGGTAATGCAGAGCCATTAGTATGTCCAGAGGTGGTCTGTCTCTACCTTAGGTCTGAACTGGTCTCCAAAGGCGCCTCTTCACCTCATTGCCTGATGCAGCGGCATCGGGTGACTAGTTTCCTAAAGTTACCTTAAATTTATGTGATAGGTATCCAGGACTGAATACTCACTGTGATGATGAATCTCAGAATGTGTTAATTTGGAAATGTCTGTGTCGCTTAGCTGTGTAATTCCCCAAGCTTGGGTTGCACTGTCTGATTTATATTAAAGGATAACATGGCTATTTTTGTACAAGGATCTCTTAATGCTTCACCTGCGCACAAAGACCTGATAAGTGGGGACTGCAGGAGACCATCAGCCAAGCTGGAGAAGGCTTGGCTTCTCCTACCCCAGCCCTTTTGCTCCTCTTCCAAGATTGTATGAACGCCTGTACATCCACACATTGTGTGTTATTTCCCATGCCTGGTTTTCAAATTTCAAGTCCTCCTGCAAAGCTTGGACAGATTCTCACTTTCATTGCATCTTAAAAGGGAACGGTGAAGCCCTAGAGTCCTTCTGCAGGAACGTCTCAATCAAAGGTGTCATGAAAGGGGTTTAATTTCAAAAGCTCTGAATTACACCTAGATCAGGAAGGACGTGGTAATGGTGGATTTGCTGAGCTCAGGAGGTTAAAGAATGAAGGGGAATTCACAGTTAACATCTGTGACACACTGAGTCAGGATGAGAGAACATTCGTAGTCAGAGCAAATATCAAAGGCTTTTCCCAGATCTCATGCTTTTGGGAGATTTTTAATTACTCTGATGTTTGTTAAGAGTCGCTTACGGCCAAATAAGTGGATTCTTAAATTTGAAGATGCTTCTCCGCTCCCAGAAATAACGGCTGAGTAGCAAATCAACCCTGGCGTGTATGGCAAGGAAGATGCAGTGAGCTTAGGGCTTCTCTGAAGCCAGATCAAATATCAGTTCACATAGCGGTCCCTGCCTCCAGCCACGCGAGGAAGATGACAGGAGAATTGCTTTGAAATCCTCCGAAGAAAAGCATTCAAGACAGTGCTCTCCTGGGTAAATGTCTCCTTTCCTGCCATTATATTCTCTGGTAGCTCTAATGCAAGAGGTGGCAGGTGGTGAACCTATTGTGTGGGGAGGGATGGGGGAACCGGATAGGTGAAATTAGGCAGGTGTTTAGCAGGGCAAACAGCAGCCATTCAGCGTTGGTTTCCTCGCTTCACCTCCGAGCCACCTGGAGAAACCTGGAGTCTGGTGTCACAGCATTGTTGTGCACATAATTTGGAAAAATGTTGAAATAATGGGTGGCCTGGGCCACACAGGTGAAATATCAAGCAGGACTTAGATGGGAGAGCTCAGGTGCGTAGCCTGTGTTAGCTACAGATGCGTGCACGCAACCAGAACTTCAGCTCCTTGCAGCAAGGAGGGCTGGTCGGAGGGACAAGGGTTTTGGTAGAGGAGTGCATGTGCTGTGGATATAGATTTGTTCCAGTGTGCGGAGCTGCTCTCGGTGTCTTCCGTTGCTTGCAGTTTCGTGATATCTTTCTGTTGGCACATCAGGGTCTCGCTTAGCTGGGGACTATTACATAAGCCTCACTGGGGACCTCGAGAGCAGATTAATTCCTTGAGCATCTTCCTTCTTGCCGCCGGTGAAGTCTGCTGCTCAGATGCGATCCAGGGAGACAGCTGGGCAGGGCTGAGTCTGAAACCTCCCCCAGAGAGATAAAGCATGGGAGAAAGAAAGACATTCTTCCCTCCCAAGCCCAGGACAGCTACCTTTTTTGGGGGGGAAACCCTTTCCTGTGGCAGTTTGCAGGGGCCGGCTGCAGAAGGGACGTCTCTCCAGGTATCTCGTGATGACGATGGTAAGACAGTCAAGTTAAGGCAAAGACAGAGTGTGATTAAGTCCCCCTCCCTCCCTCAGGCAGAGCTCAGCCTGCGAAAATGCTTTGGATTCGGTGGCCTGTAATTATGTAATTCTTCCTCGTTATCTTTTCTAATTGTTCTCAGCGCTGTTTCCTAAACTGATTGGAAACAATGGCAGACGGGGATGAAGTGGGAGGCAGACGTGAGCATGGCAGGCTGCCAACGTAGTACAACGCTTTCCAGAAAGGGAGAGAGGGAGGGAGAGAGAAGGGAAGGAGAAAGAAAAGAAAAGACAAAAAAAAAAAAAATCCATGGTGGAGACTTGGATGCCAGGACCTGAATCGAGGGGACACCTGAACCACTGCCAGGCTGGGAGGCGCTGGCAGGGGATGTCTCATTCAGGCTCGTGCATATGTGCTCTGTATTACATTCAAGAAATTTCAAGCCTTCCCCCATCCCCGGCACAGCTCTCCTCCCCGAGAGCTTTGCTGTTTTCCTTTTTTCCAGTACTCGAATGACGCAGGTTGAACCCTCACGGGGGGGCCTTTGCCCATCGCCGGGAGACACTGTGGTCCTCTCCCCTCGGCATTGAGTTGTTTGTTTGCTTGCAGAGGGGTAGAAATAAAAGAAAGAGGGGGGCAGTTTGGCATGTGGCATTTGGGGGTGGCCGCGCAGGGCAGAAGGAGGAACCCGGGGGCGAGATATTGCCATGACTTTTCTTCATATTTGGCAGCTGGTTTCAGGGGAACCGTGGGGTGCAGCTCCCCAGAAGTCAGTTGTTGTTTTGTTGACTCTCATTTTCTCTGCCAATATTTTGCTGCACTTCACCTGCTGCTCTCTCCCCGTGTAGGTGAAGGTTTTTTGCAATGATGTGCAGCTCAGAGGTGTTTGGGGATCCTGGTCTAATAACCCTCTGCTCTCCTTTCACTGACAGTCCTATTTTGCCAACACAGGGGGAAGGGGGGAGTGTAGGACTGCTGCCATTATTTTTGTCTAGAGAGGGCCAAAACAAGCCCTGATCTTCCAGGCATGAAGTCTGAGCATTGGTTTCTCATGGTAGCGGGAGAGAACAGATGTCGGTGGGGTGACGTGGCATCCCATAGAGTGGGAGCACCAAACGGGAGCATCACGACCCCCGGGATGAGCAGGCCAAGCTTATGGGATGGGAAACACCCTTACGGGAAGCAGACCCCCTTCATCCATGTGGGATCGGCACCAGGCACTGGAGGAGGCTTTAGGTCAGCCCTGGATGCAGGCACGAACTTGCCCTCCTCATCCCAGTCTCCAGGTGCCTAATCTCCATCTGGGGCCCCGTGCCCTGGCAGCGCTGTCAGCTGGGAGCTCAGCAAGTCGCTGACCAAGCAGAGGCAGTCGAGGGAGAAGGAGGACTTAATTTATCAGAGCTGGCCTCTCTTCCTCCAAACCCGGTGCTGTTCTGCTGTTTTTCCATCACCGCTGACTCCTCCGCATGCCTGCAGGCTGCTGCTGCCAGCACCATCCCAGCTGGCCAACCTCTCTGGCTTCTGTGCACGGCTCTCTGGGATGGAGAGGAGAAATGCTGCCTGAGGCTTGCTCTCAGTATCGGATGGGAGGTTTCCTTACTGCTGTGGGCTCAGCGGGGCTGGGGAGATGGGGCTGTTAGGACCAAGAGCTGCAGGCTGCAAACAGGGTGGTTCATCTCCAGCTTGTGTAGAAATTTGAGCGTTTTGAGCTGTGGCGATCTCCAGCCACCTCTGGGCAGGAACAGATGAGAAATAACCAGAAGGAGCAGCTGGAAAGTGGTGGAAGTTTGGAGATGAAAGACAGAAGAGTGGATACCTACCTACACCCTTGGTTCCTCCTGGTTCCTAGGAGAAATTATCCAGTCCACACCTGGAGGTAAATAGGGGCTGAGGGCTAGGAGGGTAGGCAAAGCGTAAACCCCTGAGGTGACCCGTTACAGGAGGGACAAATCACTGCAGTGATTTTCAGATGGCAAAAACTATCTGTCTGCCTTGGTAGAGCTAGAAGAAAGTGTCTTAGAGCGGTGGTTTGTAACCCAGGTGTTTTGGACCTGTCAGTGCTGTTATCTCCTCCGGACCTGCCTGCCACTGTACTTTCTACCAGAGGAGTTGGTGTCCAGTATGACCAAGGGGGGAAAAAAAAAGAACCTCCAAAAACTCAGCTAGTCATTGCATCAGCAAAAGGGTAGACATTAATGGTGGCTGACTTCTCTCTTGGATGTACACTGTTCTACACCCAGCGTTGCAGAACTTGCTCCTGTTGCAGCCCTGCTTCCTTTGCAGCACTGTGCAACTCATCACATGCTTTCTGGCATGTAATGCCAAGCAGTCACTGTCCCCACTGGCTCACAGAAGGGAGATGGGCTTTTTTATTCTGTGCTGGGACCACACCAGGAGTCAGGAGAAAGTTTGGGAAACGTTGTGTCACATACAGGCTGTGATGTGGTGATGTGGTCCCATCTGAGAGCTGTACCATGAGTTAGGGAATGGTTTGATGGATGATTTCAGGGTGGATGTGGCCCCTGATACAGTCCTCTCTAGCCTTATCTCCTATAATCTCTGCAGCTCTGGTGGGACCAGGGGTGAGGGAACGGCAAACAAATGAATCACAGCTCCCAGCAAATGCCTCCCTGTGTGCCAGTCCACCAGGTGTGCACCTCCATGAGCTGCTGCCGTGGGTCTGGGGAAAGGATTTGCCTTTGCATGAACCCAAAGAGTACAATTCGGTTTTGTCAAAGGCTGAAGAAGCACCCTTTGCTATCTCCTGAATGTATCCTGGATTTTCTCGGTGCTGACAGGCACACAACTAGATGGCTTGGCAGATATTTTTGTGTAGGGTGGCCTACTGGCTATTCCCCTAGCAGTGACTGTTGTTGTAGGCTGCATAAATGCATCAGATTCCTCTGGTTCAGTAGTCTCTTTGCCCCAAAAGTTCCCGTGATGATGTAACACAGGGGAAAAGCAGTTCCTTGTATCAGCTTTATGATTCCCTATTTTTAATTCCATTTTTCATGTGGAATTGTCCTTTTTCTTGTGTTATGAGGCAGAAAGAACAAAAGATCCCTCTATCATTTTCTAATATACCTTTATCATCCCTTCACATTCATCTCCTTTCTGAAAGGTACGGTCTCAGATCCCGTGCTAATCCTTCTTCATGAGCAAATTTTTGCCATGACCTTGATCAGTCTTGTCGCAGTTCTCTGGACTGTCTTTAGGCAGACTGGAGCCTTTTAGGGTGGCAATTCTGTACCCCGTGGTACTTCAGACACCATCAGAAGGTCCCATCTCTCAGAAAAACAGGGAAGACCACCTAACGCTGTACTGTAGAAGACCCTCCTCAAAGAACTCATAGGTTCTACTAGAAAATGTGATGCTAAAGGAGATGTTTTGTCTTACACCAACCATTAAGCTAGGGTTAAGGCAGGACCTGGGCACTGGGATGCAGAGGCTGGTGTCAACATGAGGAAGTTGGAAGAACCCTCACCTGCCACAGCAGTGGAGGGAACTGGTGTGAACGGGGAGGAAATCTCAGTTCCTTCCCACCTGCAAACACTACCTCCAGGCGCAGGTACCTCATGCAGAGGCAAATTATTTTCCCACCATTTCCAGGATCTATTTATTTTTTTATTTATTTGGGGGGTATGAGGTGCATATTTGCTTTGCTTTCATTACGTATTTGCCTTACGTTCTTTTCTCTTCACACTATCCAAGGGCTAGCTGCCGGGAAATACAATCAGAGCAGCTCATGTTATTTCGGTGTGTTTCACACAGTTGTTTTTCTTCTGTTATTAGTCTTTTTTTTTCTTTTCCCCTTTCTCCTCCTTTCTTTCTCAGACTAGAACAAATACAGTGCGACTGGCAGAAAATTGGCAGGCTTCAACGATCCAGAGGCAGTGATTTTTCTTCTAAGTAGCTTAATGGACTCTATATTTTTTTTATTGTTTTCTCAGCCCGCAGGTTGATTCAGTATTTAAAAAAAAAGAGAGAGGGAGAATTCAACAAGCTCTCTCCCTTCCTCCTCTTACCAGCCTGTTTCAGAAAGTCCGTGGATCTACAAGAACTGTTCTGGGTCATCTGCATTTTGGAAGTGTGCTGAATTGGTCACAGACATTAATGAAGGATATTGAATTAGACTCCAGGCTCAGTCTTGAATAAACACATTTAAACACAAACTGGCTCGCCTGCATCAGCACCCGTGTTTAGGCACCCTCACACCACTCTACTGGTCTGCTCTCCCTCTGTCCCTCCCCCTGCTTTTTGGCTGGGACCTTCTATGTCTTTCACAGTTAAAGCTCCTCCAGGAGCTCCCCTGGTCCTCCTGGGCCCCGGCTCCCTGCAGACCTTGTTTCCTTCTGCAGAAGGCAGCAGCACCAAAGCTGATTTCTCCTCCTGGTCTGCTCTGAGGATCGTTGCATGTTGACTGCAAGCAAACAGATGAACCGTTTGAAGACTGGGGCTGGAGCGCTCTAAATGACATCCCCAAACACCTGCTCAGAGATGATGGCAGGGCTTAGGGATGATGCTTGGGGACAGCCTGGACCCCTTCCTGCAGCTCTCCTGGGTCTGCTGGGGAGCTTGAAGGAGAGGAGACAAGGTGAGCAGCCATGGTTTCACATGACGTTGACCTGCTCTCTCTTCCATCCCAGGCAATCCACACAATTGCTGCTCAAAATCTTGTTGGGTTTTGCTTTGGCAGTCTTCTCTGGGGTTGTCTATGGGTTTGCTTTGCTGCTTCCAGAGATGTGCTCACTCTTCATTTTTGTCTCGATTCATTGTCTATGAGGGAGTACCGTTCTTGCTCTGACACTCAGGTGATGAAGTGATCTCTGGCCTGCAGCCATACCCTCTTGTGTCACTATTTCCTTAGGTTTCCTGAGCTGAGCAGTCAAATGGGGAATCCCCAGGAACTTATGGGTGTTGCAAAAAAAAAGGTGTTAATGAGCTGGTATTTCTTCCTTCTCTGTTTCAGTAGAGCAAAGGGAGGGTAGGGAGGATATGAGGAGAATCAGTTCTCGGTTATGAGAAAGATCAGTGTCTCGACTTTTATTCATAAAAAAATAGAGTAGTTGTCTTCAGAGTTGGAAAATTCCAGCTTCTGTCTTCCAGCCAGGTTCCTAAGTAGGACCTTGCTTTTGTTCTGTTTACCTGAATCCCCCAGCTTTCTGGGGATTTGCAACTCATTTTACACAGTACAAATCCTAAGGGTTTTTTTCAGGAGCAATGTTTTTATTTGTTTGCTTGTTTTAATGCCTTTCTCTTTGGGGAGTCTAAGTCAATACGGTATTTTTTCATGATGAATAAGCTTTGCTGGCTCAGTTTGTCCTTGTGAAAGATTCTAACAACCTGCCAAATACTCCGTGCTTTGCTTCTGTGGCTCCAGTCTGATTGCTACTGGTCCTGCAGTCCTCATAGGTTGCTCTCAACTCCATCCTGCAAACCCATATAAGTATTCCTTCGCCAGTTGTGACCCTCTTCTGTGTCTCTCCTTAACACATCATGGAAAATGTTGGCAAATAGGTTGCAACCTTTAAAATGGCCATTCACAGCTGTCTGTAGGTGTAAGCTAATGAGGCGATACATTCACCCATTCGTCATCTTGCCCCACTCCTCATTCTGATGGGGCAGAGTTAGTTTTTGCATGTGCTGATGAGGAGCTTTGAGCTAACCCTACGCTTGGTCGGTGATGCCATCCTCTGTGTCTGAAGGACATCAGGAGAGCTTTGAGGAGGGCTCCAAATTCTGGGGGTGCCCAGATGGGGATGTTCCTTTCTCTGGAGTTAAAAGGGATTTCAGCTGACATCGAACTTGAGTGCACAGCTTCTTGACTCCTGATGATCCAAAGTCCAGGGCAGTGAATGATGCTCTTCCGCTGGCCTGAGATTCCTGATGCTCAGGTCTCGCCTTGTCTCACAGAAGTGCCTTGAGCAGTAAGGTATGGACTTTTATGAATAACACAGAGCTCAAAAGGGAAATCCTTCATGTGATGAAGTTATACCGAATGACTAATTTGATTTAAAATGAAGGCTCAGAACCATCTTCCAAGAGGCTCTGCGCCAATATTTCCAAGGAGCCTGAATTTTGCTGTCTTTAACTAGTCTACCCAGGTCAATACTACCACGAGCACTACATGAGAGGGGCTGAGCCGTATCCGTGCTCTCAGATGCTAAGTGCTAGCACAAAATGATAGATTATTCAAGATTGTTGTCAAGCTGTCTGCGGCTAAGTGCTGCCTGCCAGAGCAGGGGTGCAGGGTATCCATCTACTTGGATCTTGCTGGGACGACACTGACCCCTGAATCAAACCACCCAGTTGAGCATCTCCTGTATTGCAGAAACACAGCTCAAATGGACTGAGCTGATAGTCACATCTCCAGCAGACGCTGCTGGTGTTAGTGCAAGTGCTGCCAAGGTCCATCACAATGCCCGTTCTTTTGTCTGCTCTTCCAGACCCATGTTAAACCCTGACACAAAGACCAGTAACCCTTATAACCTTCATCACTTTGCCATTTAAGCATCCGTTCTGGGTGTAGCTCATCGGGAAGCCCGCTCACATCTGATCACTTAGGAACCATTTGCAAGGCAGAAATGATACAATGAGAATCCAAATGTGAGGTTAATTCCTAGGGTTTATTTTCAAAGTTTGAAAGTGGCAACTTGTTGGCCTTGAAGATTTTTCACAGTGCCGGAATAATCCAGAGGGAGAGATTTTCTTCTTCTTACTGAGACCATGGGATAATTAGCAGATTTTTAATGACTGCTTGAGAAAGCTATCTAATTAGCTATTAAAAACACCCCTCACCCCCTCCCCCTTATCCAGTCCCTAAATGAAAGCCACAAAATAGCCAGTCATCTCTCTGACCGGATGCGTCTTAGAGATATTTTTCTTTTCAAGCTAATTGTGTGTGTCTGGTATTTGCTGGGGAAAACTCTGACTGAGAATGCAGTGGGATAAAAACCAATCTATTCTGCTCCTCCATAAGTGTTGGGCACAACCACAGCCTGTTGCACGAATCACAGAATTATTTAGGTTGGAAAAGACCCTTAAGATCATTGAGTCCAACCGTTAGCCTAACGTTACTACTAACTTGCTCATGAGCAATCTATGGCTGTCCCTGCTGGCCAATGTTACGGGGACCCACCTTGGTTGAAGTTCCAAGGTGCCCTACGAGTCCAGTCCCTGCAACATGGATGCTGGGATCATGTTGTGATTGCACCTTAGAGCCAGGACAGTTTGCTGCATGACCTCTGTTTTTAGAGCCATATGCACGCTTGGTTTAGTAACACCTTGTCAGCCAGGCTGCTCTGCCCAATCTATACGTCCTTGGACTGTCCTCTTTCTGTCCACGTGCAGTATTAAGGTGAAGAGGGGACATAGCCAATGTAGTCTGTTTTTCCTGCATGTGTCCGTCCTGCGTGACTGCGGACAAGTCAGGAAATAGCCCTCGGCTCCTGCCGTCTCTTTGCTCGTGGAGCCAGTGACAACTGTTTCTGCTCACTCCAGCAGAGGTGGACAGCTTTTCAGAACAAAATAGCTCCCCTCCCTCTGGCTATGAACTCTGATGCTTCTTAGTTCAGCTCTTGGCATGTTCTCCTCGGTGCATTAATGCTCCTTGCCTTTTCTAGGGACTGGTGATTGCTCTTGCCAGTATCTCTTCTCCCCTCTTCCCTCCTCTGCCAGTGGCAATGTAAAGTACTTTCAAAGCCTTGAACAGAAAGGGACAAAGTGATAGTGGAGAAAACTGAGGCAGCTTTTGCTTTGCAAGATGACATCCCCTCCTGTCACTTACCGTTCCCTTAAGGAGCATTGATGCTCTGCAACCCATTGAGCTGGGGTGGATGCTCCTGCTGAGGGGCTGTATGCTCTCCCCACCCGCTCATACCACAAATCCTGCCCTGCCACTCCAGAGAAAGAGGCTCTGCTACTTTCTGGAGAGATGCTGACCTGCTCCAGTATTTAGGTAAAGACAATGGACTTCACTGTGATACAAATCAAAGCGTGTGCTTAACGTTTGGTGCATGCAGAAGACTTCATAAACAACAGCCTTTGTATATGGCAGGGGCCATCTCCTCATTTAGCCCTGTCGTCAGCTGCAGAAAGGCTGTACGTTGTCCCACTCTTTCCTTAGGTGTTTGTAAGCATGAGCTGGGGTCTTGATTGGAGTATATTGGTGTAGCTCCAGTGACATTTCATGGGGTAGTTTAGGTGTTGCTTCTCCTGAGAAGTCCCATCCATCACACAAGAAACACAAAGAGGTTAAGACCATCTACCTGGCTGGTTTCCTTTTCTACCCCATCATCTGCAGCTCTCTGATCTCACAGTCTGTTGTTATGGAAATAATACAATTACAGTCATTGTGAATAAAGAGGAAATACAGTCTGCCAGAGGGAAGAAAAGACCAGTTTTCTGAGGTTTTCTTAAGTATTTGATGAGAGGGAGAGGCGGAGAGGGAGACAGACAAGTGCCACAGGACAGGACTATGTTGATGTCCAGCTATACCCCCTTTTCCCTAAAGCATTCATACCAGTTTTTGTTCTTCTGTAGACAATGGTCAAACCTTGGTCAGTATATTCACTGGTGCTCTCTGCTTGGCTAATTAATGCTCCTTAATCAAGCCAGCGGAGGTGGACAGCTTTTCAAAACAAAATAGGTCCCCAGCCTACAGCTGCAGGCTCTGATGCGTTTTGCTTTGGATCTTGACGTATTTCTTCATTAGTGCTCCCTCGATCTTCAGGGAGCTGCTGATACCTCCTGCTAGCATTCTTCCCTTCCACACCACTGCTTCCAGCTTTGTTCTCATGGAGACTTGTTCCTAAGTTGGCTCATGTCATGCGGTTTCCAACTATCCACACTGGCAAACCTCTGAAGTTTCTTCCCTTTCAGACCAGGAGACCAAACATGATCATGTGTTGAGGCTGTGCTTGAGCCCTTCTGGTGGAGCAGGATCAATGGGAGAGACCACGTTGAACCCAAATACTGCTTTATCTTCAGGAGGGCAGCATGACCTCTTGTTCACACTGGGGCAGCATGTAGTGGTCTAATCTGAGTGGCAGGTCAAAGATTTGGCCAGCCAGGTTGTCCAGATGGGATCCATGGGATCCCAGCACAAAAAGAGTCTGCAGTTGATGCTGCAAATGAAGGACATACTAGTGTCACAGAGGAGCAACGATCCATGGTTGTATGGGCAGGGCATGGCTGCAGCACACCGCAGATAGCTAGAGAACATAAAGGCATATGAGTCGTTACCGGTCACTGTGTTGAATGTAAGATCTGCATCCTTGCTTTTAGCTGTGCCTCTTGCCTTTGCTCTTTAAGGATAAGTGTAAAGAACATGTGAGACATGAGATTTGGAGGCAATGACCTTGCCAGTGCCAACACATCAAACGTCTAGGGTGATATGTAAGACAGTGTAAAAAAGAGATGTGAAACAATGAGAGATGAGGCAGAGAGTAGGAGATGGGGTTTCTGTTTGAGTGCTGGTTACCAAGTCTGTGTGATTCAGGAGAAAATCTTTTTATTTTCTATGCCTTTGTTCAAACTGTCTTCAAACAGGGAAGACTAAACTTTGGTTTTAATTGCCCTAGGGATGGGGACTGTTGCTGTCCCTGGAAGCATCTGACTTGGAGTTATCACTGATTTCTCTGAAGATGTAAATTTGTTTTCTTTAAGCTATTTGTTGTCAAGTAAGGACTTGAATGCCTCTGGTCGCTCAGGCCTTGGGTAGTGACCCATTCCTGAGGCAAGTTAGCGAATGACTGTGTACTCTTCGATCCGACAGCATTCGCTCCTCTCTCCTCCTACCACCCAGAATATGCTTCAGGGAGAGAAAGAAGCAGAGAAACAGTGCTTTGAAAGGGTTGTCTCAGTTCCCAGAAGTCACATTGCACTCATCAAAGCCAGCCAAGTGGAACTGGTGACACTCACCAGAAGAGCCTGCTCTAAATTAAGCAAAACTGCAGAAACTTTGTAAACAAGCAGTGGCTGTTCCAGACCACAGGAGGGAGAGGTGACAAGTCTGGTTTGTCTTGTGGAGGAAACCAGCGTGGAGCACAGCCTTCTGAAGTGGTTTTGTTGGGACTCTGTTTTTGTACGGGCACACCAAGTCAAAATCCATTGGTCTCTCAGTCCATCGGTCTGTCTTGGGAAGGCAAATGTCCTCTGGGCCAGTGTGAGGATCAGGGGTGTCACCGTGAGTTGAACACGGAGCTGACAAGATGTACAGGTACAAAATAAGTAGAGAAAGAGACGATGAGAGTTTTGCTGAGGGAATTATTCTCGGTTTTGAGTGTCCTATGTCAACCCATCCTTTATTGCGCTGAGGCCACCTTACCCTGTTCTGGATAACAGGACAGAGGTTGACTGGGATGGATGTTCATCATATTTACATCTTTTTTATATCTATTTTAGAGCACTGGGCAGAGTAAGGAGACTTTAGTGTGAATTGGAGTCACTGTTTTCCCTTTCTGGTCTCATAGTTGACCAAAGTCAGGTGTGTTTGATATCTGTCTGGCTATCTTCCAAAAGAACCTCTAGAGGTAGCAAGAGGTTAAATTTGCCAACAAGGGTACATTGTCCTGTGGGCAGGGTACATTATGTCCACTTGTGATGATTTCTCTTTGACTCTCATCCATTTGCTGTGGAGCTACCTGGTGATTTGATCTGTAAGCATTGAGAGCAGGGAAGGATAAGCCTGCGTGTCCTAGCCAAACTGCAGTCTCTTTCTGCTTTTTCTGCTTCCCCTCTTTCCAGCTAGATAATAATCTGTTTTATTCGCTGCATCCCATCCTGGAGAAAACCACATGTCACTTGTGACTTGGGGATCTTTCAAGATAAAAGAGCCCTGTAAGAAAAATGCTTTTACTGTATAGCATTTCATTATAATTACAATTTTTTTGAATTGGATCCTACACCAAGAATTTAATCTAATTTTGATTATCCAGAGGATTTAGACTGCTTTAGCTTCTGCTTTAGCTTGCATAAATAATACTCCTTCGCTCATATTTACTCATATTCCTCAGCAAAACCTTCTGGCAGACAACAACTTCTTTATCATGCCCCATTTCTAGAGCTGTTGGCAGGAGGGTGTTATGCAGAGTGTACCAGACCAAACACAGAAGTACGCCTGACTTTTTCTGCACCCTATGGCTTTTTTGTTGGGAGAAGCATTGCTGTCTTGCTGATGTACTGCATTATTCGGAGTGCCACCTTTGATACCTACAGATTGCTAAAGGGAGGATCCTAAACAATGTCTATTCCTCCTTTAAGGGGCTTTTGCCAAGTTCAGTAAAATCCTAAGTATGCAGAAGTTGGATGGGAAAAGAGCGTCAGGAAGGACCTCAGCCAGTTACTCGTTTCCTTATTAACAATTAAAATTTGTTGCAACATCAAAGATGGAGGTGGTTATCTCTGTCTGAGTTGGAAAGTAGCTTCTAGCTTCTGATGGATCCTGCCAGGCTTTGCCAAGGACAGGGCTCCTGTGGCTTATCTAGAAAAACTGCTGCAGCCAGCACGCATCTCAACTGTATAGATGTCTGAGATACATCCTGCATCCAGATACTGAAGGTGGAGGTGAGGGGTGAAGCTATTTGAACTGGTCTTCTCAGGTACGTGCCTGTCTTGACCTTCAGGGTTTGACTCTTTCACCAGTTAGCCTTCTGCCACAAGTGTTTGTGTTCAGTTTATTGGAAAATAACCTTAAATCACTGATATTGCTAAAGAAATCCCTTCTGGTGTCCATCGGTGACAAGTACTGTAAAATACTGAATGCAATTATGATAATTATGTGTCTAATTTATTATTTATTTAGTTGTGTCCACTTCGCCTGTATATCAAACAACCCAAAGACAAAAGCGGCGGGTACAATAACAATATACATACGATCTTCTAAATGACTAATGTGGATTTAGCCGTGGTGATGCTGTATCCAGACAGATGGAAGGATATGAGCGCGTCGGGTCTGCAAGAAGGGGTAAAATATCTTCTATTGAATCAACAGATAGAACTGAAAAGAAATGGGTGCCCAGTTTTGTATAGGAATCTCTTCATGAGATCTCAAAAGAAACAGCAAAATCCCAGTTAAATACTAGTTAGACGCAATTATTGTTCTTTGTTTAATCTAATTAAGCCTTCAGTTTAGTGAGGAAAGCAATTAGCATCTGAAAAGCCAAGAAGGGTGGTAGAAATAGTGGAGGAGGCAGGTCCGTAGCCGTAGTGGGAGAGAGAGAAAAAATCTTTCTAGTACCAGTGCAGAAGGGAGATGCCATCTGCATAGCTGTAGATGGCCATAAAACCAATGGCTCTGTGTAGTCCATGGTCTTTAATTTCAGCGGAACCAGGGACTTTAATTCCCTAAATTGGTTTTGAAGATATTTCATAAATTTACGATAACGGTCAGGAATGAAAAATCAGAGAAGGATTATTTTCTGTGAAAAATGTTCCTCCCGTCAGTTCTGTTTGTGCTCTCTTTTAGTTCATTTTGTGGTAGAGTTGAGGTTTTGTGCTAGCTGTGTAGTTTCCATGAGGACATTTTGTTCCTTGGATGAAATGCACTGTGTTTTGGAATGAGCACGCATAGGATCCAGGGGTTTGTATGGATATCTTGTAGAGCAGTTACAGCAGATTTTGAGTTTCTTCCCAGAGAAATAAGGCCAAATGGAAAGTGCCAAGGTCTGGTTTCATTTGTCATTTCTTGGTGTGCAGAAAGTTTGATGGAAGAAGTGATCACTTTGGCTAGACTGCTGGGCTGCTTGGAAGCTGGGGGCACAGATTGTGGGAGTATTGTTTTCAAAGCAAGGTCTTCATTCAACATAGCTTTTAATTATTTAATATTCTCTGCATAAATTCCAGCATGGGACAACATTCGGTAGCAATAAGTGTAGAGATGCTAGGAGACTTCTTTTACTATTATAGTGTGGTTGTTCAAAGAAAATACAATTGCAGTTCTAGAAACTAGTAAAAAGAATAAGCAGTAAAGGCAGGGAAAGAAAAAAGTATTGGAGGGAAGGGTTAAGAGGCAGAATAAAAACACCTGGGAATATTATTGCAAGGGTCTTAATTCAAGGACATGGATACAGTGATTACAAAGGCGTTTAGAGAAAATGTCACTGCATAGGGATGCTTTTGAGATATCTGATCCAAATCTGTATTAGTTGCATCTGCAGAGAGATCTGGAGTTATTCTAGCAATAAGCATGTCCATGAGCTGGCACTAAGGGATGTGTTGACTGAGCAGCGAAGAGCTGCTGTACCAACTGCAGAGATGCGAGCCCAGCTCAGCAATAAGAGGATACCAGCCTGGAAGGTGCTGGGATGGGATTATATCGAGTGCTTTCCACACACAAATGTATTTCAAAATGTGTCGCAGAAGTAATTGAAAAACATCAATAACCATTGATAAAAACACATAACTGGACACGCCTGGCGGAACCTCTGTCTGCAGGAAGCAATGAATGAAGATCCATGAAGAACTGAAATGAATTGTTAATCTCTTGCTACTTAAATGAGATTCACAAGAAAGTTGCTGATTTTTGCATGAAAAGATGACCTTGTCCTGAAACCAGATAAATCTCTAAAGTCTTTCTGCCCATTGGAATTGCTTTATTGGAGTTGTGCAAGGGATTTATTTGGTCCTCAGTCAAGCAGTTTTGCTGTAAGTAGTGTATTTAGCTGAAGTTAGGGAACCCAAAGCATTAATTTTGCTGTAACCTTTAAGCTAAGAGTGTTTGGACTAGGCGGGTATTTGGACAGGAGCCTTAAAACCCCAAAGTGGGAAAAGTTGGAGCTGTGCAAGAACTGGGTAGGTGGCATTTACTTCTCGGAGTGAGGCAGTCTGGATTGCACTAGTGTTTTGGCACGATGTTAAACTAGAGTTGTTAAAATATTAATCCTGACCTCTTTACAGTTGTTTTAAATCAAGAGTGCCCCACAGCCCAAGCCAGCAGACTGAGGTTACGAATCTCAGCATCCTGGCCAAATCCAGCTTAGGCTTTCAAAATAACTCGAGTGGTATTAACTGTTCTGTGGGCATTTTCAAAGTTCTTGGATTTATGGACCCTAACCATCTTCTTATTAAGGATGTCCTACACAAAGTTTTCCTTATAGTATCTATGTATGAATTTGATTTTTTTTTGTCACCTTTTTGTGTGGCTATAGAAGTTGCCCATGGACCAGAGACTAAAAAAGACTGAGTCATAATATTCTCCAGTGCTTCAGCTGTTGTGTATGGAGGAGTGTTAAGTGAAGCACATAGAGATGATGTGAAGGGTTTTAAGACCAGCTGTGGAAACCTCTTTGGAAGAATTTGGGCTTGTCTTCACGTGAACTGGGACTAAGATTAGAATACTTTTAGGAGATTTAGACTAAGATCTTCACTAAATGACCCCTTTTCTCTCCTCCTGCACTTTAATATCCATGCCTGAGAAGGGAAGAGTTAGGACAAAGCTGTGGGGAAGGAAAGAAGTCGAAAGAGTCAAGACAAAAGCAACATGTGCACAGCTTAATATAGTCTATGTGTTCACTGTTTCCCAATAATGTCAAATCTACTCTGAGTCTTACTCCATGGAGACTTGCATGGTCTTTCCACAGGGTATAGATCACTGCTGTGGGGAAGCTTGCAGTAATAGTCACACATGGTGATGGATGGACCTCGCCATGTGTGGAGAGCAGTTGGCAGGTGGATTACCATCAATTTTAGAGCAGACATTTCCATTGTTTGCATACAAAAAGCAAAAATCTATTTGTGTGTAAACTTGCCATAACGTGATAGATGCTCCGAGTCAGTTGGCTCTTTTGGGGTAGGAATCTATGAGTGGCTTTTGGGCTTTCAGTTCTTGAGGACCTAGCCCAGTGGTTGTCATCTGGCATCATAATTGTGATTGACATATTAGTGCCAGTGGCTCAAGATTGGGTTTTAATAATTTAAGAGGAGACGCAGAACCATAAACCAGTACCTAAAGGAGGCCTACAGGAAAGCTGGGGAGGGACTCTTTATCAGGGGATGGAGTGATAGGACAAGGGGGAACAGTTTTAAACTGAAAGAGGGGAGATTTAGATGAGATCTGAGGCAGAAATTCTTGGCTGGGAGGGTGGTGAGCCCCTGGCCCAGGTTGCCCAGAGAAGCTGTGGCTGCCCCATCCCTGGACGGGTTCAAGGCCAGGTTGGACGGGACTTTGAGCAGCCTGGTCTGGTGGGAGGTGTCCCTGCCCAGGGCAGGGGGGTTGGAAGTAGATGATCTTTAAGGTCCCTTCCAACCCAAACCATTCTATGATTCTATGATTCTATGTCTGTTTCCCAGGTGGTACTGGGGGTTGCATGGGCAGGCTGAAGCTTGGGAAGGCAGTCAGGGTTAAAGAATGGTGGATGACCCATGCAGCTTCAGAGAGAAAAAAAGCTTTGTATTAGCATCAGGAAAATAGATGCAGAGGTGTTGTGGGATGGGGAATGACGATACGGTTGCTATGCACTGGCATATGAAGCAAGGAATCATCATAATAGTGGTTTGTTGGGGGGGGCAGAGGGATGAAATGGGTGATTAAAGTTAGGAAAAAGCAAGCAAGAGGAGAGTCACTTCGATCTCATGGGAACGTGGGGCTGGCAGAAGGCTGCATCCTTGGCTCGGGAGCTCTGGTAGGCCTGGGCTCCATTGTCTTCCTGTGTGTAACAAAACATTTCAGCTGTCTCTGATACTGCACTGCTGATTTCTGCCTGCCTGAAATCCCTTTCTAATCACTGAGCAGCATTTTAAACTCATGTTCCTGCCCTCAAGCTTCTCCTCATTGGTTTTGGGTTGTTTTATTCAGCCTCTACCCTGTCATGTGCAAACAGCTTTGGTGCCTGCGTGTTGTCTGGTGGTGGCTGCTGGTCCTTCCTAGGTCTCTCATCTGTTTGGCTTGACCATTTCCATCCTCCATCCCCAGAATCGGTTGGCTGGGAGAGGCAGAAGAAACCATGGCACATGATGGGTATCCCAGGTCAGGTCGGTGCTCCTCAGGTGCTTCTGAGCAGTGCCGGCATGGTGATCAGTCTAAGGCCAACTAAAATTGAAGGACAACCTCCCTCTGACTTTCCATGCCTTGGGTCAAGTCCCTAGTGGAGGATTTCTTGTAGGAATCAGCCTGTCTGTGCCTGTGAGATGGGAACTGTGTTTTCACTCAGATGTCCTGTGGATTGGTCAATGGGACAGTTGAGTGTTGTTTGCACATAGTGTTTCCCCAGACAGCTATTTTTTAATGTTTCTGCTTCATCCACACTAGTCTCCCCAAATATTTCCATTTTCTCTCAGCTGTATTTGATTAGAGGCTGCTATGTATCTGTTAGGAAAGACTTCCCTAGGTGAAATGCCTCTGTTCTCGAAAGCCTTTTTGACACAGAAGATCCCTCCGTTGTGACATAGCCCTGGTCCTCCTAGGAGGGACCTTGGTTCTGCTGAGCAGTCTGCTCTTGCTTTCACCTTGCCATGCCACCGCTGTGCCTGGGAAGCCCAAGGTAAAGCACTATTCTCATTTAGGACAAGGTCTGCAGCTCACGTTTGTGTCCTTTGCCACGCAGCCAAGAAGTTACTCATCAGTGTCTCTTGGGGCAGGGTTGGGAGGTGGGCGCAGAACCAGCTGACGAAGCAGCAGCTCTTTAAAAGCATCTCCAGTGCCTGCATTATTATAAATCAACTGCTTCCTTGGGTGCTAGCAGTGAGGATCTAACCCCCAGAGTGCTAGGGAGTTTGGAGGGCCTTCCTCTGACCCGTACATACCTCAGAGTTCCCTCCAAGGACTGAGTTGCAGGATAGCTGAAGTCCGCTATCTTCTGCCAGCAGGCAGATGACTGCGGTCACTATGCCTTCCTGAGGATCAGTTTCATGAGTGGCATTTCCAAATCCGGCAGAAAATCCCAGCCTATGCAAGCAAGGATAGCTAGAGATGGGCCTGAAGAGGAAAGGCAGTTCTCTATTCATCCCACTTTAAGGAAATCTGGATGTGGATGAGGGTGCAACTGCAAATTCCCCACGTGGCTCAGTTTGGGTTGTGGGTGATGGTCCCGCAGTGTCTCCATACTCAGAAAAGGAGAACTGAAAGTGGATGGGAACTGGATCCCTATAGTTTGCAAAAGCAATAACTTTGGGATGAAAAGGCAGCATGGACATGTAAATCCTCAGAAATATTGATGTGGTATTGCCAAAGACAACCTGTCCATCCCTGACCACTGTACTGTGAGCTAGGCTCGGCGAGGTATAATGAGATGAGATTTTACCATGACCTGATGCTTGAGAGAAGCCCAGTTTATTTCAAGTCTGCCAAAGCTGTTGCATCTCCGCTTCAGCTCCCTGATGGCAGATTCCTGCTGGTGCCATACGGAGGAGTCTTGCAGAATTAAACAGCAAACTTTTCATTTTAACCATCTTCTGGCCTGGGGAGTTCCGTACCTAGAGTATGCATCTCAAGGAATGTTAAAAAATTAAATATAGCAACTATGCAGAGGGGCTCATCGTCAGCTATCTCATCTCAGTGACAGTTGAATGCATGCTTATAACCACCTGTTTTTGTCTCTGCTAAAGTCCATAGGATGTTTCTATATTGAGCTCTCATTCCTGCATCAAAATCTGCTTTTTATCCTCTGAACTTCCAGTTTGTCAAGTTGGACCATTTTTTTTTCCCCCTTTTTTTTTCCTCTACATTGCAAAGCAATTCCAGAGAGCTAGAGGGATAAGGGGGCTAAAGCTGGTGGCTTGGGACTTGATAAATATTTTCCCTCTGGAAGATTTAGTGTTTGCAGAAGGTATGTGATTGATTTCGCTGGTCACTTAATTGAAGTAAAATGAAAAGCGAATTTCCAATAAACTAAACCATTATTCATCCGAGATCACAAATCTGTACCCAGGGAGCCCTCAGCAAATCTCTCTCTCCCCCTGTGCATTGTCAGTACAAGGGAGGAGAGGATCTCTCTTTTTCATTCGTATGCACCAGAGGTGACCGTGAGCACTGGTGGTGCATCACAGCACGTAAGTCCCATTAAGGATTTTCATTCAGCTTTGGCATGAATGGTGGTGTGCTGTAAACACTCGGATATTGTGGTGACAGAAGATCAAATAAATATCTAGGTAGATGGATGGCTGGAGAAGAAAGCGGAGTTGGAGGCTACTCACTCTTCCCTCTGTTCCTTGACATCTTGGGGGAAGTTTTGCTTGAACCTGGTCAGAGTTTCACCATTAAATACACCAGCGCTGGGGTTTAACTGCTGGGTTTCCAGAAAAAAACCAGAGAAACATGCCACTTAATTGCAGCTCCTCCTGGGACCAGATGTGTCAACTTTTAAGCAGTGACATGAAGCCATACAACACAATCCACAGATGCAGCTGTGACGAGTATTAAGTGCAGGCAGAAGCTGGATTGTTTTTTATTTCCATTTGTGGTGAGGCTGGTGTCGGAAAAGGCAGCGGGCAGCACAGCTCGCATCTCTGCCAGGCACCGAGTGCCAAGTCTACCTGGCCAGGACCCAGCGCTGCTCCTCCTGAATTATATCATCAGAGAGGAGCTGACGATGAGAAAGGGTGACAAGGGCTTGCCAGAAATGTGGCAGGAAGTTGATGCAGCTAGGTAAAATGTCACTGAAGGGTTAGTGTTAATGCAGGGGTATTCCCTACGTGAGGAAATTTTGGACAGCGGAAGATGGGCTGGCTGTCTTCTTGGTTGCACTGTTGCGGTTTCGTGTCAAAGCCCAGTATATCCCTTTCAGAAGTCCTGCTGCATTGCATGAGTGCAGGGTGGTAACTTATTAGGAAAATGACATGAGTTTGGGGACTAAAGTTTAATATATCACTCCTATAAAATATAATCAATGTTGCCTCCACATGTGCAAGCCAACCCCCACAAATGGTTTGATTTAGTGCTGGGGGTGGGTGTAATGGCCATCTTGGAGGACCAAAGCACCTTCAGCACTGAAGCTGCATCTCCTGAGCTAAAAATGTGACCCCAGCAACCTTAAAAAATGGGATATTGTCCTTGATGTAGAGCCAAGCACAAGTAAGAGATGTAATCCCAAGTCCTGATGCAGAGATCACTGTTGCAAAAGGGAAACCCGCAGGGGTCAATACTCGGACCAGTATGGTTTAACATATTCATCAATGACCTGGACGGGGGGACAGAGTGTATCCTCAGCAAGTTCGCTGATGATACCAAACTGGGTGGGGTGGCTGACACCCCAGAGGGCCATGCTGCCATCCAGCGTGACCTGGACAGGCTGGAGAGGTGGTCAGAGAAGAACCTCATGAGGTTCAACAAGGACAAGTGTGGGGTCCTGCACCTGGGGAGGAAGAATGTCAGGCACCAATATAGGTTAGGGGTGGACCTGCTGGAAAGCAGTTCTGAAGAAAGGGATCTGGGGGTCCTAATAGACAGTAAATTATCCATGAGCAAGCCATGTGCCCTTGTGGCCAAGAAGGCCAACGGAATTCTGGGCTGCACAGAGAAGAGTGTGGTCAGCAGGTCAAGGGAGGTCATTCCCCCCCTCTACTAGGCACTGGTGAGGCCACAACTGGAATACTGTGTCCAGTTCTGGGCTGCCCAGTTCAAGAGAGACAGGGAACTGCTGGAGAGAGTCCAGCGAAGGGCAACAAAGATGATTGAGGGATTGGAGCATCTCCCTTAGGAGGAAAAGCTGAGAGAGCTGGGACTCTTTAGCCTGGAGAAGAGAAGGCTGAGGGGAGACCTTATGAATGTTTACAAGTATCTGAAGGGTGGGTTTAAGCAGGATGGAGCCAGGCTCTTTCCAGTGGTTCCCAGTAACAGGAGGAGGGGTAACGGGCACAAGCTGGAACATAGGAAGTTCCGATCGAATATGAGGAAAAACTTCTTTACGGTGAGGGTGCCAGAGCACTGGGACAGGCTGCCCAGGGAGGGTGTGGAGTCCCCTTCTCTGGAGACTTCCAAGCCCCGTCTGGATGCAGTCCTGAGTGATGTGCTCTGGGCAGTCCTGCTTTAGCAGGGGAGTTGGGCTAGATGATCTCTAGAGGTCCCTTCCAACTCTGAAATTCTGTGATTCTGTGATTCCGTGATTCCGTGAAACCTTTGCATTGCATCAGGATCCCACAGTTAAAAAAACAACCTGATTGCTGTGTATTAGTGAGAATCTCTCTTATTGCAGCAAATGGATTGTATAAAGAAAGCAAAGTGAATGTAAAGCCTGAGTTGCTCACAAGAATTAAGGTTAATCTTCAACATGGGACCAGATTTATGAGACTGGCTTTTGTCATGCTGCTTTTGGAAACTACTCTATTATTAATTATTAATGTAAAAGCACACAGTGGCAGAAGAACTTTTTTTGAAGGGGCATAGGGGAGGTGTTTCCTTAAAAGAAATAGTCTCTGCAGTAAAAACATTTCTGCTCTGAGTTAGTTTTGATGCCACAAGTTCATCCCAGCAGTTCCCGAGATAGGTGACCTGCTCGAATACTTTACCATCCGTGGCACTAGGGCTCTGCTTAGGGAAAAGCACAGGTTTCTCGCCTTCCTTCAAAAAGATGCTCTTTTCTAGGGTGTTAGGGACTCAAGGAAGGAGCATGCACCCCACGTGAGCATACCTGTCGGTGCACGCACAGGCAGAGCATCTCTGCCCGGTGCAATCAGAGGGTACGGGCTGCACTATGTTGTTAATGGATGTATTTATGTGAATATATGTTTTGTGGCATCTATAATATTTGTGTGGTGACTCGCAGGTGGTTGTTTGAAACGAGCTCGGCTTGGAGGGGACACATCCCTGCTTACATGTGTTGTGGCTCGGAGTACCGGTGTCTTTGACAGCATGTGTGCTTGGTGGGTGTACCCTTGTCTGAAGAGGAGCCCAACCCAAACCTAGGCTGCCCCAGTATCTCTCAGAGCCTGTCCACCCACCTGGCTCTGCTTGGCTTCCTCCAGCGAGCCCCCAGCCTGCTGAGGAAGGAGGGGAGTGAGTGATGGGAAAGTTAGTTATATTTTCCAGTGGCTTTCCCTCGGCGCCGCTACCATTGACCTTGGCTGAACCCTCTGCACTCACAAAAATGAGAACCATTTCTCATCGCAAGCCTGGGCCCCGGGGCCTGTCATTTTTTTCAAGAGTGATGTTTAAACGCCTACCAGCCTCCACGTGCCGAGAGGGGCTGGAGAGCAGGTCCAGCGAGATCCAGCTGAACTCTTGGGAACTTTCAGATGAAGCAGGAAAGGAGCTGCTCTATGGAGAGCTGCTACCTTCAGCAAGGCCAAACACTTTGTCCTCATCTCCGAAATTAGCTCAGCTAACCTGCTGGATTTTTCTGTCTTGCCCCAGCCAGCTCTAGGTTATAGATAAAGAAATTAAAAGCATGGATGATTTTAACCAGAGCTGCCTGAGATGGGGGCTGTGTGTGCAAGCAATGAGCCAGGGATTAGAGATCGCCAGCTACATGCTACCCCATGTAATGATGCTGCTGGGAGGGAGCAACAATGGCAGCCAGGGTCTCCTGAAACACCATCAGCTGCAAACCCAGCAGCTTTCCTTCTTCTAGCTATGTTGAGTCTGACAGCGTGGCCCACGTCCTCCAAAATGCATCCAAACAAGTGGGGATACCCCTACCAAAACAGCCTTATTCTGCTCCTGGCGTGGCTTGTCTCATGGTTGTATCGAGAGGTTATAAAACCTGGGAGTGTTAGAGCAGCCTTTGGTTGTTGTGTTAGAGCAAGCTGGTAGTAGGAGGGCATAAAATCATATCAAAGCCAACTTTTCCTCTCTTCCACAACCCTCATCCCAGCCTCTCAGAGTGGCCACAACCTTCAAACTCCACTTAGTTCCCTGGAGTCCCATCACAGCGAGACAAGGCTTGTAGGGAGCAGTAACGTAAGTCAATGGCAGGTTATTTCTTCACTGCAAGGTTATTTTGTCCAACCTGACTATTCCTGCTGAGGGTAATGGAGTTTCCCCTCTTTCTCCCCCTTGGAGAGTGTTTCAGAGTGTAATAGACGCTATTCTCAGTATATTTTCTGTAGATACCACTCAAGATTCTTCCAGACATCCCACATGATAATCAGTCAATATCCTTCTTTAGAGTCATTTCATTCTCCCGTTTTCCACCTTTGCTGCTTATCTGAGCTGAGCTCGGTAGCTGAGCCCTATTGAACTCCACACACTCTTTTTCCAGTTTGCAGAAAGCTGGATTAGCTTTTCAGTAGCCTGGGTCATCTTGGGAGAGAAAAGGTATGTTAGAGGGCAACCAATTTATTTGCTTAATATTCTGAGAGCAGCAGCCTTTTGGTTCCCCAGTTGCAAGTGCCTGTGTATAATAACTCTTTGGGGAAGCAGGGGTGGATAGATCGGGAAGTATCTTTAAAACAAGCATGCACTCTACGTGGTGGATAGAGTCATTTGATTTGCTGTATGTACAGGCTGCAGCAGAGTGCACGGAAAATTGCTCTTGCAGATCAAGAGGTCTGAGTTGTTTGGCAGCAAGTGCTGTGGAGGGCAGAAAGTTGCCCTGCTCCCAGTGCTGCAGGTGGGAGGAAGCCTTCAAGGACATCTCATAATATTCAGCTGGTATCATATTGGCACCTATGTTTGCTGCACGGTTTGGTATCACGTCTAGGTCTCCTGAGACTCAGGCTGAGACCTGGACACCCAGAGCATCCTTCATCTTCAGTTAACAGGCTGAGTTTGGCCTTTGCTTATGATTGGCATGACAGCATATGATCCACAGTGTTCTGTAGACACCTTTTCCCAAAAAGCCAGTGGAGGCTTATTTTTAACCCAGCAGTTGCCACCGTCTGTAAAGTATACTACGAGCTCTTTAGCTTAATACCCAAAAGGATGCAGCCACACGCCCCTCCAGTGGCACTAATAACATAATGTAAAACGAAATTAATCCATCTGCTAAACCTCAACATGTCATCAGATAATTATCAGCAACATACAATCTCCTCCAAGGAAGATTTTAGTCTATTAAAGAGAAATTGGCCTACACCACAGCTGCAAGAATGACAATGTGCTCTTTCTATGAGATTTCAAGTCTTGGAGTTAAAGCATAGAGTGATTTCTGATAAGCAGCTTTTTTGTCTAGAAAACTCCAATGTTTATTTTTGAATAATATGATTATAATTATTTTCAATAATGATTGTTTTGCAAACTCGCATCTAGGTTTTAGATGGTGTTTAGTCTTGCACTGTTAAGAGCCCTTTAGAGGTCAGGCCTTTCTACTCAACGCAGCTATCGGAGCTCATGGACTAACCACAGGGATGAGTGTTTGGACTAAATCTGCAACACCCCTACAAGAGTTAATTTGCAAATCCCACCTGGTCTGAGTAGTTAAGGGATCCATACCGTACTTTCAGGGTATATGGATGCATACCATGCTCTCAGGATATATGAATCCAGAGGTTGCAATGCTTGGTAGGAAGGACATCATCACCTAACGAATGAACACTGTCCTGGGACAATCCTCTGGCTTGCTTGGTGGTCTTGGAAGGATCCTCCTTGTCTCCCATTCTCCACTTTTGGCAATGAGGATCATTTTACTGTCCCTCAACTGTCCCTGAGGGCCTTCAGTTGGTGAGATCAAGTGCATGATATCAAGTTTACTGTATTTATTGATGTGATGGCCACCACCCCATGAACTCCTGGCAGATGGTACTATCCTGTACTCTTTTCCATGTGGGTCAACTTCAGCTCAGTCGCATTAAGAATGTTTAAATGAAATAAGCACAGATTTTTCCTTTTTTACCAGACACCGTAGTGTTGTCTTGTGAGATCCAGTGAAGGAATGATGCTTTTCCCATTGCTCCTCCAGCCCTGACCTGCCTCTATTAAATACTGTTTGTACCCTTTGTGCTTTCACGCTGAGGGAACCAGCTCTGGATCCTTGTGTTGCAGTGTCTGGGGTTTGGGCTGTAAGAGACACGAGAGACCTTTCGGGAGTTATCACAGAAGGTGTTGCTACCAAACGGAGGATTTGATCCCACCTGATTTGGTTTCTGCTCGGGTACAATCAATGTAAGCTTGTTCTGTGTAGATAGCTGATGTTAAAGGCATCCCTTTTCCCAGTGCTGTTGAGGGTGACCCAGTTCTGCCACTAGCAGAAGCTGCTTTTCATGCATCACACTGAGACCTGACTCAGGACCCTCATGGTCTGTCTTCTCCATGGATGACAAGGCTTACAAACCTCAGCTGATCCTCTGGAAGGCAGCTGAAATCTCATCCTCTGCTACTTCCCTGCAAAGCACGGATAAATTGGACACATGTGGCATGTTTTTGGTTGAGCTGCTTTTTCTTAGAGCATCAGCACGAAGGCCTGCCAGAGGTGTGATGTCTGGCTGGAGGGAGTCTTGGTCCACCCTGGCTCCCAGCATCTCCCACCCCTCTGCCAGAAAAGATTCCAGTGCTTGCAGTTACTGGACCAGTGGCTGGTCTTTGCACAAGGAGGCACTAGGAAATCATCTCTATTTCAGCCAGGTCTGACAGGGGGGAAGGGGCTCCAAGATTTTCAGTTCACGTGAGTTTTATGGAAGCAGGTGGCTGAGTACAGGAGAGAGAGTCAAACCAGTGCTGTCACTTAGGGCAAAGCTCAGCGTGAGCACAACCGCGTTACAGGACACCAGAGAGACTGCACGACGTGGGGCTGGCAGGAAAATGTGTGCTGAGTGAACGGCACAAGGAAGCAGGCTTTATAAGCTAAGCTGCACGCCAAGCGATTTTTTTAATATATGTGTGGCCAGCTGTTCATGCTTGGGAAGGCAGGGACTGAGAACTTCCCCTTGCACGTGCAGCGGGAGGAGATGAGGTCTGTAAAGCCCTTGAATTACTGTGAGAGTTTATGAGTCCTTCTCCAGAGACTCAGGAGAACTGATTTTAAATAGTTTTTGTTTTTGTTTTTGTTTTTAAATGAAAGTCTTGAGTGTGGGGACCCCGTGGGGTCTGGCCAGCTAGGGGAGTAATGCATGGACCTCAAAGGCAGCTGAATCTCTCTCTTTCCAAGGATGGGATGGGATTTTGCTTTTTCCTTTATCCTGCCTGGCAGGGCTGATTCCTCCGGGATGCCTACAGCTCTCTTGTCCTGCTGGGAACGTGGCAATGCCCCTTCCTTTCTGGGCTGGTTTTACAGGCAGAAAGCAGGGGGACTTGGAGGACGGTGTTAGGGGGGCTCACAGTTTAATGGGATGTGCCAAGCAATGGGAAGGGGAACAGACTGAGAGCTGCACTGCAAAGCTCTCAAGCTGTGCCTCAGTTTCCCTATGCTGCATTTGGCGGTGCTGCTGCCTGCGATTCACGGACGGGCTCCATCCGGTCATGATCCCGCTCCCCTTTGGGAGCATTTGAGTTAAGCAATGCAGGGTGTTGATTTCTGGTCTCTGAAGACAGCACAAGCAGAGCCTTTACTTTGAAATTGTAGCTCACAGGCAACCAGAGACCTCCAGTCATGGAGAGGAGTTCTGCCTGAGCTTACCTTTCCACCCCTGCAATGTGCATCTCTCTTCCCATGACTGCCATGGTCCCAGCATCCCAGTGCAGCCTTGCAAAAGTTTTCGGGATGCCAAGGCTGCGGCCAGCTCTGATTGCCTGGAAGGGATGGTTGGGAAAGGGACACCTGATGGGAGGGAGGTTCCTGGAGAACAGCTGTGCTCATCCCGTCTTCCCCCTGCCCAGTTTCTAGCACTTTCCATTTGGTTTTCACAAAACCCCTATGGGAACCCACTAAACCACTGAAAACCCCTTAAAATCTCTGCACCTTCTGACTCTGTTTCTGCAGGGATTGATGTCCATAGAATCATAGAATGGTTAGAGGTGAAAGGCACCTTAAAGATCATCCAGTTCCACCCCCCCTGCCCTGGGCAGGGACATCTCCCACCAGCCCAGGTTGCTCCAAGCCCCGTCCAGCCTGGCCTTGAACCCCTCCAGGGATGGGGCAGCCACAGCTTCTCTGGGCAACCTGGGCCAGGGGCTCACCACCCTGAGAGTGAAAAATTTCTCCCTGATATCTAATCTAAATCTCCCCTCTTCCAGTTTGAAGCCATTACCTCTCATCCTATCACTACATGCCCTTGTAAAAAGTCCCTCTCCGGCTTTTTTGTAGGTCCCTTCAGAGAGGCTGCTCTAAGGTCTCCCCGGAGCCTTCTCTTCTCCAGGCTGAACCCCCCCAGCTCTCTCAGCCTGTCCTCACAGCAGAGGGGCTCCAGCCCTCTGATCGTCTTTGTGGCTTCCTCTGGCTGTGCTCCAACAGGTCCATGTCCTTCTCATGTTGGTGCCCCCAGAGCTGGAGGCAGCGCGGCAGGCGGGGTCCCACCAGAGCAGAGCAGAGGGGCAGAATCCCCTCCCTCAACCTGCTGGTCGTGCTTCTTTTGATGCAGTCCAGGATTCAGGGGGGCTGGTGGTTGTCCATGACAAATTCATTGCCAAGCATTAACCTCACACTCACAGCTCGGCCCCGATGAGAAGCTTCCCCTGCTCTCCTCCCGAAAAGGGTGTGACTGAAATGTCACCCAGAGCATGTGATGTGGGACTGGGGGTTCAGGCAGGGTGGGCAGAGGAGGAAGAACGTCCTTTTCTCTTCAAGGCAAGGCAGAGCAGGAGCACCAAATTGATTTGCGAAGGTCGCAGCGTGGCGGCTCAGGCTCCGGACGGCTTTCTGCCTGCCCCGGCGGGCCTTGCACTGCAGCTAATCCCTTTCCACGGCACAGCTCACTTCTCCACTCTCCTCCTCCCCTCTGCCTTTCTGTTTGGTGACTGATTTCCCCCCCCGCCCCTTCTCCTTTCCCCTCTGCGAGTTTCACACCTTCTTTCAAGTTTGCCTGGTAATTTCTTCTGCAATGGCAAATCTTTCCTGTAATTCCCCAGATTTGCAGGTGACCTGTGCTGGGGGGATGAATCCTGCTTGGCCACTTGTATTATACAACTGTGCGTTGCACAAATGATGATCGGTAACCAACTGCTCCCAGATGGCAGCGTGGATTGGGATAGACACCCCTGTGCCAGTCCCTGCAGTGTGCTGGTGAGCACTGAGATGCTGTGAACTTTTTGGAGGAGGGGGCTTTATATTATCCACATCTTTCCACATCCCAGACCTGGGAGTTCTGGTGGACAACAGGATGACCATGAGCCAGCGATGGGCCCTTGTGGCCAAGAAGGCCAATGGCATCCTGGGGTGCATCAAGAAGAGTGTGGCCAGCAGGTGGAGGGAGGTCATCCTCCCCCTCTGCTCTGCCTTGGTGAGGCCACACCTCGAGTGCTGTGTCCAGTTCTGGGCTCCCCAGCTCAAGAAGGACAGGGAACGGCTTGAGAGGGTGCAGCATAGGGCTACCAAGATGATGAGGGGACTGGAACACCTCTCTTATGAGGAAAGACTGAGGGAATTGGGTCTGTTTAGTCTGGAAAAAGGACGACTGAGGGGTGACCTTATTAATGCATACAAATACTTAAAGGGTGGGTGTCAGGAGGATGGGGCCAGGCCCTTTTCAGTGGTGCCCAGGGACAGGACAAGAGGTAATGGGTACAAACTTGAGTATAGGAAGTTCCATCTCAACATGAGGAGGAACTTCTTTACTTTGAGGGTGGCAGAGCACTGGAACAAGCTGCCCAGAGAGGTGGTTGAGTCTCCATCTCTGGAGACATTCAAAACCCGCCTGGACGCGTTCCTGTGTAACCTGCTCTAGGTGGCCCTGCGCTGGCAGGGGGGTTGGACTAGATGATCTCCAGAGGTCCCTTCCAACCCTATGATTCTATGACATCCTGGGACCTCCACAAATCACAGAAAAAAATGAGGTTTGAGGAGGGTCTCTGGTGGACCTCCAGATCCAATTCCATAGAGTTTCTCATCTGAAAGAGGTTTTTTTCAGTGTAAGGAAAGCAACAACAGCCAACAGAAAGAAGCATCCCACTTTCTCCTCCTCTTCTCCAAAAAAAAAAGCATCACCTAAGGAGAGGGAGACACAAGTCCACTGTACATTTGCTGGCATTCCAACAGGACACAGAGGCTGGAGCGGAGAATGGCAGCTCCATAGTATTTTCCAAACTTCCTTTTAGCCTTGGGCACATGCTGTCACCGTGTTTTTTTTCAAGCAGATCCATAATTTTCCAGTGGATTCTTTTTTTGAAACAAGGCAACATATTTCATGTCAAAACTTACTGGAAGGGCTTATTGATTTTGATGCGGGGCTTTTGTGCTAAAGAAGAGAAAAGTAGCGATTGCTTTGTTTTCAATCAGGATCATGTAGTTTGACTTTTTAAATGAATTTTTGCCTTGCAAGGAGTGTTTTTTCTGCCACGTTCATTTAAAACAAAATCAAAGCGAAGCCTCCCTGCTGACACTAAACGAGTCTTCCAGGCTCACTCAGGGGAAATTTCCAAATGTGACATTTTTTATCCAGTTGAACAACCACAAGCAGAAGCCCAAATTTGTGGTGTTTGCTGTGAATCAGTAGTCGGGGTCTCACATAACCCCGATTTCCAGCTGCAGAGCGCAGCAGCTCAGGGTTTCAGTCCTAAATTTTGCTGTGACTCAGGTGGGAGCTGGGATTTCAGATCAGGTCTGTCCTTGACAGGAGGATCCGAAGTTCTCAGGCAGCAGCAAATCCAGTCCTCCTGAAGACAATTTTCCATGAAACCTCAACCCTTGTCAGCGATGTTTCTTCTCTTGGATTTTCCAGCCTCTCTGCTCCTTTTAGGCTGCAAAATCTAGAGGCCAGGCTTGAAGGCACACTGCAGGGAAGGATGTAGGTGTCTAAAACTCACTAATACATGAATATATCTTTTGGTGTCTGATCCAAAATTTCTCCTCGTGTTGATAGAAGTCTTCCCATCGCCTTCAGTGGTTTTCTGCTTGTGGGTCTGATCAGTGCCCTGTTAATTATTCTCTGTTATTAGCTGCCTTGTAATGTTGCTGTACATCGTTATGTGTGTGTATTTGTTAGCCCAATGATGCAGCCAACTGGTACGTTCTCCTGCCCTTCATGTTTCTCGCTGGCCCTGCTCTTCCAGGCAAAGCACAGGCTATAAAGGGACACGGCAATCTGCTTAATGGAAGTGACACCGCTGGCCCCAGACCCTCCGGTCACCTCTGCAATTAGACCTTAATGAAGGCCAGTCCTGGCTGGGCAGAAGGTCAGAGCAGGTGCAGCAGCCGCAGTAATTTTAGGCGGGTGTTAAATGCATTGACCGCTAAATTTGAGGTTGCTGATGGTTTGCTGAGGTCTCCCACCCACACTGAGGTCTCCCACCCACACTGATGGCTGGATAGATGTCCCAGCCACCAGCCTGGCTCTGCTTTCCAGGCTACATCAGGGACAGAAAGTCCACCAGGGGCAAGCTCTGGCTCATGGCTGTCCCCACAGTTCCCAGCTGATGACCAGACATGGTCTGGGGGTTGCTTGGGCTGGAGTTCATCCCCAGCCAGCAGTTTAGATGCAGCTCCCATGCTGGTAGGAGTGCAGATATGAACTAATATTGGAGCTAGGGAATAAACTCTGATCTGGTTTATTTGCTTATCTACAGACGTAGCCACCCACTCCTCATGAAAACATGGTGGCAAAAGGGTCTAGACCTGCCCTCTTCCCTGCCAGCAACTGATATTCAAAAACCTGGTGTAAAAACCACAGGGTCTGGCTATTCTTGTGCAGTTTCTTCATCAGCTTGATATCCCTCTCTTTAGTGCATGAAAGTGCCCTCTCCCTGCATCATTGTCTGAGACTAAACTCATGGCAGGAACATTTAAAATAAAGCTTGCTCTACTGAGCCTCCCATTTAAGCATCTGTAATTATTTCGAAGACCAATAAAAGAAACCTCAGAAGCCTTGTGAAGCCTGGGAGGTCACTGAATTATCCAGGAAATAGTAGGTATTTTCCATGGAAAATTTCGTCCTTTTATCCAAAGACTTAAAATGGCTTTGGGGTTTTTTTTGTTTGCTTGTTTTACTGTCAAAAATCAGATATATGGGAGAAATTGGGCTTTTTGCAAACGGTTCATTCAAAACCCCTGTTCCCCATCCTAATAACGCTTGATGGGAAATTTTCAATTAGCCCTGATCATTATCAACATTTTGCAAATTAGGGAGACTCAGGCACAGAAGTGTAATCATTTGTTTATGGGCCTTCTGCATGTCAGAAAGCAGATTATGACTGTCCCCTGGGCAATTCCTGATGGGCCTGGCCCGTTGCACTGGGACCTCTGGGTTTGATGGAGCTACCGAGCTCCTCACAGACTTATTCTGCATGTGAAGAGGCTGTTTGTTCAAGACTAGATTGAATTTTTTGTGTCTTTAAAGTGGCAACTCTGAAATAGATCCGTGAATCCAAGCTGTCTTTACGTGAAGATGCTCCGGACTTTAAAGGTCTAGAGGTTCCTCCAGGTCTGTCTGGTCTGGTCTCAAATCCAGGCAAGGTGGGAAGTGAAGTGGCTTCAGCTTCCCAATCAGATCTTCCTGCTATGGTCTAGGACCTGCATATAGTTTGGTCTCCTAAATTAAGCTTTGAAATTAGAAGAAAATGTATAGTTAGCCCTGCCAGCTCACTTGGTCAGACTGGGCACAGCAGATCTCTGGCCACGTTGCTGTGTGTGGTCCTCTCCAGTTGGAGTGGCACAAGTGTTTTTCATTCTCGCAGCTGACAAACCTGCCTTCTGCCCCCAAATCACTTTCTCTTGCAGTTGACGCACTTCCATCCATAAAGCTGTGTTTTGCTTTGAGTTTTGGGATTGAAAGGCTTCACCCTTATTGTTGCTGATATGGTTTTGGGACTACGTGGGTGGAAGGGGAGGTTGCCATCCATTCCTGTGGGTAAGATGGTTCTTCCTTGGGACCTCAAGGCTGCTGCTGTTCAGCCTCTCCCTTTTTTGGGGGGATCCCTTTGCCACAGGTGCCTCTCTCAGCCCTGCAGACATTCCGGCACCATTTCCTTGCATTCCAGTTCTTGTCCCAGCTGTTGTGCGTGGTGCAATGATGGGACTCATCCCATTTACACATCTACAACCAGCAGCTGATGCTGGCGAATGCCCCTGTACATTTCTGCTTGCTTCACATCATTGATATGTATAATTAAGTGCTGATTGCTTTGCATGTGCTGGTCACCATGGATCTCCAAGTCTGCTGGGGGAGGAACTCCCTCCAGCCAAAGATTTAAGGCCCTCATTCTCTCAGACCCTCTCATTTATCCATCTCAGCATTGCTTCCTTGTCCACTGCTTTCCTGGCCATTCCCAGCATAATGCCCGAGTCAGTGACTGTTTCCAAAGCAGAGAAAAAACCCTCAAACCCTCCATCTCCTTTATGGCTCATGCAGAACTCTGGAGCAGTTTTGATTTAAACCATAACATTTGGCAGGCGATCAGTCCATAGAATATCCTAATCACCGGTAGAGTTCTAAATTAAACATGTAATGAGATCTTTTTTTCCTTCTTCATTTTTTTTTTTTTTTTTTTAGTACAGTTGCAGAAGGGATTTTTTTTTAGTGAATCAGGTGGGAAAAGGAAAATAAAGTACAAACAACTGGGTTGCAGTTACAGGGCTGGATTCAGCGTTGCTCAGTACCTGCTCATGCTTTATTAATTATGATAGCCCTGCTACCCCTCATAGGTGTCGAGCTGGCTCTGAGTCCCTGGGGAACCTCATCTGTTTGTGTTTGCAAGGAAAGACATGGCAGGGTTGTTTGGACAGATCCTGAGATGCGCTAATTAGAAGTTAAAGATCCACTTTCCGGCTGGAGACGAGAGTGCATTAGAGCGGGGAGCACTTTCTAATGCTTTGACTTCTTAAAAGCACACGCCACATTAAAACCCATGGTGCTTCTTTGATCCATGCCACCCAAATAATTCCAGGGACAAACACAAATGAGGGATAATAACTAATTTAACTGGAATTATTGGAGGGCGACAGCGTAGAAGATTAGGATTTCTAGTGCAGACTGTAATTGCTGGGAGATTGGGGTCTGATGCCTGTTTATCTATTCTATTCATCTCTCCCTGCATCTGTCCTTCTACTCGATCAGCTGCCCATTAGCCATCATTTAGCTACTGTTCCTGTCTTTTCTGCCTTCAGTGTCTCACCCTTTCTATCTGCTTGTTAGCCAGAATAGATGTAAGAAAATTGCATTCTGCACAGAAGGTAAATGTGAGTTCTAATGGGCCAGACTGATTTGGTATGTTCTGGTGTAACTTTGCGTAAGGAAGAGAAACACTTTTGGGTTGAGAGTAGCACCGTGGGAAGGAAAATTGAGCTCTCACCACTGATAATGCTGTTCACTATCTGTTTAAACCTTCTCTACAGGACATTGGTAGATCAGTGAGATCCCAGGGCTAGGTTTAAAGACATGGGGGTCCTGATTGGGATGTTGTCCGTTTCTGGGGAAGCACCTTCACTCCAAGCTGTTTCTCCAGCCTCCTCTTGTGAGCCTGATCTGGTGTTCAAGTGTCCTTAGTGGGGGAATGCCATGAGATTAAGAGCCAGGATAGGTCTAGGTTCCACACAGTGCAAATGCTGTCAATGTTAATTTTCCATCCGATGACCCATCCATCAACCATCCAAATGTTGTGCCAAGCTACTGTATGCCTCTTCCTATTACTACATCGCCAGGTGATCTCCCATCCCTCTACCTGGTATCTGTCTGCTCTTCTCATCTACCCTGTACAGTTCATTTATACTCCATTTACCTATTCACTGCTGATTCTGCATATTTAAATCTCTGCCCATCTTTGCTTAGCTAATGGGAATATTCATCGGATCTCATTTTGTAATAGGACGTTAATTAGTCTTTTATAATAAGGTCCCTTTGGAATCGCACGTTGCATCCACAAGAGGCCTTAATACTTAACATTTTATTCTTGTGGAAGCCAAAGGAATTGCACATGTTTTCACTCTGGTCTTGAAGACTGACCATCAAGCTGACAAAACGCAAGGTAGACCTAATGAGTGGGGCAGTGTATCTTCCAATCTGTCATAAAAAAGCTCCCTCAAGTCAATCTAGGGGGAACATACATACCATACAGGAGGAATAATGAAATGAAATTAAGGAGATATATTGATGTGTCTGTGTAAACTGAAGAAAAACACGTGCCCTGGGGACCTCTGGGAATCTTGCGCTTGAGTATTCTTTAAGCTTCCATGGATTTTTGTCCGCGTGTTGAAAGTATTGTTAACCCCTGAGGAAATTTAGTGCCCAGGATCAATGAACATAACACACAGATGCCTAATAATAGAAAATGGGATTGACGTGTAGCGCTGGTAAAATCACCCCAGCAGTTAATTCTGCTGCCACAACAAGCACGTCGATAAGGTTCCCTGCTGATTCATGGAAGGATTTGGGGATACAGCATGGCATCTGAGAAAATGGCAGAGTTGGGTTTCCCTCAGCTGTGCAGTCCCAGGCATGTTGGAAAAAGGTGGAAATTTAATTCCAGCAAGGAGTGTGTGTCCTTTAGAATAGGTTTGGCCACTGCATTGGGGAGAGCATATGGCAGCATGTTGGTATCCCACTTCTCACAGAATTACGGAATGGTAGGGGTCGGAAGGGACCTCTGGAGATCATCTAGACCAACCCCACTGCCAGAGCAGGGTCACCCAGAGCAGGTTGCACAGGAACGCGTCCAGGCGAGTTTGGAATGTCTCCAGAGTCGGAGACTCCACCACCTCTCTGGGCAGCCTGTGCCAGGGCTCTGCCACCCTCAAAGTAAAGAAGTTCCTCCTCATGTTGAGATGGAACTTCCTATGGTCAAGTTTGTGCCCGTTACCTCTTGTCCTGTCTCTGAGCACCACTGAAAAGAGCCTGGTCCATCCTCCTGACACCCGCCTTTTAAGTATTTATAAACATTTTTTTAATAGAATCATAGAATCTTCATGGTTAGAAAGGACCTTTGAGATCATTGAGCCCAACCATACACACACACAAAAACGCCCTACAATCTCTGCCACTAGAGCATCCCCTGAAGTGCCAAATCTACACGTTTCTTAAATACCTCTAGAGATGGTGACTCGACCACCTCCCTGGGCAGGCTGTTCCAGTGCCTGACCACTCTTTCAGTAAGGTAATTCTTCCTAATATCTGATCTAAACTTCTCCTGCTGCAACTTTAGACCATTTCCTCTGGTCCTGTCATTATTCACTTGGGAGAAGAGGCCAACACCCACCTCTCTACAACTTCCTTTCAGGTAGTTGTAGAGCGCAATGAGGTCTCCCCTCAGCCTCCTCTTCTCCAAACTAAACATGCCCAGTTCCCTCAGCCTCTCCTCATATGACTTGGTCTCCAGACCCCCCACCAGCTTGGTAGCTCTCCTCTGGACACGCTCCAGCACTTCAATGTCCCACTTGTACAGAGGGGCCCAGAACTGAACACAGAACTGAACACATTGATAGGATCCCCCCTTAGTCGTCTTTTTTCCAGACTAAAAAGACTCAAATCCCTCAGCCTTTCTTCATAAGAGAGGTGTTCCAGTCCCCTCATCATCTTGGTATCCCTCTGAACTGCTGCAAGACATTCCCCAAAGGCCCTGCAGCCCCAGCGTCTCCTCCCCCTCCCAGCTATTCCTGGCTGCTTTGGGGCACATGGATGTATTTTCTGGTCGTTTCTGCATTGAAAGACAGAAAGAAAGATTTTACTGGGTTTCAGTTCCCTCTGGATCTGATCTTGTACTGATTTTGGAATACGAGCAAAGCAATCCAGGATTGGTTGTTTTTCAGGAATGACAGGCTCTGAGAAGGAATAAAAGGTGTTCTTCTTTGCCTGGCCCTTGTATGGTGGCACTGGGACCATGTGTGAAAGGAAGAGAGATTCATTTTGTGGGAGACTGCATTTGAGAGGCTCTCTGTTCTGCAGTAAAACATCCCAAATGATGGGATCTTTGGAAGGTGAGCTGGTGGCCCATCCAGGCTCAGTATATCATTGCCATCTCACTCCTGTTTGGAGCTGATCAGGTTGTCTGTGGGTTTCTTTTCAGGTGATGAAGTATCTCATAGAGGTACATGCTGCAGAGCTGCAGATGTCCCCTGCTTCCCTACCAGGCCCCAGCTGCTCGGTCTGAGCTGGGATTTGCCTCCTGGATGTGTCTGGCACACAGAGACATGGAGCAGGAGAGACAGCAGGATTGCACTGGGCTGGTGTAGTCCATCTTGGGGCCCTATATTCAAGGATTCCTTCTTCTGCATGCCACAAGAACAGGCAGTGGGGTTGGGATTGTGTTTGGAGAAAAAACATTTGGCAATTTTGACTTAAAGATGCTAGTCCTGTTTATCTCTGTGACCCTTCCACCAGTGAGACCTCTAGACCTTCCAGTTGCCTTGACTGAACTCCATCCAGTTGGGCAGCATCATGTCTCTTGATACTGTGGGATCTAGTGCAGGCAATCCCATTATCCAACTTCTTGTGTAAAGCCACATCGTTTCCTCCCCGCCATTCACTGGGCAGCTTCTCTGAATGCTGAATGCTTGCAATGATTTCCCTTGCTCTGGATTGTGCTATGCATTTACTCGCAGAGAAAAGCCGGACACTCCAATTTGGGTCCAGACCAGGAAGCTTTACCTTTAATCTTGAGTTACCAACCCACGCAGGAGCCTCAGGGTTGGTAACTCAAAGCCGGAGAAGGGAGAACTGCTGGAGTTTTCCAGACTCTGCTTCCTGGACCAGGGAGATTTTTCACTGCTACATTTCATAGAATCATAGGATAGTTTGGGTTGGATGGGACCTCTAAAGGTCATTTTGCCCAACCCCCCTGCAATGAGCAGGGACGTCTTCAACTAGATCAGGTTGCTCAAAGCCCCGTCCAACGTGACCTTGAATGTTTTCAGGGATGGGACATCTACCACCTCTCTGGACAACATGGGCCAGTGTTTCATGACCCTCATTGTAAAAAATTTCTTCCTTATATCTAGGTCTCATGTGCCTGAACTCTTCGGTGTTTGTTCCTTGTTTGTCCTTGTTTTGAAGTTGATCTTTTTTCTTCCTTAAGCTTCGAGCTCATTGAGGCAGTCAGCTGTTAGTTGCTAGGTTGCAGTAAGCCCGTTGTACGGGCACACAACATGCTGATGGAGCCGGGCTGCATCTGAGAAATTTGGATCTGGATCCAAATTTCAGATGCTCACAGATTTCAGGGCGGTCTGGATTTGGCACTTCAGTTCTTCCCCTTCATGGGAGGCGAATCTCTAATCTCCTCTCTTCCTCAGCCCTTTCCAGACATGGGGATTTTGGGGTTGTGGATCAGACCCACCTCTGTGTCTCTAAATAACAATAAGGGGATTATCCTGCTTGGGGGGGGTGGGAGGTGGAGGGAGGAGTGGGCTCCGCAGGAGACTCTCTGGGACCCATATGTTGGGTACATGGTTAATTTTTGCAGTCGGGTGAAGACCAGCAATCTGCCTCGTGCCAAGGCTGCTGGGATGCCGTCTCACTGGATGCCCCAGATCCCATCCTGCCCTTAGTTTATTAAGGATCAGGAACTGAAATTGCTGATGGTGCCTACTGCACCGAGGAGGGGGAAGAGACGGGGGGGTGTGTGGGGTGTCTGTGCGAGTCTATTACATCTGGGCTTCTTTCCAGCATGAATAAAAATGTTCTGTATGTCCAGAGTTATCAACATATTCTTTTTTATTCCTGTCAATTAATCTAATCTGAATGAGGCGCTGCCGTTCCCAGAATAATAGCCTTGAATGTAAGGTCTTACTTCTCATCTGCTTTGTGGACTAGACTCTGACGTTGTTGGCCTGGGAATCATGCTGTTGATTTACTCTGCGCTGAATCAAGCCCTCTTTGACCAAAGAACCGACGGCCTCGGTGAAGCAGCTCACTCGTGAGAGCAGGCAGTGTTGTTACGGGACTAGGAGAGAGCAGCGTAGCCCTGTCCTCATTCAGACGCCGTCTCTCTCACCCCATCCTGGCTCTTGGCACCTCTTGCCCTTCTCCCCTTACTGTTTATTTTTCCTTCCCACAGATGAAAGGCAGAGAAACAAACCGCACGGACTCTATATTGTTCATGGCTTATTGAACAATTAGTTTCAGCTCAGGGTCTAATCTTCCGGCATTTCTTTTCTTTCCTTTGTATGCCATGCGTGTCTTGGAAACTTGTTGGCTGCAGGACTTGTGTGGCACTGGCGGACGGGCTCAGGACTTGGCTCAGAGGGATGCTGTGCCCAGAGCGAAGCAGGTGTGAACTGCTGTGGCTGCTCAGAGAGGAGGATAATTGGGGACTGTAAACAAAACTAAAGAAAAAAGGCTCCAAAAAACGATTGCATGGTAACACCCCCTGCTCAGGGTTGGATGTGCCCCTCTGGCATTCCTCTTCCCGAGGTCTCTCCATCAGCTGGCTGAGTTTTTAAACCTTTTAAACCCTTTTCAAAGCTCTCCATGGTTCCTTTGTCGGGTGGGCTGTGTCAGGAGCGTGGGGACCCACTGGTGTCTGGCTCCCTGCAAAGCCAGAGGGTGTGGGGAGCCCGGCGGGTGCCAAGACCTGTCTTTGCAGAACAGGACGGTGCCAGCACTCGCCTCCTGGCACCAGTGCGGGGCTGCACGTGCTCTTTGCTGTCTCCTCAATGAGGTTTGCTGCTGCCCGCCAGGACCTGGCGTGTTTGTGCGTCTGGGGGAGGAAGCAGTTGCACATGGTCTCTGCATCACATCCCAGCACCATCACAGGGTTTGGGGCTGGTGGAGCATCGCGGCTTTGCATAGGGTGACCCACAGCCATGAGTCCTTGCTCACTGGGGCAGGAGAGGAGAGCAGTGCTCTCACTCTTGCCCAGCAGCTCACCCATTTGGGCTCTGCTCCTGTCTAACTCCAACCTGCCACATTTGCTCTCCCCAGGGCTTGTGACACTGATGTTTGTTTGGGATTTTTCCAAGGGCTGTAGCAATTCCTGACCTCTCCCTACGCAGGCTTGCACATGAGTATATCAGACCTTCTCACACCCATTCATCCAGAGGTTTCACACCCCTGTGGATTCACAGCAGTGCATTTTGCATGTATTTTTTCTCCCACATTTGAGCTCCTCCTGCCCTCCCTAGTAGAGTTCAGCTATCTTGATACTGTTCACTACTCCATACGGAGGGTTCAGTTCACGTGACAGCCCCATTAGCTGCTCTAACTAAAGCCTCGGGCAAATAGTCATTGAGGATTTATTTTTATTAAAAAAAAAAAAAAAAGTCGGATTAAGTATTCTGATGAACAAGAATAACATTAGCAGCTGTGCCTGCTCAGCCGACATGATCCCATCCCTCATATCATAAGCTGATTGCCTGTATGGGTCAGTAAGTTGTCCCAGCAGCCCCTCTCTGATAATGCTTTGCACATTGTTTTCGGTGCATGAGGTGTCTGAGAGGGCTGCAATACCTGGAGAGGCTTCATAGGTGCAGAAATCCCTTCTTCAGATGTCTTTGAGTATCAAGTGAACACACCTTAGGGCTGTGATTGCAAGAGACCACCTTGCAAAGGTCCCATGTGTGGCCAGTTTCTCATCCCTGCAGCACAGAAGCATCCCCAGCCCTTCTGGTTGAAGTCCCTGGAGGGAGTGATGGAGAGACTGGGGAAACTCAGTTCAGGCTTTGCTTGGTGGGAAGAGATGACCCTGGGCTTTTTGCTTGGCGCACGTGAAGCTGTCACCTGGGCTGTACCCTCTGATGGCTGAACGGGAGGTGCAGGGGGTCAGTGGAGGGGAACAGGGGGGCAACAACGCAGTTGTCACACACTGGGCTCTGCCACCATCCAACATGAAGCCGAGCAGTTTGCTTGGGTCACTCGTTGCGAGGTGCATGGTTATTGAAAAGGTACCAGCCCGGGGAGCAAATCCCTTCCTCTGCCCCCAAAGCACCCAGAATTAGGCCTGCTCCTTGCATGAGTTTCTTTCCCCTGGTGAGCAGTCCCCGGGCCCACGCTCTCCCTGCCGGCTGGCAGCCGGCGTTTGTATTCTAACGTTCGTATTAATGATATCAACAGTCACCTTAAATCCCGCTAATGCTAAACCCTGAGCTGGCATCGGGCTGGTGACTGGCTTCTGCTTCACAGGGGCTTGCCAAAAGCTGTGGGATGCCCTTTGAAGATGGGGAAGCAAGCGCCATAAAATTATGCAGCCTTATTAGCGGTATTATTATTTGTTCTCCGCAAACATCTGAGACTCTTCTTCATCCACCCCCCCGCCCCCAACTCCAGTGCTTGAAAATGGTGGCAGCTTTCAGGAACTCGCAATCAGAGGCACCATTCAGCTGTCCCAAACCACAGGTGAGCATCCCAGGGGATGCGTTCTTGTCCCCTTCCAAGATGCATCTCTCCAGGAGGGCGATGTGCGCATCAGAAGCCGCTGTGCCATGCAGCTCTGCTGCCAAGAGATAAATCACAGCGTGGGCATGCAGGCTGGCAGAGGAGAGCATCCCCTCAGGATGCCAGCCCTCGGGAGCTGGTCGCTAGAGACAGAGGAGAAAGCTCAATTTTCCAGGCCAACTGGAAAGTGGTCTATACCCTGCAGGTCCTGCCCTGAAGGGTGGGAAGGTGGATGAGGTCTTGCTGGCTTGCTCTGGTCCTTCACTCTCTTATTTCTGTTATTTAAGGACTGGGTTAGCCGAGGAGGACACTTACCCGCTGGAAGCAGGCACCGTGCCGCAGAGCCCGGTGTGGTGCAGCAGAGGCACTGCTGAGCCGCGCTGTCCTGCGAGGGGCTGGCCAGAAGACAGATCTCACATCAGCATCCATAGCTTCTAGCTGAAAACCTGGGTTGTGGGGTTTTTTTTGTGTGTGTGTTTGTTTTTGGAAGGTTTTCTTATCATTTGATAGTGTATAAAGACATGACTGTGACTTCTGTCCACCTGCCTGTCTGGGCTTTTCTCTGTGGCTTACCCCCAAGATATCTTGCATTATTCTGGGACCTGTGTTTCAGCGCTGTAGACTAGAAAAATTAAATGTTTTCTCTCTGAAATCTTCTAACCGTTTCTAGTGGATGCAGGATTTTCAGCTGCTTTCTCTCCATGGGGAGGACACTGTCACAAGGTTGAAGAGAATGGTGTCTTCAGTTGGTGATGGGTGCAGTAGAAAGTGCTGCATGAGGATGTTGTTCCCCCTATTCTGAAGGGAGAACCTCCTTTCTTCTGAATGGAGAGGAGCAGATGCTCTGTCCCAATAAAGCAGCACTTCTGTGGTGCTTCAGGGAGTTGTTCCACAAACATCTCTTGGTCAGCTGTCAACAGGGCCCGTGTAAGCATCATGATCTGTGAGCCTAGAGTTGACTAGACTTTAAGGGGCAAACAGAGTAAAGAGAGGCTCTCCCAGCCTGGTCAGTAGGAGACATTTACGGGAATAGGATAAGAACAGAGGGCGAACTTGGTGCCTAGACCCTCAGCTTCCATCAAGAAGAGAAGGAATTTGTGCAAGAAGTTGCGTTGTGACTGTCCTGTTGAATTGTTGTGAATGATTCCCCCACCCCTGCTTGCGTTTCACCCCTTTCTGAATCCCTCCTTCTCCTTGGCCCCTCCAGATCTGTGTCATCTGTGTCCAAGCTGCACCAGGGCAATACCTGCGCCATATTCTAATACGGGAGAAAATTGGAAGGGAAAAACTGGGCAGAAAAAGGAGCAAAAGTCCCGCTTCTGACATGGGAGATTAAATAATTAGCAAATGTGGCAGGAAAGACGACGAAAAACAAGTGCAATGATTCATGTTTTATGTCTCCTACTGTACAGAACACTTTAAAGTGTCAGACAGCATGACAGTCATTCTTTAAAGCCAATTAAAGTTTTATAATAAATAGAAGCTTTTTTTTTTTTTTTTTTTAATCTCTTTCTCCATGTGGTGGTGATGTAGTTCGCTGTAGAGAGCCTGGCGATGCATTTGCTAGAAATCCACAAACAAATGGGTACAGAGACCTGCTTTTCAAAAGCCGCTTTTTATGCCAATTATTTACCTTCCTTAAATTCAGCTCCGGTGGGGGGAAAGTAGCCGTAATAATATCGCATTTTGGCGTTGTGCTTTTCATTCAAGGACATTACAGCCAAGAACCTGCAGAGGGTGGGGAGAGGTGCTCTCTTTTAATGGTTGGGCAAGGTGATTTGGGAGCTCGGAGATTGGCAGAGCAGTATGTGAGCTGGGAGCAGATTTTGAGAGCCCCATAGCCAGGGAATTCATTTGGAGAACGCAGGTTGCTCTAAGCTCTGCGGGTGAAGGTGGGTTTGGAGGTCGGATGGGGGTCCAATTAAGTGAAGCAGGGTCATTTTGGGGGGCAGGAGAGCAAAGGCTGCAGGATGCAAGAGAGAATGAACTGGAATCTCTTTTCTTTGTGCACCGTCTCCTGGGGGAGACGGATGGTTGTTGACCTCTTGGACTGGCAATACTGGAAGGTGCTGTAAATTGGAAGCAGCTCTGGTAGAGGCCACGCTGAGAGGGCCATGGGGACTATGGTTATTGTAGCCCTTTTTCCTTCACCTCTAAGTTTCCCCATTGGTAGCATGGGCATGAGAAATGGAGCTGCTTGCACAGGACTCATTTCACCAAACTCCTCTTTGTTGGCTTCACAGCTCATTACTTTTTTGTCTTCATATTAATGGTGCTTCTTGACAAAGAAAAGGGATTTCCCACTGCTCCAGACCCTGGGGTAAGATCAGGTTCACAGTTCTGAATCAAGAGATCTTGCTTTCCCCAAGCCCAGGGAAGAAGCCGTGGATGTTACTGCTTTTTCAGCCATCGCGGCCTCTTCGTCCTCCTCTTTTTTCATTTACTCTCCCATCAGCAGCGCTCATATTTATGCATCTTTATCTCACACACGCAAAAACACACCTCCGACCCATTGAAATTTTAATCCAATTAACATTAAAAGAAAATGAAAGGACACTGAAATTGGAGGTCCCCCTTGCCGTAGCCACCGGTCCCCCTTGGCTGAAATATCTCTACAAACCTTGTCAGACTGTAGTCCATGATTCCCCGAGCGGCATCACTTTTATGTTTTGGAGTGGGCACCTCAGATGCGGAAAAACAGCTTCTTTGTCAGATATCTCCTCGGCTTTATTCGGGAGGGTGATAAAATTATTCCACAGCCTTCCTGCCAGAGGGGAGTTGCAAGAGCGGTGTTCCCGCTATTAGGCAAAGATCCTTTTAATTGGACAGGGTGAATATTCACTCTTTAATAGCGATGGGGCTCTAATCCTTCCTTATGTGGCTGCAGTCCCCCTCCCGAATGGTTTTTAATGACCCCTTGTCTAGATCATTAATATCACAAGTGCTGACACTGGTAGGAAATACAACAATCAAAGGGAGACCCTGAGAGGTCCGGGAGCAACAACAGTTTCCGTCTCCCCTTTGTTGTGGAAAATGTGGGCACGGGTGCCCTGCAAAACCAAATCGGCAGTAAGGTTTTGGCCTCCTGCGGTGGGCGAGGGGAGGGTTAACTCCGGCAAATTGCAGAAGCTCAATTAGTTCAATTAGGAGCTTGAAAACTAAAGCAGCTCTTCCTGAAAGCCCGTCTAGGACCCTAGGCTCTGCCTGCAGGCTCAGAAGCACTCCCACGCTGGCCGGTTCCCTGGGGCTTGCAGCTTTTGAGGGCAGCCTACGTTAAAGAGGGAAGGTCAGATTCCCACTGTCTTTACTCCATCCAGAGCTGGTGGCACTCTGTAGAAATCCATGAAGTTACGCCAGTGTATTCTTGGAGGAAGAATCTGGTCCAGAGAGTCTCAACTGGGAGAGATTTCATAAATGGATGAGAAGGAAAACGGTGAAATCCTTTTTTTTGTCGTATTTTTTCAACGTTCTTTTGAGTGCCTTCCCAGTAGCGCATGAGCAATAAACACCAGTCACATCCATCCTTCCCCTACTGTAATTTTTTTGCTGGGTGACAGCACCTGCCTTTTGATAATCTCAGAAGGAGACGGGGGTATTAACATAACAAATCTGCGGCTGTCTAGAAAGTACCATGTTGCTGGCACGTCACAGAATGTGTACATTGAGTACTACTAAGTTCCTATTTCTCTAAAACCACCCTATGTTTTAAGATGTAATGAATTACTACATGACAATTAACCAGCTGATGCAAGGAGCCGGTGTTGGCAATGCCCTTCTCTCCCTCCTCCTGTGGCATATTGCATTTTGCAGCTTTTAGCCTCATACTGGAGATCTCGGGAAACGCTTTGCAGTGACCATGTGTCACGGTGCGTGTAGTAGATGCTCTGCAGACCCCCTGCCTTAAAGCTGCCTGTGGTGACAGGGAGCTGGATGTGACCAACGTGACGTTTTCTGATCGCTTTTAGGATTAAGATGGAAGTTTCTGTTCACGGTGGTGGTGGGGTGGCCCCTGGCTCTGCTGAGTCTATACCTGCAGCATCCCTGCACTGCCATGCTCTGCTTTTGTGTGTGGTCCAAGAAGCATGACTCACTACAGAGAAAACTGACCCCAGTGTCCTGGGTACTTGTTCTCACATCGTTGCATACTCCTTGTACATCCAGGTCACCGACGCGTGTGAAAAAAATGCAGGGACTGAAATAATACATGCATTTGTTTGCTGCATGGCACCGTGGGCACAGATTTGTGCTGACACAAGGAAAAGGTGGCATGGGGACAGGGTTGAGCAACCAAGGCTGGGAAAGGATGCAGGGGAGGGTTCTGGTTTATCATACATTGCTACAACCAGGAGAGAAAAGCTGGTCTCCCTGCAATGGGGTAACAGCCCACCAATACTCTTGACAGCTGTGAATGGGAAGGAAAAGTGACTCATCTTGCTGGGTTACATTAGACGAGTGAAAAGCGTTTGCCTAAGCTCAATTTTAATGAGAAAACAGGGGTTAACAACCTCCACGTCTTGGCTGTTCTGGGAATATTAGCCTCAGTTTTTCCATCCTTTGCCATCTAATTTATACCAGGGTGGGTAACACTCACCGAGGTGCCCCAGCTGCAGCCTCTTCCAGATACAGCGCAGGATTGGGCTCAGAACTGTCACCTTCCAGCGTGATACAGGATGCCGCTCTGGGGAAAAAATATATTTACTCCCAAGCTTTCTTTTTCTTTCTAAGCTTCCCCCACCAAATGATTAACTTCCCAGTCCCCTTGCACTGCAGACAGTGTTTGTGCAGCTTTTATTACCTGAGCTGCTCTGGGAGAGGAAGTTCTGTACCACTGGTGAACCACACGTCTCTCCAGAACATCTCAAGCGGCCGCCTGTCTCTGCTTTCGTCTCTCCTCGAGCCGCTGCAGGAAGAGAGGCAGACTCCTCTTGCAAACCACAGAAAGATGCCTTTCCCTCCCACCCCTATCGGTCCTTTTCAGATTCACATGGCTGGCACCACCGTGGAGCACGTTGATGCAACCCCTTTTGTTGGCCTGGCGTCCCGCGCTGCTGGATTAGATGCCATCTGGACGCAGCCTGCCTCAGCCTGACAGCGTGATGGATGGTGTCATAGGTGACGCGGTGTTGACACCTGCTTATCTGTCTATGCCCGGTTGCCCCAACCTCAATGCATTCATTAGATCGGCATCTGTTTGCAATAGCTTCTCGACATCTGCTGTTGGTTACCATGGCATGCACTGAGGTGTGTGGACTGGCAGGGGTGGAGAAGCTGGGCCGTTGGAGGAGTTTAGGCTGATGAGGTCTAAGCCTGATGCTGGATTGATTTATAATTATGCCAGTCTCCTCCCACAGGCCCTCTAGTCTTGAAGGAACTTCTCATATTAATGCAATCAGTTTCCTGGAAGGTGTGAACCTCTAGGTTGGGGTTTTCTTTTGCTTTGCAGAATCAGGGACGCTTCAAGGTGGAATATGTTCCAGATAGTGGGGCCATGACACAGCTCAGGCATGTCTCCTTTCCAAGCTGCAGAAAACAGGCTATGCTGGCTGGGTTATCATCTCTTCTCAGGCTGCTTTTGTCCTTGCACACATTGTATGAACATTGCATTCTTCAAAACAATCACAGGGGAATCCAAACATACCTTATTGTGGAGCTCAGAATAACACAAGGGACTTTCTCTGTGCAGAGCTCAATGGTCTGTTGAGCTGCAGCCTCTAAAGACCAACTCTTTCTTAGGGCAGAAATATGTTAAGACATCTGCATATAACTTTCACATACAGAGAGCATATGAAGGCATGTTCTTTCCTCCGTAGAGCTGGAGGCAGTCCTGCATTTATCTGTGGCTCCTGGATCCTGGCAGTCTTCTCCCCGATGAAAGGCTCCGACTGTGTCTACTTTGCAGGTGCCATACACTAACTGTCTGCAAGCACAGACTTCCCATCAAGGGCTGTTGGATGGCCAAGAAACCCAGATGTCCACAGCGTATGCACATGGTGGCTGCCCATGGCAGACACAGTAAGTCAGATCTCTGTGTGTGCGCAGGTTGGATGCATAACTCATAGCCACACTGAGCACGTGGGATGCTAAGGAGTGACCCAGGTCAGCCTAGAAAACATATATGCACCTTGAGGTCAAAATCTAGAAGTCCCACTGGGTTGACAGATATGTTAATGCTGGCATAAGAGCTGGAAAACCTAAGAAATGCCACTATGGCTTGCTGTAATATCACAGCCCTTTTTCACCCTTGCCATCCACAGAATCACAGAATGGTTTGTGTTGGAAGGGACCCTTAAAGGCCATCTAGTCCAAGCCCCTGCAAAAAGCAGGGACATCTTCAACTAGATCAGGTTGCTCAGAGCCCTGTCCAACCTGACCTTGAATATTTCCAGGGATGGGGTATCTGCCACCTCTCTGGGCAACCTGGACCAGTGTTTTGCCACCCTCATTGTAAAAAAATTCGTCCTTACATTTAGCCGGAAAAAGTCCTGCCTAAATATTCCCTTTCTCTTCTGCAGGCACACAGGGGAGAACACACGCAAGTCCACAAACACCATCGCGGTCTGTGTGGGACCCTGTTCCCCCAACCATGAGCGGTGGGGTCTCCTTGATAAAGGTGTCTCTCACAAACGGTGCCTCTCTGGCAGTAAGATGAAAGAATAGAAGGGGCCATGCCCTCTAAGAGCCTCTAGCAGCAAATCTGATCTTTGGGAGTAGTTATTGTAACTTTTTACAATACGTCAAGACTAATAAAAGACCCAACCACATGAACAAGAGCAGCTTTATGGGCCAGTAGAGACTATTTCTTGACTTATTTGCTTGATCTCCTGCAAGCCAGCCTCTCTTTTCTGCCTTTGATGGCACTTTAATCCTGTCACCTTTTTTGCCAGGCCATGTTTAATCATAACCCATCAACGAGAGCATTTGAAAAGCTTGTCCTCAGTCAGTGATTCGGTGCCGAGCATTGTGGATACTGGCAGCAATGTTCAAATGGGCTGGATGAAAGGGGTTCTGGGCGGTACCTGCTGGCACCGGTTAAATTATACTGATGGGAGGGCATTAACAGACCATCAAGGGCATGTCCTGTAACTGGAACTGAATACCTGGCCTGAAATGCCTCCTTTGAGATATCAGTATAGATGAGACTGATGAAGCTCTGAGCACCGGCCCTAATAATTACTACAAACTAAACCAAACTTCCCAGTCTCAATGCACTGGCTTTCCCCCTCTTGTTGTATATGTTTTCTTCCAGCTCCCCCTGTTTAATCCACTTGATTATTTTTTTCTTGGTCCTCTCCCCCTTTATACTGTGTCCCATCTTCCCCCATCCACACCATCCTTCCCCTTTCCTTCACTTCCCTTTGCGCTCTGACCCTGTAACGTGTGGCCTTCCCTTCTCTGATGTTGATCCCTCTTTGTCTTCATTCATTCTTGTCTTCCCTCCCTCCTACATCCTTCCCCCAATCTGTTCAAGGCTCCATTCCTGTTGCAGACACTATCTCAGCTCTGGAACAGCACATGACACTCCTGGCAGTCATTTTGAGCTTGGCTGCTGTCCCCAAGTTGTCTAAGGCTCTTCTGAGAATGATGAGAAGCTGCTGTGTGCCTTCAAAGTCACAGCTAATTACATTAGCTCCAGATCACGTAACTCCTGTAGATGACAGCTGCCAAATTTAGGAGCACTAGTGAGGTCTTATGGAAGATGATGGGGATGGTGTGCTGGATTCAGCATAAAGGAAATCCTGGGCGCTGTCAAAGCACCAAAATTGGTGATTGGTTCTTCTGTTTTTTTTTTTCAAGATGGATATTCCCTCTTATTCTGTCTCTGGGGGGGGCTGCCTATATTATCAGCCCATTCTCAAGCCCAGCACTGCCCCTCATCCCCACTGAAAATGCAGGGTACGTAAGAGTATCAGTCTAAGCAAAGTTTGCCTGAGCAGGGCACACTTAATGCTTTCACATGGACCCAAGCTCAATCTCTCCTGTGGCTGGATGAAGCACGTGCCTCCATATCGTCTCAGCATGCCACAGCGCAGATGGCTCATGACCATCCTCAGAAAGGGCTTCCTGATGGCTGTCACAAGAGGTTGTGGAGTACCTGGGGTACCTGTGCATAAATACAGCGCCCTTGAGCTAAAAACACCAGGGCAGCAGGACATACCGTTCTCAAACCTGCTTCGTCTCACAGTGCAGACGTATGTCAATGTTTCTGTTCTTCTTCTCCCTGTTTCTCTAGTGGCTTTGAAAACAAATCACAGTTTCCAAACTATCTATCTCAAAACCCCAAACACTTGCATCAGAGGCATCCTGGTGCTAAATATTGACTCTGAGAGCCTGCTTTGCTCATCTCTCCCAGTGCTTTTACATTCCTGACTTTGCAGAACTTAGGAGAAACAGGGGAAACAGGAGAAACATGCGCCTCCACCAAAACCTTGAGGTGGTTTGGACTAATACCATTTCCCTCTCTCTGTTTCCTTGACACCGAAGCCATAGCTGGGAGATTTTTGTCAGTAGTCAGTCTTACAAGATCAGCTGCTGTGTTTTCCCCCGCTGATGGAGGATATTAACAACATCTGAACTTGAGAACACAGCATTCTCTAGGGAGGTCACACAGCGAGGTTCACGTAAGGTGGTATCCTTTTTCTTCAAGATCATTGAAGATTCTCCTGTCTGGAGCATTCCACTAACACGAGAGCAAAACAAGCATCCACAATGCGACAGGAGATCTAAACTCAGTTCTTGCAGTGCTGAAATAAAGCCTATGATCACCCAGTCCCTGTAGCTAGAGGGCAAAAATGTCACAGCTGGAGTGATCAGGAATAAGACAGGATTTTATCTTAGGAGCTCTCATACAGCTCTGTTTCAGTTTGTCTCTGTACCAGATATGAATTCACACCCAAGTATCGCAAAATCCTGTGGTTTAATTTGGGCACAGAAGAGATATGAATATTAAGAGACAAGAATTAAATATAGCTCTTGGCCATCTGATTGCATGACTTCTATTCTTCCCTGTGCTCATATTGATCCCTTTGGAGGAGCCCAGAAGAAATCTCATAGCTCGTTTAGCTCTGGCCCCAAGGGAGGTCCCAGGAAATCTGGTCAGTCTTGTTCCCTTCCAGATCTTCTGAGGACGCCAGGTCCTGCAAAGCAGGATGATTGGTGTGAATGCATGGGATGGGACATGCCGCTTAGGAGTTCACACCTCATTTCTATTTGCCCTGTTTGGAGACTATCACAAAAGATTATTCTGTAGGACACACAACTCCTTCAGAGGATAATTTTCAGATACCACAGCTCATATTAATTTTTACCATGAGGCTGGCCTCTGAAAAGTCAGACAGAGAAATTATGAATTGGGGACCATGCACTCGGTCAAAAGAGTTTGGTGTTCATTAATTATTGCTCTGTGTATATCAGTTGTGTCTACTGGATGGTTGCATCTGCAGCCCGGGGAGATTATGGTTGAGATATTCAAAGCCACCTAACAGATTTAAGAGAAACGGAAAAAAAAAAAAATCTAAGCAAACCCCTTCTGCTAGTTTGAAGGAAAATTATTTTAAATCCCCTAATCGGCTCTGAGATGAACTTCTAAGCAACATGTTCAAGGTCACAGGGGGAGCCTGTCACAAGGGGGGGATGCTAACTTAGATCCGTGGGGCCCCAACCATGCAGCATCCTCTCTTCACCTGGCTTAGGGAACAGGTAATCCTTCTGAGCGGGTCTCTCCCCAGCTGGGGAGGGACCGTACTCATCCTCCTCCCAGCAGGCTACAGGATCACCTACTCTGCGGAAATCATCATCCACTTGTGGTCCAGCTGAGAATAAAAAAAAAAAAAAAGGGAAAAAAAAAGAAACCCCAGACGATTAAATCCAAAGAAGGTGCACGTAAAAACTTTGCTTAGCTCTCCATGTAGAATGTGGGAAGAAAGGCAGCGACTGCCCTGTTTGGACTGAACTGTTCGCTGCTGCGAATACCACTATCATGCCTCCCACGTTTTCCAGCCAGACGGCTCAAGTCCGTGTTAATCTCCCTTCCATGCATAAGCCTTTCCAAATCCCTTGGTTTGCAATCCCTGGGTGGTGAGCGATCACCCTTGTTAGAGATGGAAAAACCGAGGTGCAAGTCTCGCAGGGGGCAGATGTGAATACTTAATGGTATTTCCCTTCTTTTGCTGCTGAGAACTCACACCCAGGGCTCTCAGATCAACAATTGTAGGCACAGTTGGTGCTGCAAGGTATAAGTTACTGATTTTGTTTATGCAGAGAGGACCAGGGATATAAATAGCCCAATAGATACAGTTGTGGAAACCACGCTCTGGCTACCGATTGTGTTTACATTCAGGGCAGGAGACGGGGATGCTTGGAGGGAGGCATTTCGAAGGTGACTCCCAGTTCTCCTGATGACTAATAGCTGCAAACTGATACAGCAGATTCTTTCCAGCATGAAGCAGACTGAGGGATGTCAGCGGTGCTCGGAGGTGATGTGAGGGCATTTCATGCCAGGGGCTTTTCAATCAGTGCCTACTGTACTGTCACATGGAGACAGAGCTGTTTAGCATCTCTATCAGGCGCTGGGAGGTGAAGCTTGTGCGCTAGATGCTGCCACGGTCTCTTGGTATGTGGGGAAGGTCAGTCAGTGTAGTTTGCTCTGCGTTAATTCTCGGGTGATATAAGGGACTTTGTTTACTGTATCCCTTTTTCTCAAGGGTGCTCATGAGTGTTTGCGAAGTGCCATGAGATCCTTTTGTATGGACTGAATCCTCCCAAGCTGGCACTGCCAGATGAATTGTAAACAGCGGGAACTGAAAAATTAGTTTATAAGGGAGAGATTTTGAACACAGCTTTAGGGAGGGGAGCTATCATGTGGCCTTGAGCCATGATGGGCAAATCTCAGAGGGTTCATTATGTGTTCAAGACTCAGCTCTTCTCTGGCGACACACAAACCTTTGGGATATTTGCTGGTGAACCGAATGTGCCCAGTTTGCATCTGAGATTTTTAGGTCCCCTCTTGAGCCAGATTTCACATCTGAAAAGTCTTTTCTCATGTGTTCAGATGGCTCAACTTCTGGCTGAGATGGAACTGTGAAGAAACTGTGAAAGGAAAAGCAAGGTAATGAATCGATTTAGAAACAGTCTCACAAAGCAGGGGCAGCGTTATGGAGAGGGAAAGCTCAGTTTGCTTTTTGGGTCAGCTCTGATTTTACTTGTCATGGTCTGGGCTTGGGCAGCCTCTGTAAAGACATCACTGTCTTAGCCTGGATGTGACTTGGTGATGTCTTGTGTCTTCCAGTGCCATCTGGACCACGTTTAGCTGAATACCTCCAGGGGTTTGCAGCAAGCTAGAGATTGGTTGGGCAAAGCTTCAGAGAAATCACGTCTTGGTCTTTGACGAGTTGTGCTCAGAAAGGAAATCTCACAGCTTGCAAAACCCCGATACCTTTTGTGAGTGCCACAGTTGTGTCATGTGGGCAAGCTGGCAGAGATGACTAGTGTGCCTTGAATCTGCCCAGCCGACCTCTCCAACTATGTGGAGCATCTCACATTGACAGAGGAGGAGGGACATTTAAAAAGGGATAGACCAAACAAATCTGAATGCTGCTGAGTGGGAGGTATGAAGCCTGGACCAGGAATGGATCAGGATAATGTGTCTTCTGTTGTGAGCTGAACTCGGATTTAGACTCACATGCATGAACTTTGGAGAAGTCCTAAGCAAAATGTAGAGCCTTGCCTAAGCTCAAAGCCTGGCCTTGCTCTCTGTGGGAAGCTGCATCCAGGCTGGAGCAGAGCTAATGCTTCCCTGGCAGCCCTGAAGTCTAGGATTGACTCCATTGTTAAATCAGGACTGTACCTAAATGTGTGATATAAATACAGGTTTATGCTTCCCATCCCAAATTCCTCAATCTAGGAAAGACCCACCCTTTGGAGAGACAACAGGCTGCGAATCCTGAATTTCACTATCCGCTCTCTATTCTGTGTTTGAATCTTTGCTTCTTTCTCAGTTTGGGGTCCCCTTCCTGCTTCACTCCAGCCAGAGACACAGAGATTTCACTGGCCACAGTGGCTGTTTCACGGTAAAAAAAAAATAATAATACAATAAAATCTCTGTCTCTTCACTGCTGTTGCAGAACTAAAGCTTGGGAGTGGCTGGGTTAGATTGGACTCTCATCTGAAAATAGAAGCCAGGCTGGAGGGAATACCATCCTTTTCTTGGTCCTACATGCTGCCTGGCTGACCTGGACCTGACTCTTCCCTCCCTTCTGCTGTTTTTCTAGTTGCCCCCTTCCCTCTTAGTAAGAGAGATTTAAGGACAGATCTTTAACATGCAGCATCACTGACTTTGGCTTCCTTAAGATCTGGGAAAGTGGTTAGGACAATGAATCTTCCTTAATTTCTTGTGTGCATCCCTTGCACAGACTGGCCACCCATTCCTGCAGGACCTGCCATGCCGGCAGTCCTGTTTTTGGCTTGCAGTCAGCATTGGCTGTTGTCCAAAGACTCGCACCAAGTCCAGCATCACTGGCACAAACTGCCAGAAACGATCCTCAGATCTCTCTGGTCTTAAGTTAATTCAGTGCTCTCAGTGGATTAATTTCAGGGCTAAAGACAGATACGGAGAGCCGTAATTACCTCTCTCCCACACGTATCTGTTCCCCGAGCCTGCACATGATTTTGGCATCGCAGAAAGTTTCTCAGTGGCTGAACTCCTGCTGTGCTGCCTAATGAATTAAAAAAATAAAAGGAGGGGAAAAAAGAAACAAAGAAAGAAAAAATGGAAAAAAGAAAAAAAGGAAAAAAGAGAAAAAAAATGGAAAAAAAGAAAGAAAGAAAGGTCCAGGGTATCACTGTATGGACAAGGAATGAATCCAAATGGGGAGACAACCTGCACCTAGATTTCCAGCTCGAAATCACACCATAAAACCCCATTCCAACTTGCTTATTTGTGTACCTGGACCCTCCGTGACAAGCAGTTTAGATATTAATTAGGAGTATCCAGACATAGTCTGGGTGCCCCAGCATGAGTCTTGAATCACGGAGAGAAGCTCACGGAGACCTGATAGTCTGAAGAGCTCCCCGGGTGGAGGGGCAAGGAGACTCCTAGCTCAGCTGCGTCCCCTTAACTTACCCTTGGGAAAAACACCCTGCTTTGCTTTGCTGAATGCCCTGTGGTCTGAATTCCTCTGCTTGGGTTGGGTTGGGGTACCAGCATCCTTATAAAACTGCGGCACATCCCCTGGTGTGCGGCCAGGTGGCCCCACCGGCCTGACTCCAGGCTGCTTGGAAAGCGAGGTGCTGTTGCAAGCGACTCTCCTTCCAGGCACACATGCAGGCGGCTGTTTTTAGAAGCAAGCAGATGATGTGCTAATTAGAAACAGGGCATGAGCCATCCGGGTTGGTTTCAAGTGTCTGTTCCTGTTCCTTTTATCAGGACTCCGAGGGTAAGGGAGCTCCCTGGCTGGGGAACAGAGCGTCTCCCTTTGTTGGGAGGAACAAAAGTCCCACAGATAGAGCTGGGAAGAGCGCACTGCGTCTGGAGGCAAATAAAGGCCACATCGGTTTTATTAACTCTGCGGGAGGAGGAGGAGAAAGCTGGAGTTAAGACTTTGGGGTTGGTGGTCTAACCCTGTGGGTAAGGAGAGTATCAGGTTGCACCATTGGACTTGATCCTTTACATCAGGGCAGGAAACTTTCTGCCCTTGGACCAGACAGTTGGACGCGTTCGTTTCATATGACATGGTTTAGTGATGGGTTTGGTAATGTTAAGTTAACGGTTAGACTCCATGATCTGAAGGGTCTTTTCCAACCTAAATGATTCTATGATTCTATTCTATGATTCTATGATTCATAGGACCCAGCATGGCTCACATCAGTATCTAGCCTTAGTGCCTTCAGGACAAGAGGTAATGGGTACAAACTTGAGTATAGGAAGTTCCACCTAAACACAAGGAGGAACTTCTTTACTTTGAGGCTGGCAGAGCCCTGGCACAGGCTGCCCAGAGAGGTGGTGGAGTCTCCGTCTCTGGAGACATTCCAAACCCGCCTGGACGCGTTCCTGTGCCACCTGCTCTGGGTGACCCTGCTCTGGCAGGGGGGTTGGACTAGATGATCTCCAGAGGTCCCTTCCAACCCTATGATTCTATGATTCTATGATTCTAGTGGATGGTGCTGGGGTGTACGTGAACGTAAGGTTTGCCAAAGCTGCTATTCAATTCTCAGGAGGGAAAAAGGCTTCCTGTGTCTATTTTACATCTCAGTTTTGGCTGTTGAGTTTGTCTCTGTCCTCCTGAATTGCTGATGCTACCCAAAGGCAAGCACAGAATAAGTCCAGAGAGGGAGTGGGTCCAGACTTACCCCAAATGTTAAGCTTCAGACTCACCTCTACTTTGCTCTACATGTTCTGTGGATAAACTGCAAGTTCCCTTTCAAAGCCATTATCCCAGTGCCTCTCCTAAATCGTATCATGTAGAAACGGCCCATCTGGGGAATCCCTGCATATCACAAAAGGAGAAGAAAAGATTTGCTTCAATTCCTGCAATTTTCAGTTGTCTGTCAGCACAGGGAAGTGAGAAACTCTTTGTGAGCTTTGTCTACAGCCCTTTGAAGTCAGTGGGAAACTCCTGTTACTTCGGGAGGCTTCAGGCAATATGCAAAGTAATTTTCTTGCAGCAGCATTGGGTGAATTTTATTCCAGTTCCGGAAAGCATCCCCTCCTCCTGCGAAGGCCAGCATCCACCTACTGCTCCCTCCTTCTCCTGCAGTGCCTTTCGCTCCCTCTTTCATATTGGCTGTGTGAGTCCTATTAAAGGCTGGAATTTGCAAACACACACAATTTTAAGCCTTGTGGTTGATAAGAAATTTGTTGGCAGGCCCCACAGAGGAAAATGGTGAGAAGGAGCTTCAGCCCTTGCACCCAAGTCTTCCCAGTGAAGCGTTCGGCACCTGGATGAGGAGAGGATGGTGGTTCCCATGGGCAGCTCTGGCAAGAAGGGAAGGGGAACAGGAAGTCATTGTGCATTGAACAAAGTTATGCCCCTTCACAGTGACCTTGATTTATCACGTTCGCGATAAAAAACGCAATTAAATTTCCATGATGGACACAGGTAGATGAACAACGAGTAGGGAAAGCAGCTTTCCCTTTGCAGCCCAGACCATCAAGCCAGTACCTTTCACAAGCCCTTGGTTCACTTTGCCCTGAACCATGGAGTGGCACGAACTCCATCTGGTCCCCTTCAGATGGGTCACTTGCTCCATCCCCTGTCCTCTCCCAGTGAGCTGCACAAACCCTCTTGCCCCCTTGCTTTAAGTAGGTCCCCGTTGCTCTTTGGGGTAATTATTTTTCTCTCACTCTGATAGCTGTGAGGTTTCGTGGTGGAGAGGATACTAAGTATGACTGCACTTTCCAAAAAAAAAAAAAAAACAACAACCAAACAAACCCAACACAAAAACAACCCAACCGAAAAAAGAAAACACCCAAAGGAGATAAAACCAGAAATCTGCATTGGAGAAAAGTGAACTAAAGTTTCCCATGCAGAGCAGCAAGCAGCTCAGCAGCCTCCTCTCTGCCAGTGTAATCAGAAAGGCATTTCTTTTTGTGTAAGAGAGTGCATATCAGCACTTAAAAAGGGAAAATAAATTATGAGGAGTGGAGCTGGAGGCAGGAATCATCTTCTAGCAAAGGAGAATGAAGCCTGCAGCTCCATTTAGTTAATATGTTTTCACGAAGCGGGTGTGCTTGAGCTTTTTATATGAGCTCCTAAGCTGGCTGACACTGTTTGCAGGGAGTTTCTAGAGGTGGTACTACAGAGAGTAAGTCACTTGGAGAGCAGGTGTTATTTCTAAAACAAAGATTATGGTTTATGGAGTTGCAATTACAGAGTTCTTTCCAGCAATGTTATTGCTACTGCTGTTGGCTTCTGCATTCAGGCAATGTTTGGGTTTCATTTCGAAGGAGAAATTGATGATGCAGTTATTATCCCTTTGATGAAATCCCACTCTCATATAAAGGATGCGTAAAGTTCTGTTCCCTGAATATATCTGGCCATCAAACAAGGGGAGTAAACTTGCTTGTGGTTCCTTTTTCTAGTTAGCACTTTGGCTAAAAACTTTGCCTCCACCCTTCCAGCTGCCTATGGGGACCCCAGCTCGATTTCTTTATGCTTATCTCTGGCGCTTCATCAAATCCCCAGCGTTTGAATCCAGGTGCCTTGCAACAGGGCTGTGACCCTGGGGCTCCTATTCCTGATTGAATCTGCACATGGACTTCGTTTTGGGCATTGCCTTCTACTGCTGCTTCTCTTTTCTTCTCCTGACTGGGTCCTGAGCAAAAAGCAGTCCTCAGGCTTGCCAAATTTAATGAGGTTTCACTCAGCCCTCAGTATGTTATTATTTATAGAAGCTTCCAGGAGGAGAATTCATAACTGATGTTCACCAGAGCAGATGTTCTTTAGAGAAGGCCATTGTATTCAGAGAGTATCTAAAATATCTGTTACTTTGAGGTAGATTTTAGGGCAGGTGGTGTTTTTTATGGACCCAGTCCTGCTGTCTCCTCTTCTATCAGAGCAGCTCCTCACCTGCTGGTCAGCTTGCAGTTTGGGGAGGGGAGGAAAAAGCAGTTGGGCTTCGGTATTTCCAAACTGCAGCCATTTGGAGAAACACAGATCTGATTCTTAATGATTCCGAGTTTTTAGCCCACATCCCAGCAATTGCATCCCGCTGGGGTCTGGCAATGCACGGCCTGGGAGCAGAAGGACAGTAGAAGCAGGTGATAACCCTGGCACTGCTGCTTGCTGAGAGCTTTGAGGAAAGAGCATTTAGTCGGGTCCTCATCTAGTTTGCTTGAAAAACCAAGTTACTAGAACTGGAGCTTAAAGTATACTGTAAATACTCAGGGAAGGACTGGTCTCGCCTGTCTGTGCCGGCACTGTAGGAGCTCTGTTTCCAGCAGTCAAATCCCCACAGCTTCCAGGAGTTTTGCCAGTTGTAGTCTGCTCTTGCTTAACAGAGACCTGAAGGTGCCGGAGAAATCGTAAGCAAAGCCCGGTTCCTAATGGTCGATCATATTAGAAACACAGTTCCAGTTCAGCGGCACCAAACCTTTTACGACTGATAATGGAGCATCCCGATGCATTCGACTGGAAAAGTAGAAACCAGATTGAAATAAAGATGCTACCTGCCTCTGCCAGGCTCGGTGGGTTGGTTCGCTGCACTATGCATAGGGGCACACAGCCTATCTCGAATGCATCTGGCCTCTGCTGCTGGTGTTACTCCATCAGAGCATGTCTGGCCAGAGATTAAGTAGCTGGATACTGGCCTGTCCCATTATGCTGGCTTCTAACTCCTATAGCTGTCGGTCTGATTCTGAGTCTTAAGTGGGTCAAAAGGAAAGAAAAGTTCCTTTTTTGCGTGTGTTCTTAACCCACGGGTGAAGTTCGGCCTCATAGAATCATACAATGTGTTGGGTTGGAAGGGACCTTTAAAGGTCATCTAGTCCACCCCCCCTGCAGTGAGCAGGGACATCTTCAACTAGATCAGGTTGCTCAGAGCCTCATCCAGCCTGGCCTTGAATGTCTCCAGGGATGGGGCCTCCACCACCTCTCTGGGCAACCTGTGCCAGTGTCTCACCACCCTCAGTGTAAAGAACTTCTTCCTAATGTCTAATCTAAACCTGCCCTGCTGTAGTTTAAAACCATTGCCCCTCGTCCTATCGCTACAATCATATAACCAACATGACTACTTGATTTGACGTCAGTGGAATCAAGTGTGCAAGAGAAAGCCAAGATTGTCCATGTATGTGAGCACAGAATCAGACTCTGGCTCTTTCCCCTAGGTTTTTGTAAGAGCCAGTCAAGCATTATCTGTCCAAAATAGCTTTGTTCCTTATTATTATTATTGTTTTTAGCACAAAGCCAGCTTTTTTACTGAATGTTTTTTTATTTTCGAAAGAATGTGGAGTATGTGGACTAGGGGTTGGACTAGATGACCTTTAAATGTCCCTTCCGGCCCAAAGTATTCTATGATTCTGTGAACTAGTCCATGCAGATTTTTCTGGTATTTCTATCAAAAGTAAGAACAGAAAGGAAGAAAAAAAAGAAGAATATTGAAAAAGAAAAGAGCTGACAATGGTGATTGCTGTGGTTTGGTTGTGTGTCCTCCTTTACTGCAGGAACAACCCCCGATAAACTCTTTCTCCATTTGCCAGAGAATTATACGACGCAGTATTTCCTACCACCCGCTGTGATGTATCACGAGGGACAGTGTCAGTCTGGAGACCGTAGCCTGCACAGGGACATGGAAACTTAGGATATCTAAAATTGCAGCTTTAAATGAGCCACCTTAGTAACATGCCTGGGTAATAGAGAAATATTTTGTTTGGGGGATTTCTCTGGACATTTGCCTCCCTGCCACATCCCTAGCATCTTTCAGCTTGCTGTAGCTGAAACCTGTTCTTGCTGCGTGTTTTTCGGCAAATCCTTTCGCCTCTGCTTTCCGTAACTCCCTTGTAAAAATTGCAATGCCCTGGGACAGGTCCCATGAAGTCTAGATTGTCTCCGAAAACCTTGTTAAGTCTCCATAGGGCACAGTCATCCCACACCTCTGGTGTCCTTGGAGAGCAGCGGGAATTTCTAAACAGCAAACTGTCTCATCCCAGTGTTGGCATCTAAAAGATCTCGGGTGGATGGTGGCCAGAGATTGCCCGTTTCTCTGTTGCCTGTTGAGGGAGCTGAGGGAGCTCAGACAAAGAAGTGCACAGTGGAGTCTGCATTTAGTGTTGCTAGACATAGCTAAGAGGTCTGATGAGGTCACTGTCACTGAGGACTTTGGGACCAGAATACGTACTTGCTCGTAAGCAAACCACTGGGAAGAACTGAGAATGAACCAGGCTCACACTTTCCTGCTGGTGACCCAAGGCCAGGGGACCATTTCCATTGACCCACCCGATGCACAGCTCCATTTCCATTTCCCCTTCTGGCTCCGCAGTCCCAATCTGAGCCCCTATCCTAAATTTCAGAGCCCCTGAGACATGCACAGCCTTTCTACCTAGAAACAAGGCACACCCTGACATTGTCAAGGCTTTAGCGCTGGGTTGAGACTTTTTTCTTGATTGACTGCGGTCTGCATTCGGCCCTTCTGCCAGCCTAAAAAGACTTATATCCTCTGTGCCCTGGTGACCCGGCCTCAGCACCTTTCCTGCAAAAAGCATCCCAAGTATTGATTGGGAACACGATGAGGGCACTTTCCTGCCTGCCCGTCCGTGTGCACGACACGTACACGAACACACATTGACATGCAAGATTTCCATTTCTGGTCTTAACCTAGGCATTTACAATTCCTCTCGCGCTCCTTGTGCTTTCTTCTTAAAGAAGGCAAATAAAAGTGTGAATAATCAATTTCCTAACTGGAATTAAAAACGGCTCCAGTTAAAATAAGGGAAAGCGTGAACCAGCATGTAAAGTAGGATAGAGAGGTTATCTGAGCTCCGATTAGTATCCTGCTCATGTAGGACAACAATTAACGTGTGCATGAGAACGATTAAATAGGAGGTAAATTACATGAAACGCACCCATTCAGCGAAGCAGGCTGGCTCGTGGACAGGGCTGGTGTGATAGTTTTTATGGCTCCATTGAAAAAGGGCAACGAACCGCCAGGAAGGATGTGGTGTCCCAGTTTGCTCAGAGCTACAGGCCAAAATAGAGTGATAAAAACCCTGTCTCATCTTGGGCATTTATCAGCGGTCAAGCTGTTCAGTCCGAATAAAGGAAAAATTGGGAATGGGTTTAGCAAGCTCTTTAGAGGAGGCTGTAAGTCCTCTTGCTTCACATGAGCTCATGTGGAGCGTGATGTGGCTGCTAGACCAGGAGCTGGGAATGGGATTTTGTGGCTTGTGTGACTCACTGATGGATGTTTCCTGGGGCAAATCTTTCCCTTCGATTCCTCTCCTGGGTAGAGCAATGAGGATAATGGCTCCTTGTCAGCTTGGGATGCTCTTTGAAATACTCCTGTGAAAACTACTAGACAAATGGGAAGCATTGTGGTAGCTGTGGCCAACCAGCTTGTCTTGGGAACTTGAGGGATGCAGGAGGCTGGAGGTCCCCAAACCCTGTTCACAGCTGCTGATGCTGTGGGGAGCGAACCCTGGGCTGGTAAGACAGGAGATGAGATCTGTGGGCTGCAAAGTGGCCAATTTGAGAAAGGATAAGTCCAACGGTAAAAGAGAAAACAGTGCAACAGGAGGTGTTTGGCTGCTTCTCCATGTGGAAGATTTCCAAGACCTCTCTAGTGAGACTAGGTAATGGATTTTGAAGGTGATCTCAAATATAAGAGCGACTCTGCTCATTAAAGTCTCCATAGCCAGTCTAGCAAATCACAGCAGACGCCTTCCAGGAGTTTTGACAACAGACATCAACCATCAACAAGGATAAAATAAGGACAAGTCAAAGGCTAGTATTGATTCTAGGAGCCTTCAAATTAAATCCTTGTTGGCCCACTCAGCATGTGGAGCTCAGGCCAGTTTCAAAATGCCCGTTCTTTGTAGCTGTAACGCTCAGTGATATATATCCATTTAAAAAAAAAAATAAAATAAATGAAAAAAAAAAAAAAGATTGACTCTTTCTGTAATCAATAAACAGAGAAAGGGCAATAGAAACAAAGGGGTGATGGGAGAAGTGTGTGTGTAGGGGGAGCCGCTACACTGATATTTGTCATGAAAGAGGGTAATAAATGAAGAACAAAGATGAGATCTTTTTTAGTAAAGAAACATTAAAAAGCAATAATAAGCAAAAGCATAATTCTTAAGCTTAAAAGTTCTCCTAATGAGGGCTTTTTGTGCGGTGAAAATATTATCCTAGTGCTGTCAGATGTCTTGAAGGTAAAAGCCTACTAAGTTTGGCATGATTTAAAGAAAAAGTCATGATTTTATAAAGTCTTCCAAGTCTTCCCCACCTTTTTTTTTTCTTATTTGGCATTAAAATATTCCTCTGCAGGTCTGGAAAGCTCTCACAATAGTACAGCTCAGATCTATCAGAATAAGGCCCTGCAACCAGCTGATATCGGCCAGCCTCGTCTCACCGTCCCTGCAGGACAAAGTGCAGAAAGTAACTCAATTCCAGCATTGCAGTTAGGGTAAATTCAGATGCAAACCTTGCGATTTCACAGCCTGCTTGTTTGCAACATTCTCGTCATTTATGGTTCATTAAAGTGTGATTCAGAGAGTGCCTTGTCCAGGCTACGTCCTCGTCCACAGGTTTAACATGTGCTGTGTGTTCCTAGTCTCTGGAAGTGAAATGTGTCCTTTTCTTCTTCCCAGGAATTGGTATATCGTCTTTTCTTTGCTGCATTTGAGGTCTGTATGGAGCCTCTGCTCATATTCTGTCGTGGGGGGTTGCTATATGATTGGTCTCACATGGAAGGCTTTTATAATAATTTTATATGGGGTCAAATGGCAACGAGGAAGGCTGTGGACCATCAAACTCGCAGGCCTTATGTAGTGACCTCTGTAATAAAACTCCACCATTTCCCTTCTGAGAATCCCAGGGGAAGGAGAGGAAGAAATGAAGAAATGAAGAAATGAAGAAAGAGAGAAAGAGAGAAAGAGAGAGAGAAAGAGAGAAAGAGAGAAAGAGAGAAAGAGAGAAAGAAAGAAAGAAAGAAAGAAAGAAAGAAAGAAAGAAAGAAAGAAAGAAAGAAAGAAAAAATAGAAACCAGAATGTGCTCTTTCAAAATTAATGAAAGAGGAAAGTGAGGTTTTGTTGACATTCATGTTTGATGAAGAGCAAGCATGCAGGCAGGACGAGTTACTCCGTAAGCAAACACTGCTCTAGGCTCTATTCCGCTCTTCCTGCTCAAATCAAGTGATATAATTAGCTCCTAGAAACTTCAAAGCGTGGGGTGCAATAGCAGCCGTACGAGAGGTGCGATTCGTATTTACCAGGTGGGGAGCATTAGGCTTTGGGGAGAAATCTTAGATGGCAGTGGAAGAATAGTGTCTTGGGGTGGCGCTTTGCTGTGTGGGTGGGAGAGGAGGGGGGTAATGTAAGGTCTGCACAACCTGCTGCAGAATTGGAGAGCGGAAAGGAGTTGATTTCATCCTTTGCTATTCCCGTCTGAAGAATGAAAGGGCAGAGGATGTTAAGTAGAGTCCATTGAATTAGATTAAGGGAGATTAACTCTTAGGCCACTGCTAGACTGGGAGATCAGTTGACCAGTTTTTACTAATTTTCCCTCTTGGGGTTCAGCGTTATCTGAGATTGATCAAAACCCTTGGAGCATTGTATCTGGAAGGCAACTGCCTCCCGGGCCTCACACCTAACCAATGCAATTCTGAGTCTTGATGAGTTGCATCTTGCTCAACACCCCTTCGGTTACAAAGCCTGTGTTCACTTGACACGGCTTGAAAGGTACTCATTCAAAAAGATTTTCTTCCTTCCAGATGTATTTTGAAACCAGAGCGAAGTCTGAATGAGCTGTTTCAGCAGGCTGATGGGTGACGCCGTGGGCTTGGGATACCCCATTGTGTCTATTGATCTAGGAAATGGAAAAAGGGATTTTAAGGTTGTCTTTATCTGAGAAGATTTTTTTTTTTTTTTTAAATCAGGGGAATAGAAAAGAGTTATCTTTAATCATTTTGCTTAGCTGTTGACATGAAAGTTCTTCCGGAGTATAACAGACTGAATTTAAAGGGAGTGAGGTTTTCCAGAAGACAAGTCCTTAGGGAAGCAATGTTTCCACCGTTTTAATATAAGAGGATGAGCCCCTGGTTAGTGCTTTGGGCTGCAATTTAGCAGATCAAGGTGCAATTCCCAGCTCTGATGTAAAATACCCATAGCTTTTGATATGTCCCCAAAGATCCCATCCGTTGCTGACCAGGACCATTTACAGAAGCAATGTGGGTGTAAAAAAGCTCAAACCAGAGGGTTGCTGTTTTGCAATAGTTATTGCAGCTCTGTGGGGAGCAGAATGAGTGCATTGGGCTTTCAATCTTGAGACCGTTGTCCCCTATCTGTGACATGAGATAGTCCTTCCCTCTTTGCACCTTTGCCCACTCGGTATCTTCAAAACACTAAAAGATAGATGGCAGCTGCAGTTGCTTGTTGAGGCTGTAGTTTTACTTTTGGGAATTCCTGAAGAAAAGCATTGAAGGCTGTTGTCTTCTGCACCGTCTGGGCTCACCTGCTTGTGGTTGCATGGAACGACACACTGACGGAGGTGGTGCTTTTCCCCAGGACAGGAGGGAGGCTCAGCAGCAAGCAACTGGAGATAGGGAGCTTTCAAGTTGGCCTTGCTACTGAAGGAGGCACCGGGGAAAACACACCTTGTGTTTCCAGAGGAGACTTGCTCCCTCCACAAGCCTCCATACCTTATTGCAAAGGAACACTGAAAGCAGGAAAGCAAGACCTTCTGAGTCCTCTGCTGAAGACCCTGACACTTAACCCTTCTCTGCCTCAACTTCCCCACCTTCACATACAGGACAGGGTCTTTTGGCTTTATAGAGGAGGCTGAAGTTCCCTCAAGTTTGTCAGATGTTTTGTGGCCAGAGTAGATGGGGCACAGATGGGTGCTCAGGATTTCTCACCTTCCATTGCAGCCTAAACCAACCTGCTTGGGTATTTCCTTCATGCCCATGTTCATCAACCTGCCCCGAATGATTGCACGCTAACCTCCCCTGACACACAGTCTGGGCTCTGGGGGGGGTTCTTTCCCACGTAGCAATCTGTCCTGGTCTGTAAGCAGTGAAGGGGGCTGTTTTGACATTGACTGGGATGACCGGTCAATACGGATCCAGGAAGTCCTGCCAGTTAATCCTGGTCATCTCTGACAGTGAGATCCTATATTTGGAAGCCTGCAGCCACGGGCAGAAATTGCTGAATCGATGCTCAGCAGGGCACCACAGATCTATTATGTCTTGTTTAACTGCCCCCTATGTTCTCCCTCCTGCAGCAGCAACCTGACTGATGCCTTCTGGAAATGCACGGAGAAATTGCAAAGGGCAGGAAATGCTGCAAATAAAATAAGTTGGCTGGACTAAGCTTTACAACCAGAACAAAGAATTTGCTTCGGTGCTGCGTCAGCTCTGGCAATGCCTCTTGATGAGCTGCTCTTAGCAACATGCAATTTAATGGTGTACCTCTTTAATTCAAATAAAAAAGGCAAACCGAAAAATAAAAAGCCCCAATGCTCTGGAGTGGAGCTGTTGCAGAGAATGTTTCTTTATGCTGAAATACATCCCATTTCAGGAATATTTCTTTCTTAAAGATGTGATGAGTGATGCTGTGTGACAGAGGATCACCCTTGGAACTATAAGTGAAGTCCACTTATGGAATTGTATGTGACAACAAAAATGAATTCATCAGGACCAGTGATCCTAATGAACGTGATATCCCTATCCTAATGAAAACCTTAAGGAGTTCTGCAGGGAATAGAGCTGGAGTGATTTACAAAAACAGATACCCTTGCAAAATAAAAAATAATTTTAAAAACTCAACCAAAACACACAAATCAATCATGTGCAGTCTTGAAACATTTTTTTTTTAAATTTTAATTTCTTTGTTACTTCCAACAAAGGAAAGTGCATGTTGATTATATTCTCCCCCTCTCCCCCCGCCCCTTCACGGCTGCATGCATGTCTCTCTGATTTGGGTTGGCTGGCTGGATCATTAATTGACTATCGTAAGGTCTTTTCAGATCTTGGAAAAGGAAAAAAAAAAAAAAAAAAAAAAGAGGAAGCCTTTTCTATTGCTGCTTATATTCCCTCATCCAGGGCTTGACAATCCACCCCGTCTGTTCCATAGGGCCCAGACCACCTGAGTCTAAGTTTAGATCATATCCTGCTACATTAAACTCCACACACAATACGTTGGCCACATGGGAAAATTTAAGGAAAATGAGATTTTATTAAAACCAGGAGACCGCCTGACTGCAGAGGGATATAATAACAGTGCTATGAGGTTCTTATCTCACATGAAAGTTTCACATTTCCCTGGTTTCCTTTCCTTTATGCTACTGTGGCTTCCCCCTCCCTTAATTCCATATGGGTCTCTAGTTATTTATTGCAATGGCTAAAAAGGCAACACAATAACAAAATAATGCAAAATATTTTATTGTTTAATGAAGGCCCCTTAGACTTTTTAAGTTAGCACAACAGCATCAAAGATTCCCATCAGTATCCCAGGCGCCTGATGGGTCATGCAATCCACCTTCCAAGAGGAAAGAAGATGCCATGTGGGAGAGCAAAGTGGGCTTGTACATAGAATTATAGAATAGTAGTATGGTTTGGGTTGGGTTAGAAGGGACCTTAAAGATCACCTAGTTCCAACACCCCTGCCCTGGGCAGGGACACCTCCCACTAGACCAGTTTGCTTAAATCCCCGTCCAGCCTGGCTTGAACACCTCCAGGGATGGGGCATCTACAGCTTCTCTGGGCAACCTTTTCCACTGCCTCACCACCTTCACAGTAAAAAATTTCTTCCTAATATCTAATCAAGAAGAACGGCCGATCTCGTGTGTTGTGCCTGAATTCCTTCTACTTTCATGTTTTCATATCTTGGAAGACGTTGCTCAGTACGACTTTTGGAAGTTTTGAAGGAGCCAGGGGACACTTGGGCTTCAGGATCAACCGGGCTTGCTGTATCCCTTGGCTGGTTTACTCTGAAAGCACAGCGGATATCTTGCTGGTAGGCTGAGCAAGCCTTGTGCAAGTCTGTTGGAGCTGGAGGGGTCATACTCTTCATGGTGAAAGCTCTAGATTTCCACCCTTTTATATCTCCATGCAGTCAGACATTCGTGTTTACAGCTGAGCGTCTTGTTCTGCACTGGCCAAACCGCCTGTGCACATCTTGAGGCAACATTTCTTGCAGGAAGTTGTTGGGAGGTCAAAGGACCTCCGACAGCCTTGGCTCTACTCAAAAAGTTGATCTCATTGCGCTCCAGCAGATTTTCTTTAGCTGATAGTGTGGTGGAACATACCGGAAAGGCCGACAAATCCAGTCTGGCACTGACCCTGTTGAAAGCTGCAGATGGAAGTGAAAAACCTCAATGATTCATCTTCCCAACAGCATAATACAAACTTCCCTGGTGAACTTCCTTCCTGAAGCCTGAGGGTTCTTCTGTCTTTTATTTTTTTTCCCCCTACTTTTATCTCCTTCACTCATATAATTACAGAAGTCACCAAAACTCACTGAAAACCATGTACCCCAGTCTTTGGAGACCCTCCTCACCCTTCCCCAGAGAACATCCCTCCAGCACTTTCCATAGGCGCTCTGATCCATGCGTCATTCTGCCTCGAGTCTGTTGCTTTAATTATACTCCTGAGAGCCGCGTGTTAGCAAGGAGCTCTCTGGAGACAGAGGCAGGGAAACCCCTGGCATTCCCAGATAGCATTCCAGGCAGGTGAAGGCTGCAAGAGGATTTGCTAATAAATAGCATCGCTTCTAGCAAGGAAGATTTTCGTAGCATTACAGAGCTACATCTATGCTGCTTCTTAGACCATTCCCAAGGCTTTGCCATGGACAGATCAGATGCTAGATTTGGCATTCTGAAGCAATTATATGAAAACTAAATGCCTTTGATGAGCTTTATGTTCAAAGCAATGCATTCAGGGCAGGGAACGTGCATTGGCTATACAGTTTGCACAGTTATTTCTTTTTATCAGCCCAAGTCACTTATCGCATAAACTGTTTCTTTTATCCTTCTCTGGGTTACTCCACTACTGGCATTTTTCACGGCCTGTTGAGATAATGTGTCAGGGACAGAAATGCAACTGTTAGGGCTTCGCTAGTCTCACCTTGAAGTTGGGGAGACTTTTTCTGGGTAGCCCATCTGGGGAGTCACGGGTTGCCTTCTCCGGGGATCGCCTGTTTACAAAGTAAGCAAGGTATTTAATTATGTTTCTTGCACCCTGGTGGTTTGCTGGGAATTGTAATCAAAGAGGAGGCTTAGTGGAAAGCTTAATACAGCCTGTGCAACTGATTTTCGCCTGAGGGGAAGATGAGAGTTGAAAGGAGCAGCAGTGGTCAGAAAAACAAACATACAACTGAAATTAATGAGAGAGTTGCCTCTTCCTATGCCAGAGCTCCTGGAGAGACCTCAGTGCTCCCTTGCATAGTCCATAAGACCTTATTTGATTGTAAGGTCATTTTCTTTTTCTTTCTAACGAACTTCCTAACTGACCAGAGGTGAAAAGGTGGGGAGAATATATTGCCACGCTTTTAGGGAATCTGTGCTATTCTGAGCACACCTCCCTTACCCCTGCCCTGTATCATTCTCCTGGGCTCTCATTCCGTGGTCCTTCTGTTTGCAAGAAAAGACAAGTGGATGGTGATGAACTCGTGGTGTTAGAGATGGATGCTCTGTTCTGATGTATTTTCTTGTTTGCATCCCTTTCCCCATGGAGCTTGGCTAGGTCTTCTTCAGAATATGACCCCTTGAGGACAGAGTGGAAGAAGCCGGGTGGCTCAGAGATGTCCAGGGATGAAACAGCAGACCATCCCTCTGCACATCAGCAAGACCTGCATGGAGGAAGAGAGTCATCTGCTCTCTGTGCCCACTTTGGGTGGGATGAGAAACTGGACAATCAAACCATGGCAAAAGCATACTTCAAGCAGTGGGAAAAACTCCTGAGGTGGCAGCAGCGTATGGGTGACGAGTGGCAGAAAGTCTTGTGGAAAGGCAGGTGAAGAGTTTCTCATGATTTGGCCTGGTATGTCCCAAACAATGTGAGTTTAGTTGGTTTTGGCCACCAGCGTACTGAACAGTTGCAAATGTCGGAGGGCTTTCTGCAAAGCAGGGCTCCACAATGTGTCTTCTCTTTGTTCCACGTGCTCGTTTTGGAGCATAAATATGTAACAACTAAAATGCTAATGAATTCCTCCCACTGACGTCCTTCCCTCCACAGACGCACATACAAACAATTCACAACCCACACGCAGACGTATTGCCCAAGTGCTACGTGAACCCAGCGCTGTCTAGGAGGGAAAAATCGCTGCATCGTAATCCAAATTTTAATAGCTCCAGTCCTTCCAGTTCCAAGCTTGACATGTACACAGGCCCCAGTGACACACAGTATTGCCATGTGCAAGCTGTGGGCCTGCTGTGAGCACTGTGGGGTAGGTTTTGGGTAGGACAATCCACGTGCTGAATCACTAACAGAAGTCAAAAGCCAAGGACACCCCCTTGCCTTGTAAGTGGAAGTGGTGGCTGCTATTTCAGACCTTGGATCACGTAAAGACAAACATGTCAGAAGCTTGTGGTTCTGCTGCTGAACATTGATGGATCATGAAGGGGCTGTGACACTGGAGAATACGTGACTGGGGAGGTGGCATGCTGGGCTGTGAATAGTCTTCTGCACTGGGTCACTCTTTGTCCACTCTTTGGCCTGCAAGTGCAGCAGTCACTGATGGAAAATGTGCATATTTGGGTAAATACAGACTCTTGTTCTGCTACCGTGGTGTTTAGCTTTGCATTTATGGTTGCTCAACTCCTTGAAATAGGAAACCCAAACTCAGGAAGACGTTAGCCCGCAGTGCATATTCACACAGCCCCCTGGATAGGCAGGTACTTGAATGTATAAGAAGGTCCTCCTCTTTGGATTTTACCATTCAATTTGTCATTCAAAGTTTAGACAAGAAGTGGATGTACTTATGGGCCATGTATCTCTAGAATTAGGATTGCTGGATGGCTGGGAGACGTGAGACAGCTACCACATATTTTGGAAGGGGAGCCCTGGAAGCAGGAGAGAAGAGGGATGACAGCAGCCATGGGAGGATGGGACTGAGATGGAGGATCACCCTCATTGTCCTGTGTGTGTCTAACGGTGACTCTTGTCCCAGCACAGCCTTGCTGCCAGGGCACGGAGCCCTTATCGAATGGCAGATGAGTTGCAATGAGTTAATGTGTTATTGGTTGGACATCTTGGTTTTGAGAAGCCAATCTCACATAGGGACTTACTGTGCTACCCATCACTGGGCACTACGGGAAACAAAGAGAGGGCTTTGGAAAGCAGAAGTCTGCTCTGTTTGTTTTTTTTTAGGGTTAGGCCTAAACACTTTCAAAATTCCCACTGTTATGCAGCATGCACGTTGTTTTCTGAATGTTTAATAAAGGAGAGCGAGTATCACAATCCCTACTTTGCGGGTAGAGATATATGTGGAGAAAGGTGCTTGTCCAACACATGTGGTAGCAGAGCTGGGAATGCAAGTGGACTCGCGCACCCGTACTTCTCCCCCACACACCAGGCAGTCTGTAATCAAAGTTTTATATTCTGCATAAATTGCTTCGGTCTCCCACAACACGTGCTGCTCTCTCGCCAACGAATGCAGCTTCAGGCCTGCTTAGAGGCAGAGGATCCCTGTGCCCCTCTGGGAGCAGATGAAGTTTGCACTGGTCGCCACAACTGCCTGGCTGCGATGGGTCGGGGGAAGGGAGGAAAGTCAGCCCACTAATTTTGTGTCGCTGGAAATGCTGCTTTTGCAATCCAGCATTTGGTTTTCATTTGGTGGCTGTGCTCAGTTCATTTCTGCTGGCGCTTCACTTCTGATCCAATTGAGTTATCGATGCAGGCGAGGAGAAGGAAACAAACTAGATTGGTGTCAATTTTTTTTGTGGCTTCCCCCCCCTCTCCCCACCTCCCTCTCGCTTCTTTACTTTCAAAGATCAAAAGAGGACAAAATAAAACTTCACATATAATGAAACACAGACAAGGAAAAAATGGCAGCACACAAAATTGTTTTCAGTCTGCTTTTAAGGTTGTTGTTGGTATCTTTGATTTAGGCACCACATCTTTAATCAGGGTGTTGGAGGCGACAAAAAAATTTTTCATCTAACCAAGTTCCCCTCTCACTCTCTCTCTCTCTCTGTTTTTCTGTCTCTCTTTTTTTTTTATTAATGTGGGTTTAAAAAAGATTCTCAAAATACAGTGCTGGCTCAATTTCGTTTTCCCAGCTAATAACCCAAAGCGGGATCAGCTTTTTTGCAGCTGACAGATCTGTCTCTAAACTAGTTTGTCTTTCCTGCTGAATTCATCCATCATGCATAGCAAAAAAAAAAAAAAAAAAAAAAAGAATAAAAATATATTTATTTTCCATGAGCTCATCACTCTCTACAGTAGCGATGACCTGACCTCATCCACGCCGTGACAAACCCACTCCCAGCATGGCATAACCAGGACACCACTGCAATGGCTCATACTTTTTGGGGTTGCTTTCATGCTTGGCTGCTGCATCCGGGGCAGAGCAGGGGCTCAATGGGGCAGCCTGTTTGCAGGATATTTTCCAAGACTTTTCCACGGAGCAACCAGCCCTGCTTATGCCTCTGAGTGAGAACCAGAGCAAACTTGGGCAGCAGGCTCAGTGTGCTCTTCCCAAGAGCCTTGTGCTATTGCCCTGCGCCTTTCTCAGCATCTGCACCTTGTTCTGAAGAGGCCAAACCACGTTGCTGTTGAGCAGCTGATGCGCATAAACTTCACTACGTGCTGTGCTCCCTGGAGCAGTGTGCTGTCTGGAGCTGGAGATGCCCATGGAAAACAGCATCTGCTGAGTAATTCTTGTCCTGAATATCCTCCGATCTTCCAGCAGATAGCTGTGTAGGGGCTTCCCAAGGTGAAGGTTATATCCTGTGTAGTCTTTAATAGCCCTTAGTGGACACATCCTCTTTGCAAGTCATCGGATTTTTCAATTTTTTTTTACTTCATTCATATTTTTTTGGCCTGCCTGACATCCTGCCCCGACCGGTTCTCTTAATTTAATTATACGCTGCATGAAAAAGTACTTCCCTTCTTTTGTCTTCAACCTGCTGCCTGCTAATGCCTCTGACCGATCGCTCTCTCCCACGTGCTGGGAAGGGAACAGCCGTTTGCCCTCCTCCTTCTCTGATCTGTGATTTTATAGACACCTCATTGGTTGTCTCTTCTCCAGGCTGAAAGCTACCGGTGCTTTTAGTATCTCCTTTTTGGAAGCTGTTTTGCACTTCTGCTTATTTTATGTCCCCCCCCAGGTTTCTGCATAAATATAGGATACGTACCTATTTGTGCTAGACCTTCCCTCGTGCTGAGTGTAGCACATCAATTAAGCACGGTAACAACCCGGAGCTATCTGACGCGTGTTTTCTCCTATAAGGGACAGGCGTTATTCAGATGGATATGAGTAGAAGGAAGAGGAGGAAATTAACAGAAAGGATTTTGAAGAATCGTATCAAATATCCAGGCAGCAGGGTCTGTTCGAAGGGAGAATATCCTTCCTCGCGGGGTGGTAGGAATCTGGTCACAGTCTTTAACCCAAGTTTGTCAGATCTCTGCGGGACTTGCTGTGTTGGATGACGCCAAGAAAACAGGGATGTGAGTCGGTTTCTTCTTCTCTCTTAGGACTTACTTTTTACCTTGGTTCATCTCTTAGGTAATGTTTTTCTGTAATCTCTGCCTCTTGCCTTCCTAAAAGTCAGCCTGTCTGGGACAGGAGAAAACCAGTTTTGGAAAATCAATGAGAAATTGCATAAGGGAGAGGAAACCCTCATAATTTGGTAGTAGACGTGTATCATGAGGGGAAACCGGGACATGATATCTTTAACTGCAGGCCCCCAAAGGGAATATATTTGTTAAACATTATAATTACCCTTCAGTGCTCAACTCTATAGCAATTGAATCCACGGTGATGCACATTATCATTTCTGAAATGATGCTTTCATTTAGATAAGGCATGCAATTATACATCTTGATTAGGTCACTGTTCCCAGGAGCTTTGGGTTATTTATGATGAGTTGCCCCTTCTTGTAAATTACGTGGTGAGTCTGTGGATAGAGACATATTCCCTTACCCCTTCCTCCTCCTCCACAGGCCCTTTTGCTCCTCTTGTTCTTCTCTCATTGCACATGTTTGGGCAGGCAAGATCAAAGATCAAGTAATCAGAGAGAGAAAAATGTCAGGTTTGAAGTGGAGGTATTGCCATGAGAAGTCAGACCTGGGAGGTCTTCTCATCCCTTGGTTTCTTCGCAGATCCTGCTGGCTTTCATAGTGGTGGTATTAAGGCTGGGATTCCCATCCCTGTATTTTAGACCTCTAAAAACTGTCATCTTTTGCACGGCAGTCACCTCAGCTTTCTCTGTGATCAATGGCACTTCCTTACGGGGACGTACAATATCTCACCTTAAACAGTGACCTGAAGACATGGTTTCCAGGTAGGCCCATAAGCTGTTGGTTCCCCAGTGCTCTAATAACTACATTGGCAACAGACCTCACACAGGACTCCCCTTCCCTCCTCACCCCTCCTGGGCGATGGTTTCATTGAACTACCGGTGAAATACTCCCAGTTTCCATAAGAGAAAGTGAGGTCTGCTCCTGTTGTTTAACCGGGTACCATGTGAAGTGTTGATCAAGCAAGAAGAGTGGATGTGAAAGCTCCCGGGGAAGGGAAGTGATGGGAAAAGGGCCAAAGCGACAAGAGGAAGATGATATTCTGAACTGTTTGTAGAGCAAGTCTGAAGAGTTCCTCCATGCTGGAAACTGAAGTTGTCTTACACTTTTGTAGGCAGTCCTAGTAAATCCATGTTTAGGATTGAGGAAGCATAGTCAGGATGCAGCAAACCTGCTTTACTCTGAGGTTGGTGAGACACTGGAACAAGCTGGCCAGAGAAACTGTGGATGCCCTGTCCCTGGAGGTGTTCAAGGCCAGGTTGGATGGGATTTTGAGCAACCTGGTCTGGTGGGAGGTGTCCCTGCCCAGCGCAGGGGGGTTTGGAACTACATGATCTTTCAGGTCCCTTCCAACTCTAACCATTCTATGATTTTATGATTCCGTTATATCATTTTGTAGAATAAGGATCCCATCCCAGAGATTTTGATTTTGATCATTGCTAGTACCTACCTGAAGGAAATCCAGAAAGTACCAGTCAACTAGGCATAGGAATGAGAAGTGTGATGAACTCACCAGGCTCAGAAAAAAACGAGCAGAACCTGGGCAGTGCTGAGAGGCAAGACACTGCCAAGGACAATCCTACATGGTAGAGGGAGAGATGGGGTTGCGTTAGTGATAGGATTCTAAACAGCTCTCAGTTGTCTTAACCGTTTCCATCTGCCACCTTCAAAAGATGCCTTGGGGGCAAAGTGGAAGTCTTATGCAAGACCTGTCCCAGATGACCCAAAGGGTCTTTCCTAACTGTCTCCTCTGCATCCACAGTTCCTCAAAAAATACAGCACATCAGAAGCATATTAATGCAACCTTGCCCTTCTTCTCTTGTAGATGTTTGACCCTTCCTATTCCTCTGTGCATCACAGCAGCTCGTAATCACCTGTATCGGCCATCAAAAAGGTGGTTTTCACTTGGTGCAGTTGGGCAACCCACTCTTATCATATCAATGCGTAGAAGCAAAAGCAGGGAGAGGAGAGGTGCTGATACGTCAAATGGGACAGTGTTTCCCATCTGCAAATATTTATATGCAATAATTATCCCTTTTTGAGATAAAAAGAGTTATCCACATGTGAAAAACAAACTGTCTTATCTCTCTTTTTAAATAATTTGTTTAGAAAGTTTGACCGAGCATGAAAGTTCATCTTTCAATATTGTTACTTGTAATCCAATAAGAAATATTTACTGTGTTATAATTGGTATCATCAAGCTTAGGTGACGTTATTAATATTACTAATTAAACTGCTATAAACCTAGTTTACAGTTACATAAACACATCATCTCCTGAATTGCCTGCCTACACATTTTGGCGTTGGGGGGTGGATAAAAGCAAATTCAAATGCAAATGATATGAACCTACTTTAATCAGAGGATCAGAGAAATCAGACACAGAGAAGGCTTATTAGGTCTGTTCCGTTCTCCAGAGACGGGGGCGAGATTGTCTCCCCATAGAGGCTCCCAGGAGCTTTGGCCAGTCTAACTCTAAATGCCTCAAGCAATGGGACTTCTCCTGTGTCCCGGGAGAGACCTGCCCACAGACTAACAGAAATGTGTCTTCGTAGTCAGCCTATATTTCCCTGCTAAGGCAGAAGCGCTGCAAAATAGTCTTGAGGAGGATCTCGCAGTCATATCCAAGGGAAGAGAAGGACAGAAACACATTTGTAAGGCATCTCTAAAGCTGTTTGTTAGTGCAGCAGGATTGGAAAATCATTTTTCCGCTCTTGGTTTAGTTTTCTGGCAGGATTGGACCAGTCCTGGCACAGCTGGCAATAACTAGCCATACGCAGCAACAGAGCACTGGAGAAAGTTTAGTGCAGCTAAGCATCCAAAAGTTCAAATGTTTGACCTAGTTTCTCTACAGCTGGAAAATCCATCTTCTGTCTAGAATTTCCCTGACTTCGGCTACTACAGAAATATCATGAGGACAGCAGTTTCTCTGATCCGTCGGTATTTGGGTCCCATCTGGAGCCAGAAAGTACAGAATCACGTGGAGCGTTTAAAATAGGAATGCCCCGAGGAACCAGCTCCTGCTTGCTTCAAGTTTAGTGCTCTCTCTTCCTATTTCCATCACCTGTTCCTCACTGGGTCGAATGGCTGTGGGACCATCCAGAGCTGAGACCAGAGGCAGAGCAGCCCTTTCGTGATGGTGTGTTTCCAAAAGGGCCCGTGTAGGAGTGCAGTTATGGTAGAAACTACCTTAAAGTATTTCAAGACCATTCAATGGCTCATCTGCAGAGCTGCACTTGTCACCAAAAACTCCTAAACCTCCCAAACAAGCCTTTCTCCATCCTAATTGAAGGAAAATGAGATTCCTACAACCTCCGAGAAACAACAACTCCAAGCAAGTTCGCGGTTTCCATGATATCTATATTACAAAGATTGTTTTGTTTATTGCAAGCAAAGTAAATGAATATGGGAGATTTGTTCAGAGAGACCTTTAGGTCGCAGTTCACAATTCTAACTTGCAGCCAGCAAAGCCAGATTTGCTTCTGACACTCAGCAGCACTTTGAGGTTCCCAGTTTTGTTTTCCTTTCCCCTGGCTTTGCGCCCTCGGGGGCTGCACAATGAAGTCATCTGAGCTTTTCTAATGGATATGGTTAAAGTCTGTCATGAAGATTGAGATCTCAGTAAAACCCAAGTTATTTGTCCAGTTTCAGCTACTCTCTCGTTGCTTTTGCTGGCCGCCGAGTCGTCACTGCATGGCATCACTTCAAATGGGGCTGAGTGAGTGTCAGAGAGCCAGGACTGCTGGAGTATTGTGTGCAACTCTGGAGTGCTCAGAAGAAGGACATGGACCTGTTGGAACGGGTCCAGCGGAGGGGCACAAAGATGATCAGAGGGCTGAAGGACAGGCTGAGAGAGTTGGGGTTGTTTAGCCTGGAGAAGAGGAGGCTCCGAGGAGACCTTAGAGCCCCTGCCAGTACCTAAAGGGGGCCTACAGGAAGGATGGGGAGGGACTCCTGATCAGGGAGAGGCGTGATAGGATGAGGGGTAACGGTTTTAAACTGAAAGAGGGGAGATTTAGATTAGATATTAGGAAGAAATTCTTTCCTGTGAGGGTGGTGAGACACTGGCCCAGGTTGCCCAAAGAAGTTGTGGGTGCCCTGTCCCTGGAAGTGTTCAAGGCCAGGCTGGAAGGCGCTTTGAGCAACCTGGTCTAGTGGGAGGTGTCCCTGTCCGTGGCAGGGGGGTTGGAACTAGATGATCTTTAAGGTCCCTTCTAACCCAAACCATTCTGTGATTCTATGATACGCCATGCCCATTGAGGTAACTTGCGAGCGATGTGGCAGCAGAACAGAAGGTTTGTGGTTGCTTGGAAGCCACGGAGCATTGCTGGGGTGTGTTGCCACCCTCAATCCATCAACCCCGTTTGGCCTGTCAGAGTTTCCTAGATACATCTTGAAGTAATCTCCAAACTATCAGGAAAAGAATAAAGTTTGTTTCATCGGATGAAAAGTATCACCATCTTGGGCAGCTCAATGTCTCTGCTAATGGGATGCAGCTGCAGAGCTATGACATATCAGATCTCACCACACACATACACACACTCAGATGATGCACACACCCCACGCATGGACACATGCACCCACATGTGGAAAGTACCGTACCAAAATTTCTGCTAAAATCTACTTTTCAAAAATGTTAATCCCCACCTGAGAGCATCCTTTGAAATTTCTTTGAAAAGTATCACCAAACTCCTTCCTTTTCTTAACATTTCACTAATGACGACCATGTGTGTCTGTTGACTACGGGATGGGGCAAGTTCAGAAGGGAGGGTTTTATAGCATCCCCCCAAACTTAAGAAGCTGTGGGTTGGGAGAGAAAAGACTCTGAAGCTTATCTAGGAGCTCCGTGACCTTGGAAGAATGGACCTTGAAGCATCTTCTCAGGAAAACCGTAAGCTTGGCTCAGCTAAGGCTTTAACTGCTTTCCACTTGCAGGATTTAGGTTACGAGATCCCCATCCCTAACACAGCCAGATGCGAAGTGCTTGGTGTTGGGAGGGTTGTATTTGTATGACAAAGTTGTTTCAAGATATGACAGGGTGCGGACAAGCTCATAACATCAAGTACCAATATACAAAGCAGTCTTTTGAACGATGGAAGGTTTCTCTGTGTCTCTGGGGCTTCAGAAGAGCTCAGATGCCTTTTGTTAGAGCCTTATTACTGGAAGCGAGTCATGGCCCATTAGACGCCAAATAAGGGACATCTCTTAAGGTGCAGGATGAATGGTCACTCAACCTCTGTCTTTATCAAACCCGAGGTGCAGTGTGTCCCACTCAATATTTAAGTGGGTTTTATTTTCTCCTTCTCAAGCTTCTGTATCCCACATGGGGTGGGCAGTATTGGAGAAACACACATATACAAAAGAAAAATCGCCGGTTCCTGTAATAGCTCTGTTTCTACAGTGGAGAGTGTTTTGGGGACTGATGAGCATAAAACCCACCGTGTTTCACAGCATCTCATGACACAAGTGCAAGACCTGTCTGTGAACATCTCGGCGCTGGTCTCATTTTGTCAGGGAAAGGAGGGATTGCACATGGTTGTGTCACGGAGAGAGCTGAGAGAGCCCCTGACCTCCAAGCTCCCGTGTCTAATCAGGGGACGCGTGAAAAAACCCAGGTCGTAGGAGTGCCTCCTGACTCACATTTCCAGCACAGGAGGACCAGCGGGGTTATGTTTTCATTATTGCTTGTGGCTCTGATGCTCTCAGCTCTTTGGAGGTTAAGTCAAGGTCTTGGCTTTGAGATTTTGTTATTATAACCTTTCACGGGCAAATACTTCTTATGAAGTCTAGCAGGCAGGCTGTGTCCAAGAAAATGCCATTTTTTGCCCGAGCTGCAAGTGAACCAGAGCTCTGGCCATGGCAGCAAGGCTTTGGCTAACGAGCAGTGGTGAGTGTGTTATGTTTTGGCAGCCAGCTTGCTTATCAGATTGATAGAGGAGGCTATAAGCAATTGCATCTGGATTTGAATGGGTTACCCAGCCTGCTCGGCTGCTTGGGATTCACGCCAAGGGAAAGCAGAGGAGTTGTGAGGAGAATACCCAATTTCCCCCTGCGAGGACTGATTTTAGTTTAATGCAGCCTCCTCGCCCTTAAATCCAATTAAAGGCCTATATTATGTCAGTGGAAATTTATGCCAATCCTAATATAGTCTAATAAGCCTTAAAATAGCACTTTGCTAGTGAAAAGCCCTGTGGTTTAATTTGATTCTGAGCCTAATAACAGGCTTAATATGAGGGAATTGGCCCCTTTTTATTTTCTAACCGGGCTCCACATGCTTGCTCCCTTTTAGGAACGAAGCGGTTTTCTCCAAAGCACGGACAGGAGACGGCTCACCTCAGCAGGTTGCTTCTTTTCCAGTTGGTTCATTTGTCGACCGTGGGAAGCCTCTCTAAAGACATCCCATGTTGGGATCTGTAATGTAAAGCAGTGAACACCAGCCTGCAAAGGGTCTGATTTCTCTTTCAGATTTTCTGTGCCTGACTTTCCTTAGTCGCTGCGGACAACAGCATCGCCTTGACTATGACTCAGTTCCAGCGCAGGATACGACCTTCTCCTACGCTTGCAGATACAAGCCAGCTTTTTGTAGATGCCTTCCACTGACAGTTTCAGAGATGCAGCCCTTCCTATCTATCCACACACCTAAAACTTGATTTCCCTGCTCTTACTCCCTTTTTCTCAATTACTCGACCATTCTCTTCATGGTCGCTGAAAGCTGCAGCCCTGTGTTGCTCATGCACAGCTGCCCCATGGCTGTCACCTCTCTCTGTCCACAGCTCTAGCTTTGTGTTTCCCCTGCCCCCATCCTCTCTCGGGGTTTCCATCACTGAACCTCACTGTGCCCTCCCACTATTCCATCATTGTGATGTCGGTGAGCAGCCCATGGTGCCCTCTTCCATTGCTCACTTGGAAGATATTCATGCTTTTCCATAAAATTAGGATATTTACAAAAACATCTCTCAAACAACTGCATTATTGTCCCCCAAATTGTTCTCTGAACTTCTTTTACTGGGATAACTATAGAAAACCCTAAGTCCTTTAGGCTTTCTAGACCACAGTCTCCTCCTCCTCCAGCATTAACACTTCATAGAATCATTGAATAACCCAAGTTGGAAGGGACCATAACGATTACCGAGTCCAACTCCCTGCTCTTCACAGCAGTACCTAAAACAAAACCACGTGATTAAAAGCATCCTCCAGATACTTGTTGAACTCTGACAGGCTTGATGAGAGTTCCTTTCCTTGCATGGTGCTGTCAGGATATAAAGACCTCAATGCTTAGGCAATGGTCAGCTTGGGGATGCTTTGGAGGGGCTTGTTTGGGCAGGGATCTGATCTTCTCCAAGACCTGAGCTGTGCAGACGGCCCATGGCCATGTGGGAAGGATGTCCTGCTGCCCGTGCCCATGGGCAAGGCTTGTGCTGGGCAGCAGCCAGGCTCCTGATGACGAGCTGAAACGGGGCATCCCCTCAAAGCTCAGGAGAAGAGCATGGACTCAACTTGTAGCCACAGGAACATTTTTGCAAGATGCTAAATGGTTGGGCATGCTTCTTGCTGCGCAACTATTTGCTCAACCCCTCTGCATCCTGATTTGAATGGGGGGTGTCAGCTTCAGCTGCGTAGTCTGCTCTCCTCCGCTCGCCATCCTGAACTGCTGCTCAGCTTTATTGCACACTGTTAAACAGCTGCTGCTCTGCAGTCCAGAGATGACTGAATTTCGGTGGTGGGCGGCAGGATTTTGATATCACACTTACTAAAATGCGTTGAGATAAAAGCCTCGGCAGAAACATAAAAGGCCCTTTGTACTTGCAAGTTGTTACCGTTATTTTTTGATTAAGAACAATAGTAAACAGAGGTCCTCAAAGCTGCCTTCAGAAAATAAAAGGCTGATTCGACCTTAAAATCAGAGAGAGCACATTTTCTTGGAGTACCTGATAGATTTAGGTGCCTTTTGAGTCGCGCAGTCTGACACTCCAGCTGGCACAGCTCTGCTCTCTTGCCTGAACTGAAGGCAATAAGCCCTCCCCACCAGGTCCGATTCATCCTTGGGTTACTCTCTTGGCATCAAACGGATTTACACTGGCAGGAAATTTGGCCCAGAGCCCTGACAAGCAATGCCACGGCTCTACGGTCCCAGGCGGCAGTTTGTGTCTCCGGGACTTCTTATTCGTGATGCTTTTTTGTAAGGTGTGGGGGGGGAAGGCGACTTCATGCTGCCACTTCTTTATCCCTTTCACTTCCCACCCCAGCCCGCTCCCCTCTCTACCTAGGGGCAGGCTGATCGGTTAAGGGAGCTTTGTTAACGCCGTAATCCTCACGTGTGCTCAGCCTCACAAAGCTGCCACTTTCTCGCCCCGGCCGCGCTCGCAGATCCGTAATGTCCCGTGTCCAATTGATTGCCGTGCTCGCTCCGGCTGCCGGCTTTGAGCGGTTTCTCCAGCGAAGGCCAGATTGCTCTGGCAAGCTCATCCATCCTTCAGGGACGGGGGGCAGAAGGCGAAGGGGTGGGGGATGGATGCCTGAGATTTGGGCATTTGGGATTGGGGGGAAGGGGGAGCTGGCAGGCGGCAAAAGCAGCATTGAGCTGGTGAAGGGCACACAGTTGGCGTCTTCTTCACCCCCAAGCCAAATTCTTGTCCCTGTTGATGGCAACACCAAACTAGGTCTCAAGGAGCACACGGTGTTTAATTGCACCGCTTTTTATGACCGTTGCATGCTCAACTGACCCTTTCTTACTCATCTGTCCCCCTGAATTCATTCTGACACCCCAAACTCCTGTGCATCCTCAGCAGACAAGTACACGGAAAAATGAAATTAATGGGCCCAAGTTTGCTTCCCCTCTCTGCCCCCGAATTTGCAGTTTCAATTCTCATGCTAATCCTTCCCATAGCTCAGGACAGGCAGGTTTTCCAAATTTTCTTGGGCCTAAAAATGTCTTTAGATACAGGGACACGAGGAGATGGGGAAGTGGAAGTTCTCCTATCCGAGGGACTGGGTCTGCATTAGGACATGTCATATTTATTTCTAATCCTGGAAGCACCTAAATGCTAGATATAAAAATGTGATTTATTTTTTTTTTTTTATGCATAGTGAAGCTGTTCAGCATTCTTTTCAAGGTTTTTATGGCTCCTTCTGTGCTCTGCACATTTAAGCCCAGGGTGACTCAGTCATCTGGTTTCACAGAGGACAAGAATACTAGTCCCAGTAAATCGCTTTACAAACTTTCTGAAAGGTTTCTAAAGTTTCTTAAGTGGCTCTGGCTTATAGAGGTATGGGAGAAGAGAGGGGGAAATAGTTTTATTTCCAAAGCAGTGTGCTGAGAGCCTTATGTGTTCAGAAAGTGCACTCTCCTCCTCATGTTGTTAAAGCTTTGTGTAGCACCACAACTCACGTATATATATGTGTGTGTGTGCACTTTCCCTGCACTGCTGTATTTCAGTTATGGGCTTTGGGGTACTCTTTCTTGAGGAAAGGTGATATGCACTAGGGCGTGATTTGGGGTCTTTCCCTTCCAGTTTACCCTGCTTTTCCCAGTTCTGGTGCTGGGTATCTCCTCCATGCCTCATTTACCTGTCTTCCTCCGAGGCTGGTGGATGCAGCCCAGCAGCAAAAGGTGTTTCACCTGCCCGTGAAACACCCAGAGGGGAGAGAACCCTGATCACACTATTAAACAGGGCTTTGCCTGGTATAGCCAAATCTTTAGCTGATATAAATCATAAAAAAATCACATTAAAGTCAAATCATTGATTTATACCAGCAAAGGGTCATGGTCTTCCCATTTGGGGAGACTAATCTCAGGAGGAAACATCTCATTTTCTGCCTGTGGATAGCAATGCTTTCCAGAAATGGGCGTTCAAGTTGAAACCACCCTGTTTGGCTGCTCTCTGAGCGTTGTCTCAACTGGTGTGTGGCAGTATCGACTTTCCTACAAATACCTCTGTTCCTACAGCACTCATTGCATACCACTGCTCTCATTTAAAGCCAGTCCTTCCCTCAGAGAGTTTTGAGGTGGAAAACATTTTCCCTCTGTTATTTGTTCTCCTGCGGAGCCAGGACAACCCTTCCTAGGCCGAGGGAAACTTGTCAGGAAGGCTTCCCAGGCAGAGCCCGTGGCCAATGTACACCTGAGGCGTTATTGGCCTCTGAAGACTGGATTTAAAACCAAACACTGCTCCATCTTCTCCTCCTCCTGGGGCATTTTATAACAGATAGTGGCTGACAAGACAGATGTGGGGCTAAGTCTGAGACTTGGTATGGATCTGATCACCTTTAATCCCCCTGGAAACACTGCCTGGACCACCTGCTTTTGTGTGGTTTTGCCTATTCGGGGCTGTGAATATTTAATCATAACCTAAATGTAGATTATGCATTCGGGGGGAGGGGAGGGGTTGGATCTAATTGGGATTTGGATTTAATTAGGTGAATAACAAATTCCTAACTTCATATGTATGGTGTGCCCCTTTAACCCCATCAAGATTTTAAGTGTAACGCTCTGTCTGATAAAAATGGATTTCCCCGTGGACTTTGTATTTAACTGACCTGCGACATTTATAAAATGAGGGGAATTAGGTACTTCGGAAATGATCACAGGTGGAAGACGATTTCTTTTAAAGAAAAGATGCTTTTGTCGTGATCAGAGAGGAAAGAATTTGTTTTTTTTTTTCTTGGTGACTTAGAGACAATTTTCTGGCTGATAGGAGGGAAGCTGTACGAAGCGACAGTATCCTCTATAAACCTTTCATGAAATGATAAAGCAGGACTGAAAGGCAGTGGTTACCTGGGGTCATCTGCTGTGAAACCCCTCAGGTTCTGAAACCATGAATCAAGCATCAAAAATCATCAGATCTAAAAAAATATTATGAACTTGGACTTTTTTGATTGTCTTATGGTTTCTCTATGTTTGTGCCTGATTTCCAGCCTTTCTTCTTTCTCCTGGTTTCTCCTTGTATTCTGAAACTTCTGAGTCAGAGTTTTCTATGTTTGGTAGCGTATATAAAATGTATGGTTGTTTCAAGACCGGCCATCCTCATTTTGAAGTATCTAAGGTCTATTTTCAGGCTTTCCGTTACCCACCCGAGGATTCAGAACTTCCTTTTACACAAATAAGCGAACATTGGGATTCCAGGTTAATCGCTTGAATCCAGAAGCTGAAGACTTCTGAATAAACTCTAAAGCCCTGTGAAAATCTCCCTGAAATCAGGAGAGGGGACAGATGATAGTGCATGCCGTGCAGTGCCTCGGACAAAGCCAAACTTGCATGAAGGCTCCAGGTCAATCCTTGCTCTAGTGATGGTTTAGTTACCATAGAGACAACCAGGTCTCACTGCATCCTCCAACACTCATGCTATTCACCGTCAACCCCTCCGGATTAAAGTTTGAGGGTTTTGGATCATTCTCTTTATTTTTATCAGTGGTGTAACACACCGTCTAATCCTAGTTGTACCTCTCAGGAAGGAAAAAAAAAAAAGACAAAAAAGCCAACCTGCTTCCCCCACGTTTGTTGTGTAGGCCAATTATCCGAAGTGGTGACAAGTAGAAAAATGAATTAACCATAGCTTTGTAATGTCAGCGTTATTTATCTTGTATAAGCTTTGCCCAGCTCAGCTGTGGATCAGCAAAGGAGTGCTTTTATTCTTCCCTCCGCTCTTTGATGCTGGTTTTTTTCCTGTCCTTCCTTCCGTCCCTTGATACAGGTCCTTTGCTCCGCCACACCGTCATTACAAAATCTTTTTCTTCTGCTCTAAACCAGGAGGGTTTTCCAGATCAGATGAGGGGCCGAGGAGGAGATGCCCTGCAGGAGGTGAGGGAGGGGGGTCTCCCAGCTCTCATCTTCCCCATCCTTACCCTCTACCCCTGCGATAATGAAACCACTCCGTTGGATTTATTTCCTCTGATCTCTAACTCACACAAAAAGTAGGTGCTGAGACTGGAAGCGTCCTCTGTTACTTTCCTCCCCCCCCCTGCCTTTTCCCATGCATAGTTTGCTGAGTCTATGCCCTCTTTCACCTGCTGGAGTAAAGACTTTCAAAAGAAAAAATGGCACTTGCCGGCAGAAGGCAGGAAAGCAAGGGACATTAAACTAGGATCCAGTCTGAAAGCAACGTGTTGGCAAGAAGCCCGCAAACACTTCACATTTGAAGCGCCGAGTCACAGGGCAAAGAGGCAAGAAATGCATCCTTGTAAAGCAATAGTGAAGCCGCACCTGCTCAAAACGACTGTAGCCAGCGCACTGTGGCACTTCAAAGCTGCCAGGGAATGAGATACTGGAATAAGACACCCCTCACAGGGCGTAAAACTAGCTAAATCTTGCACTGAGGCGGCTGGAGCGCTGACTGATGCGGGGAGCAAGCCTGAAGGATAATACATGTATATCCCAATGACAGATGATGGGAGAAGAAATAACTTATCTCGCAGCGCGCTTGAGACCTGTAGAAGTGTTGCTGGCTTCCCTGGCTGGATTTTGAGACCATCTTCACTGCGTGAATTTCGCCTTTCAATGGCTGCAGCCTACAGAGACAGAAGGCCCTACATAAGGGGAGATCTTCTTGCTTTCTACAATTACATGAAAGGAGGGTGTAGCGACCTTGACAGGCTGGAGAGGTGGGGCTGTGGGAACCTCATGAAGTTCAACCAGGCCAAGTGCAAAGTCCTGCACCTGGGTCATGGCCATCCCAGGCACAAATACAGGTTGGGTGGAGAATAGCTTGAGAGCAGCCCTGAGGAGAAGGACTTGGGGGTGCTGGTTGATGAGAAGCTCAACATGAGCCAGCAATGCGCACTTGCAGCCCAGAAAGCCAACCATATCCTGGGCTGCATTAAAAGAAACGTGACCAGCAGGTTGGGAGAGGTGATTCTCCCCCTCTGCTCTGCTCTGGTGAGACCCCACCTGGAGTACTGCATCCAACTCTGGAGCCCTCAGCACAAGAAGGACATGGACCTGTTGGAACGGCTCCAGCAGAGGGCCACAAAGATGATCAGAGGGCTGGAGCCCCTCTGCTGTGAGGACAGGCTGAGAGAGCTGGGGGGGGTTCAGCCTGGAGAATAGAAGGCTCTGGGGAGACCTTNATGGGACACAGGCTAACAGCTTCAAACTGAAAGAGGACAGATTTAGATTGGATATCAGGAAGAAATTCTTTATGGTAAAGGTGGTGAGGCACTGGCCCAGGTTGCCCAGAGAAGTTGTCAATGCCCCACCCCTGGAGGTGTTCAAGGCCAGGCTGGATGAGGCTTTGAGCAGCCTGGTCTAGTTGGAGGTGTCCCTGCCGATGGCAGGAGGGTTGGAACCAGATGATCTTTAAGGTCCCTTCCCACCTTAACCATTCTGCGATTTTGTGTTTCTGTGGGGTGGTGGTTGGTCTCTTCTCCCAAGTAACAGGCGATAGGACAAGAGGAAATGGCCTCAAATTGCACCAGGGGAGGTTTAGACTGGATATTAGGACAAATTTTTACACTGAAAGGGTTATTAATTATTGGACGAGGCGGCCCAGGGAAGTGGTTGAGGCAGCATCCCTGGAGGTATTTAAAAGATGGATAGACGTGGTGCTTAGCGATATGGTTTAGTGGTGGTTTTTGTTGGAGTTAGGTTGATGGTTGGACTCGATGATCTGAAAGGTCTCTTCCAACCTAGGCAATTCTATGATTCTATGATTAATAAATAAATGAGGCTCTTGATTCCAAAGGTGATAGCTGGGTTTGATGGTTCAGCTGGCTTAGTTTTCTCCATTGTAAATACAGTTATTTTACCTCTCTGGAGGTATGTTGGTGGTGTATGCTAGCCCAGCTCAGCTGGCACGTCAGGGTTTCTCCTGGAGAAGTGGGGAACTGCTGACTGTCAGCCAGCAGTAAATCTGTTTCAAGCCCTTTTGTTGTTCCGAGCAATTGCTGAATAACTTCTCTGAATTACTTCCAGTCGATATCACTTATATGAAAAGCTCGCAGAAAGCTCATTATGTTCAAAATTCAAGAGATACGGATTCTCAGCTGCTAAACATCCATTAACAACTGGATAAAGGCAACTCACAGGATCACATTTCTATTGGGGTAGCTTTTTGCAGACATGCAGGTAAAGTTTGCTTTGTGTGAATCATCTCTGATGCATTCTTAAAATAAGTGAAAATAAATTCTTGTTAATAAGGTCTGGTAGCTGACGCCAGATATGAGATGCGCATGAGTGCAGAGAAAGCCAAAACACTATCAATGTTGTTAAATAATTTTGAAGAGGAAGGAAAACTTCATCATTTGTAGGTGATTTTTAGCTCTGTGCTTCTAGGGTTAATTTTGGAGAGATCAGATATTTGAAGGGTGAGAAGAATAGCTCTATCCTCCCTGCCTTGACATGCTCTCAGTGTGCTCCTTGCCATGAGACTGCTGAGTGGGCATTTCAGCGGATTTTTGTTTTAAATGTGACGCTATTGTTAATATTCTAGGTAAAATGTCGTAGCAGCACGTTCAAAGGTGGTTAGCACAGGGCTATATAACTGGTGGTACTGGGGTACTGGGGAAGGTTGCACAGGTGACCTCTCTGAGTCTACTTACAACTTGACCCGTTCGAAAGCAGCATCAAACAGCTGCCCACAAACAGTTTCTCACTTTAGTATGAACAAGAGACTGTACAGCTGGGTCCCATGAAGTTGAAATTATTCACCTTTGCCCAGCTACTGGAAATGCTTTAAAAATAACCAGTTAAGCCAATGCACCGATTACTTTGTGGTTACAACCTCCAGAAGGTAATTCAGATCTGAATTGCTCTGTGAAGTTGCCTGTCTTTTTTTTCTGTTGACTAGATTAAGCCTAAGGTGACTTAATTCCCAACTCAACACCTCACTAACTGCCTAAAGCTCAGTGGGGTGAAAGCAAACCAATAATAACTCTGGTTTTTACCCCAAATGACACGAAAATATGACTTTGTTTTTCTATGTTAGGATCATTTCCTGTTAAAGGGACGGTCAAATCCCAGAAAGAGAAAAAACTAGAGTGTAGAAAAATGTAGAAAAGTAAAAATTCGTGATTTATAGTCTTTCAGGGTCTCCTATCAGAACCAGCTTGTGTTTAAACCAAAGGTCTGTGTTGGTTTAGATATTAACGATGGATTCAAACTAGAGCCCCAAAATCTCCAATCCTTCTGTTTCGAGGAGATTTCAACCATGAACTAGACTATTTGTCTGGCCACTGCAGAGATGATTTTTTGCATCCAAATCCATCATCCAAACTGCCACCAATCTGTTGTCTGTGACTTGAAGTTCCCAGATTTAGTCCCTACCAATATTATTTTCTTTTGAGTAGCCAGCCCTTGAGATGGCTTCAGGCATATTCATATTTGAAGATGTGACTGTTGTCATGGAAAGTTGAATTTAGCTACAGTGAAGGGGGACAGCAGCCGAGACCTCTGTCCGGACTGGTGGCTAGCAGGGAATCTACAGGGTCTGTGCCCTGGAGGTCCAACCCAGGCTGGGTGACCCATTGCTTTGACCTGCTCCATCAAGATGAAGGTTGCATCTTTGCCATCATTTGCCGACACCTTTGATCTCACTCTGTTCATCCTCCAGGCCAAATGGATGTCAGCCTGCTACAAATTGGAAGCCACATAGTGGTGATGCTTTCATTCTCATCACGTGGCCATCCATGCCACCGGGAGCCCATAACACGGACGGTGGTGGCAGAGACTAAGTGCTCAGTGGGGGCTGGGAGGGGATTTCATCCTTCCCTTTGAGTAGGCTGGTGTGATGTCCTAAATCAATTGGCCGGCCTCTGTGTGTGTTTATACACTCGTGTGTTAATTCATCTGGGGCGACAAGCTTAACTGAACTTACATTAACCCCTTGACCGGTTATCATAGATAACATCTGGGTAGGACACACCTGCGCTACTGCTGGCCATAACCTCGTGTGTTGTCGATTTGGCTGCGTTGGCAGAGAGATGGCAGTGGGAAAAGGCAGCGAAAGAACCAGCAGGGAAAGAAATGAGTGGTGATTCAGGCCAGTAGCATTTGGTATTGTCCAGGCTCTTTGCCAGTGGGGATTTACCCAGGGCTGATCTTACTTCTGCATCCAAAATCTCAGCATCACCCAATGGACACATTTTTATCTATCTCACTTCCTCCATCTTCCCAGTCTCCTGTCCTTTCATCCTCCTTCGTGCTGGAAGAAGCGGGTGTGCAGACTGCCATGCGGGCAACAATTTCATGTCCGGGGGAATTAAAGGGATCTCTGAATCCCTGGCGCTTGTAGCTTTGACTCCCTACTGTTTTGAGCCGGAAGGTACCATACCTTGCAGGCAAAGGATCAAAAAACATTGTTGCCCTTGTCAGCGAGCTGTCACCAGGGTCCTGGGTGCAGCTGGGCATATGGGCAGGACGCTATTTATTTACTCGTTGCCGAGGGTTCATTATCTCCAGACCCCATTCAGATGGTAGTTTCCAGGTCCCAGGGGAAGCCAGTTTAGCACAGCAGATGACACGATGCCCTGGGCAGGAGGTGGATGGCAGCATCCCTGACTGCGCATCGCAGGCAGCGGAGAAGGAGAGCGAAGGGACGGGGGCCATGGATGAAGGAGCCGAAAGCATCAGCGGCAGTAGGGCTGGGAAAGAAAATCACCCCAGTTTTCACAGCAACTGTGCCGGTGAGGGTTGGAGTTCCTTGCCCAAAGTAAATGCCTATATTTATCATCGCTGGGACGATTTATTGCCCAGCCGGGTTCTTTTGAGAGGGGGAGGCTGTCCCGTCCCTGCTTCTCAATTACCACCACCTCGAGAGAGCAGGACTGCCCGAGCCCCGTAGGGAGGGCCATGCTCCAGTGCTTATCAAATTGCAGCTCCCCTGTTTTGTCAGCTTCAGGTGCATGCCTCTGCGATCCCTAAAAATACGCTCTCCCGAGTCTTGCCAGTTTGTGTCCTCAATCTGGAAAAGGACCAAGCATTTGGGACCCGCTCGAGTTCAGGAGAAAGGGATCTCACATCCATTATTTAGATCTTCCCTTCCCTGAGCATGCAGGAATGTGTTTAACACATGCTATTTCCTTGATGCATGTTTAAATACACCTGTTCTTCTCAACCCGGGCATGTCTTTGATGGTGTTTCTGTGGTTGTAGTAGACTCGATATGAAGACGTAGCTTTGTTTGCATACTTACTTTCCCCGTGTTCACTGTTCATTTAGGCACCCTGGGAACACCTGTGAGAATTTCAGATGCTGAATAAACTTTCAGTTGCTGTCATGTCTTACCCCAGAATTAGATGCATTTCTTCAGCATATTAAGTGATGTTCTATGATTTCTAATTTATAGTAATCTTGATATTCTCATATATGTGCTTGGTTCTCCCCTCACTTCACGCTGCTATAAATTGGGCGTGAAGTTGGTAGGCAAGAGGAATTGTCCCTGTATCCGATGAACTTTCCTGCCTACCTGCCTCTATACAGTGCTCCAAGAAGAAACCATCTTCGTTTTGCTGTTTAAAATTACAATGTACCCATCTGAAGTATAAACCTGGCATACTGGTGCATACTGGTTGATTTCTAGCATGGTGTGTATGTTGGCTGTAAATCCACTGGAGGCACTTGGGATGAAAGTTACTTAAAAAAAAATAATCTGTGCTATATTAAGTTTTGTGTGTAAACAGGTGCAAAGCAATTTGCTTTCTAGAAATAAACTCCGAGAGACAGCAATTTTGAGTGTGTTGTATATTAGGGCAGCATGGTGCAAAGGAAATGTAAAACTAGAGTCTCAAGGAGTTAAATGAATACTTTCGAGCTTAAGAACCTCCTGATGCTTCATGGGAAAATGGGAAAATATTCTATTTAGAGACGGTGCTGCTCACACATCAGATGTTTTCTCCAGTTCTCTCTCTCTGTAATTTTTTTTTTTAAATTATCATCGGGGGCAATTTGCATGAAAGGGATCTTTGTATCTGAAGTGCCCATCTGCTGTGCAGCTTACCTCCCCCCTGACGACATAGCCATCTGCTTTTGACATCACAACCGGCTTCGCCGCAACGCCACACGGGGCTGCGGGCGAAGGAGCCGGTGACACTTTATTAACACCTTGCCTTGATGTCGTCCTGCTATTTGAAAGGATTCCCAGGCGCTTTCCCACTGCGAGCGATTAGCTTGCACGCTCTAGACGGGGATGAGCTGGCTCGAGACGGCAGCGTGGCCACGGCTGGGGTGGTGCGTGGGAGGTGGTGGTGACACTACGTGGCACAAAGCAGACTACCAGAGCCGTAAGTGGTTTTGAACAGGGACTGTGATTTTTGATTTGCCTTTGTATGACACCTCATGTGAAGGAGGAGCCCCATTGTCTCTGTCGCCTGGGAATCCAATAATAATAATTACGAGGCTGATGATAACACTTACGAAGCGGTGCTTGATTAACTTCCCTTGCATCTGCTCAAGATGCTTCTAATTACGTAGCAGTGTCCTGGTGTCATTCATTCTCCAAACTAAACATGATTTGCCCTTCATAGCTCACCCCACCCCAAGCAGATAGCAATGCCCAAAACAAAACTCAGGAAGGAGAATGCCCACTGGAGACCTTGCTCTTTGCATCTGGGTCATTTACCTGGTCAGGGCTCAGGTGATACTACATGGGTAAGCACAACAGATCCAAAAAAAAGTGTTTCCAACAGCCCAGATGGTGATGGCTCAGTGCAAACAGTGCCACCTTCCGAAACGCCAGCTCTCCTCTTGCCATGTGCCAGCCGGTGGGTAACAGCACGAGCTGTCACAATCGCTGCACACATGAATCTGCTGTCATGAATTAAGAGAGATGCCTTCAGGTTAGGTCTATGATGCATCTGGGTTTCTGGGCATATATTTTCATTTTCTTACCTGGAAACATTTTCCAGGTGGTATTTGAGGTTTGGGGTTTTCATATGTGGTTTCTTCTTTTTTTTTTTTCCCCTCCATATAAATCTGCTGTGGGTTTCTCTCCTTGGGGCGTGAGCAGAAGCACTGCAGTGCAACTTTGGTCTGGCTGCCATCCACCCATAAACCTTGGGCACCTCCTAGGCACGCTTACAGATCAGTGGGGCAGCAATGGACTGTAAAGCCAACTCGTTTGGGAAGGGCTGGGCTGCGCACAACCCCTGTGGAGTGGGTTGGAACATCCCACTTCACTTCACAGAGCGTGGAAGCGCTGCTGCAAGCTCTTTTGCCTTGTTATATCATGGAATCACAGAATGGTTAGAGTTGGAAGGGACCTTCAAGATGATCTAGTTCCAACCCTCCCTGCCCTGGGCAGGGACACTTCCCACCAGCCCAGGTTGCTCCAAGCCCCGTCCAACCTGGCCTTGAACCCCTCCAGGGATGGGGCAGCCACAGCTTCTCTGGGCAACCTGGGCCAGGGGCTCACCACCCTCACAGCCAAGAATTTCTTCTTGATATCTAATCTAAATCTCCCGTCTTCCAGTTTAAAACCATTACCCCTTCTCCCGTTGCTCCACTCCCTGATCAGAGTCCCTCCCCAGCTTTCCTGGAGCCCACTTTAAGTACTGGAAGGGGCTCTAAAGTCTCCCCGGAGCCTTCTCTTCTCCAGGCTGAACCCCCCCAGCTCTCTCAGCCTGTCCTCACAGCAGAGGGCCTCCAGCCCTTGCAGCATTTCCGTGGCCTCCTCTGGACCCAATCCAAAAGGTCGATTTTTAGTCCATTTTTTAAGGCCATTTTTTAGGTCCATTTTTATGTCACCAAAAAATGCAGGGTGATCCTAACTGAAAAATTTGTATCAAATTCAGGGCATTTTTTTTTTTTTCTTCAATGAAAGCAATCTGCAAGCAAGACATAGGTAGGAATTTGGAAAATGTTTTGGATTTAGGGTTTTGAAATTAAACTTCTGAATTACTTCTCTTGAAACCAAGCTTATCTTCAAAATTCACTGAAATAAAGCAACCATCCGTAATACTATTGAACAATATTGGCATGGTAGTGACATTGGTTTTGATGATAATAATAAAAGACTAATGCAATGGGGGGAAAAAAAAATGTTTTGTTTCAGGTCAAGCAAATTGTTTTGTTTTACCTGACCCATTTCCCTTCACAAATCTTTCATTTCAGTAAGAAAAGTAGAGGAAACAAGTGGTGTGGATTAACCCCGGCTGAAATTAAGAGAGGTTTTGCTTGGCTGGCAACCAGGGCACTTGAGCCTGGGAATGACCATGGCATTCACGTACATACGTGTGCGCAGACACACTCCTCATCACGCTCAATCAAGGGAGGCAAGTTAAATACTGGAATTAAGTGCTTCTGAGCAGGTTTCCAGCTTTGCCTGTTTTGCATGGGAAATACCCATGCATGGTCCTAAATTCCTCTTGAATTAAGACCTATTCTTTCCACCCTGCCACCGGAGCAGGGGGAATTGAAAGAAGCAGCAGGGCAAATTGTTCCCCAAAGTTTTCCTTGCCAGTCAGCAGGTTCATTAATCTCATTGCAGAGCTGCTGCTGCACCAGGTGCACAGATTATTATAATATTGTCTACCATTCCCCGCCAGGAGAGATGGCAGAGGGAGGCTCGTGTTGGATGATAACACTCATATAATCCACTTACTGGAGGTAGTTTTTCGTTTTAGTTTGAATGCAGTTTCTCCCTCTGATCGTGTCTTCGTCAGCGCAGGCATCACTCTGAGTGACTGGAAACTCTTAATCCTTTGCAAGCATCTGTCAAATTGTTTTCCCATCTGGGACCCCTCTTCTCGCGAGCCGGGAAGCCTGCATTGAATTCAGTGGGAGATGAAAGCAAGCAACACCTTGCAGGATTAAACATGTATTTATGAACTGGATAGGAGGTACGCGGATGCTTTGAAGGGTGTGGTGCTCACTCCCCTTCTTGGTCGGGGGGGAGAGTGGGAAGCAAATCTTTTTCTTCCAAAATCTGGCATGGAGGGCATCACGATGATGGAACAATTCCATAAGCAGTCAAATGCAGAAGCTTATCCCTTCCTCACCCTTTTGGGGCAAGCAGGACCCCAGTGGCAACGTGGAAAACTGGAGCGGCAGGCATGCCGATACTGGTGGGAGCTGGTGGGATGCCGGGGACTGGTGCCATGTGGGAGCTGGGCAGACTGGGAGCAGCTGTTGGGAAGTCAGAAGGGGTGGGCTTGTTTGCAAAGGGGGATCGTGGGGCTGGGAGCCTGGGAAGACCACGTGGGGAAGCAGACAGCCTCCCGTCTCTCCCGTCTCTCCCCGAGGATGATGTTGCGCGGGGCTTTTCTTCTTAGCCTAAGAAATTTGTACCTCTGCCCCGTGAAATAGGGAAACGATGGGTTTATTCAGGTCCATTGAAAGCAGCGCACAAAAGCTTGTCCAGGCTACAGACAAGCAACACAGCTTCACTTAGTGGTGCAGGACACTACCCAACAGGCTGGGGGGTTTGTGGGCATTCTGTGATTCTATTATTCTATGATTTCTTGCTTTATGCTGTGATTTTTCTCCACCCGCCCTTGTGACCTGTCCCCTTCCATGCAAGGGTGGCCCTGGCATCCTTTCTTTAGTTGGTCATGTTAAATTGACCCTGGTTTATAGCTTTCTTAAACAACTGGTTATTGCAGGCTTTCGGTTAGCCTTAATGCCTTGATCTATTACTGGGCTCGTAATTGTTTAAAACAGAAAGCGTCTCAGTCATCCCTTTCTTCTCCTTGGGAAGTCCAAAGAAGTGAAGCTTCCCAGATTGTGGATGTCACAAAACATCATACATTTGTTTTCCCCTTTTCTAGCAATTTAACACATTTTGCTTTCGCAGAGGTTCAAAAGTTCGCTCGGCAACAGTTGGTTGTCTGAGCTTGTTGCAAAGGCCTGTGGGTAAACTAAAAAAAAACCCAGCCAACACAATTGTATGGCTGCAGGACATAACAGCAACGAGCCACATTTAATGCCCTCAATATTACTAAGATTTTGCAAAAACGCAAACACGAACCCCCAGCATATACATATTTTCGGTTTCTTTACCGTATGTCAATATGTTCTGTGAGTAGTTAGAAGTAAAGCCTGACCTTTACGTCAGCCGCTTTATGGATTTCTTTTAATTTGACCCAGCAGCTGGGATCAAAGCATCGGTACGTTCAGACAGGCTAAAAATGCAAAAAAATCCTGTTCGTCCTTCAACACGCTTTATTATGCAGTTGGAAGAGCGCTTTGGAGAACGGCTGGGTGAAGGCCTGGGTTAGCAGATGTTGCCCACATCACGTTGACAGCCCCGCGTTTATGATCAGTGCCACTTTCAGATCTGAAAGCCAAGTGTTGCGCACCGCTCTCTTAAACGCTTGCAGAAGTTTTAAGCAGTGGCCTGACATATGGGAACCAAAAATTGTGTGGAATGCACTCAAACAGCAAAGTCACGGTGCAGAAACCGCTGCTGAGGACAGACATGGATGGATGGATCATGTAGGTGATGCACAAGTCAAATGGAGGTGTTAGAGAAAGGAGGGGGGCCCCCCCGACAGAAGAGGTGGACAACGTCATGGGACCACCTCTACTGCTGTGGGGTGTTAACTCATTGCCAAACCTCGGCTGTTTAGTGGCTGTGTCAGTCGTGAAGGATGGTGACCCAAGGTTTCTCTTCAAGAGGTGCTTCAAGGAATTCATGAATGTATTGGGTTTCACCTTGGTCTGAGATACATCAGGAGTGGGCAACAGTGTACTGCTGGGAGCTGGGCTGAACTGGGGCGCTCCCGGGGACAGGTTCTGCCTTCTGGTTTGGTGTTGGGAGAGCACCCAGCATGATGGGGCCCAGGCTTTTCTTGGGGTTCCTAAGGGTGACTATAATAGATAGAATAAGAGGGAATGGCTTCAAGCTGCAACAGGGTAGGTTCAGATTAGACATTAGGAAAAAATTCTTCACAGAAAGAGTGGTCAGACACTGGAATAGGCTGCCCAGGGAGGTGGTGGAGTCACCATCCCTGAATGTGTTGAAGAGTCGTTTAGATACGGTGTTGGGGGATATGGTGTAGGGGAGAACTTTGTAGAGTGGGGTTGATGGTTGGACTCGATGATCCCAAGGGTCTTTTCCAACCTGAGTGATTCTATGATTCTGTGATTCTATAATGCCCCTAAAGCATAATTATGATGGATCCGATGAACAGCCCTAACTCGATTGACATTGCTTACCTGGATACCAGTGTGCCCATGCATTTATCCATGGGTTGTAGCACGCAGCAGTCCCTGGGTGCAGTCTTCCATCATCTCTTGTCCCAGTGCCAGTGGAGTTTTCCCCATGGGTCCCCTCGGTAGCTGCAGAGGAGGTCTCCAGAGCATCCCAGCCAGATTGCTGACACAGGGGCCGAGCTGCTCGCTCGACACGGAGTTCTTGCTGTGTATCACCAGACCTGTCAGCAACCCGCAGGAGCATTTTGCGCATAATGAAGGGAGGTGGCAGACTGTCAAAGTTTCATCTGTGCTTTACTGACTCCTCAGCCAGCTTCCAGAGAGGGTCTGCAGCATCTTCTGGGCTGTCGGCCATACAAGAGAGCTGGAAGTCTGGAGTATGTTTCTTGGCATTGCCCCTGGCTGCCGTGTCTCCCCCATCTCTGTTGCTGGAGCCAGGATGCTGTGTGCTGCTGCAGGCAGCTTGCAGGTTATGTCTATGGTAGGATGGTAGGATATATGATATGCTATGGTAGGATACCATCTCTGGTCATTGTGTGACCACGTTGTTTAATTTTCAACACATTTGCCAGTGTGGTTTCAGCCTGAGCCAATTTATCGTGTGTCAAGATGAAGCCTAGACCTGTTTCAAGGGCTAACATCTACCAAGAACCGTCCTCAGTGAGCAGAGTTGAGGCAGTCACCCTGGTTTGGTACCAAGGGTATATATAAGCACAAAACCAAGCTATGCCACATCATTAGGGGACAGCAGAAGTGTCTGTGGCTAATTTTATATGCTAGTTCAGAGGTAAGAGAGGAGCCAGGACTTACAGTTTGACTTATTGCTGGGCAGCGTAGCAGTGCTCCTGTGCTCCCGTGCCTCCACGCAGCACAGATCCCACCGAGAGTCTGCCCTCGAACAAGAAAACCAGCAACACCCCCCCGCACCGCAGGAGATTTATGAGGCAGGAGGGCTGACAACACAGCGCTCGGTCCCGCAAGGCACGAGCATGGCCCCAGCCCTTATTTTTTTTGCCACGGATGGTCCCCTTAATGGTGATAAATTCTGTGCGGCATCGAACTTCAAAGACCGTGGGAGCAGACTTCTCCAGTCTGGGGCAAGGCGGGCGCGTGAGACGCACGTCTGGGGCCACATGGCGAGGAGGGACCGTGGCTCGCCTGACAGATGCACGCACAGATGCACCGTCGTGGGACAGACGTGCCCTTCAGCAAGGGGGAGGGCAGCAGGAGAGGAGCCACAGCCCCCGACTGTTGCTTTTCTCCCCCCACCACCCCCGCCTATAGGTTCACCCTA
>VYZM01005359.1:290046-344346 GCA_013398915.1 Dromas ardeola
CCCCCCGCCTGTTGCTTTTCCCCCCCCCCCCCCCCTGCCTATAGGTTCACCCTATATTTTGCAGGAATTTTACTGCGGCTGCCATTTAGTGGCCCTGAGCGAAGAGTGACCAATGCCCGCTGTTGGTTGGAGGCTCTTCGGTGTGTTCCCGTCTTCTGGATGGGTTTTGCCTAACAGGGATTCAGCTCACATGTGCCGCGGCGTGACCCGACATGCAGCACATGGGGACAGCTGGGGGATGTTGGTGGAGGTACATCTTCAGGCCCCCAGCTTCAGTCCTCAGGATGGCATGGAAACAAAAGGATTAAGATGGTGTGAAATAAATGCCATTAATTTCCTCTTAAATGGAGATTTCTTTTGCTGCCTGAGCCCTCTCGCAGCACTTTCTCTGCAGAGAGGCACACATGGACACGCTTATGTGCCCACACAGACTGCTGCCTCCTGGGGTATACTGTGACCTGCTAATACCACCTTGGAGGTGTTAAACTGCAGCTGCACTAGGTGCTAAAAGGTGTTTCATCATGTTAACTGCACGGAATAAAAGAAAATATCCAAACAAAAAGCACTTATTTCTCCTGTCTTGCCAAGGTCTGTGCACTCTGTGTGGCTGGGCCGTCTCCCTTGCTGGTCTTGGCGTTCTCAAGTCTTGTCATGCTGGAAAACGTGGGAGCGGTTTAACAATGTTTGTTATAAACTTATATGGAATATGTAGTTGTAACATTTATAATTCCCCACCTGTAGCTGCATTTTGGTTTAATTGTCATTTTAGTCAGTGTCGTATCATTTGGGAACTTACCAGTGCATTTACATTTAGTTAATTGGCCTGGCTCCTCTTGATTGGATCTGTACATCAATCAACACCTTGGCTTACCCCATCTGACCCATGTGTCCTGGCCTCGCTAGCAGTGAAATTTCTTACTGGAAAACTTTTTTACTGTAAGGGTGATTGAACACTGGAACAGGTTGCGCAGAGTGTTTGTGGAGTCTCCATGCTTTCAGATATTCAAACCCGACTGCACAATATCCTGAGCAACCTGCTGTAGTTGACCCTGCTCTGGGCAAGGGATTGGAGTAGATGATCTCCAGAGGTGCCTCCAACCTCAACTACTCGGATTCTGTGGTATGGGGAGATCTTTACCCAAATAACATGCAGGATCTGGATGGTGATTTCCAGGGAATGAATACTCCCTGACTTGCTTTCTTTGTGTTGTGAACCCCATCATATGGCATACCTGCATCAGACGAGGATGGCTTGAAAAGAACCCAGGTGCGGAAGGCTCTTTGCACTGGTGCGCACCCGTAATGAAGAGATTGCAATTGGGATGTGCCATTCTCAATGTGTGAGTGTGCATGGTCAGGAGGTGTAAATCTGTACCCTTGAGTCTGCAGAGGGCTGCATTCAGTCTTGTGCGTTTGTACGGAGGAGTTTGTATGTATGTGTTGGCACAAGCTCTCCCGTGCCCTGACTGCGCAAAGCAGCGAGTCTCTTGGTCCAGGCTGGGAATAAGCTTTATTCTCCCTGTGCAGCCTTTGTGCCTTTTCCTTATTTTGCCATTTAACTGAAAACCCTGGTGGAGCCGCGGGGACCTGAGAGGAACGCTAATGCCGTGTGCCCGGCAGCCACGCTGCTGCAGCTTTTCCATTGCATATTGCCCAGCATTGCAGTGTTGGGACTGCTGTGAGCTCTTATTAGAGTATAAAAGAGAGCGAGAGGCAGCTTTTCTTGCCGTATCTCCCATGGTTATCTCCCAGGTGTGGGTAAGGCAGTCGCCACAGACATGAGCAGGTTTTCAACATCTTCCCTGGCTGCAAATCAACTCACTGCCTTCCTGGCTTGTCCTTGGACTGGGGGATCTGCTGCCTTCGCTCCTCGACCAGAGATAAAGCTACTGGAGGCAAATCCTTGGAGCACTCCTAGGCAGAGGAGGCACGGTCTTGGCAAACTTGAACAGGTCCAGAAGCAGCTCCTGCTGCAATACTCCAACCTCTAAACACCCAGGGAGGCAAATAACTATAATTCAGAACAACACAAAGCCATTAGCATTCTCGTTTGTATTGCTGATGAAGCTAATTAAGCTGCATGCAAAGAAGCAGAGGTTGAACTGGTAGGAAGGCATGGAGAGCAGAAGGTGATTTCACCAGAACATCATTTTCCTGGTTTCCTTCATTAGTCAGAACCTTTGATCCTTAAACAGGCTTCTTGTAAGGGGCTGGCAGGGGAGAGCAGAGCTTATCCAGGGTCCTGCGGGATGTACTACAGATGCAACAGGTTGGAGAGAGAGCTTTTAGGGGAGGGTGTGCACAGGGCTCTTCCTTCTCACTGGAAGGAGTTTTGTCCAGTATCAGTGGACCTGAGATTTTCTTTGCTGTCAGTGGTCTCCTCCTGCCCTGACCCTGCTGGCTGGGAAATCCCACTCGTCCTTCAACTGGGACAGCAGCTTGCAGTTCCCACCACCATTGGTTCTGCATCTGGAAGCCCAGGAAGAACACGGTGTCCTGTTTGGGTTCCATCCTGACCGCCACTCTCCAGTCCCACTCAGGGTTTCCCCAAGCCTGGGATGGTGTTGAAGCCCTGTGAGGGAAAACTGGATTCACCAAGCCCAATTTTACTGGAGTCTCAACAACATGACGTCATGAACCAATCTTTCCTTCACCACCCCCTCCAATAGGTCCCTAGTGCCCCAGGATGTCATAGGATCTGTATCCCAAGGAGGTGGTTTGGTCTATGCTATGGTCTGAGGTTTAAGGTGTATTCAGACACAGGAAAGGTGGAGATACCTTTGCAGACTGGCACCGTTATGAGCCAAAAGCCCAGTCCCTCCATCCATCCACGTCCTTTGAAAGGTGTGTTGGAAGAGATTCCTTGCATTTCCGTCAAGTGTGAGGGCTGAAGCACCCTTTAGCTGGCCTTCAGGTTTGCTCTGCCCAAAGGATAGTTGGGATCCTCTGGTGTCTGCACAGGAAAAGGGAGATGTGACTTATTTACCGCAATGCAATCTCTCCTCCCCTCCGACAAAAAAAAAAAAGAGAACCAACCTCAAACCACCAGCCAACCAGCAGACAAATAAATCAGCCTCCCATCGGGACGGGGGCTGAGGGTGATGACTTGCAGGCTGTGCCTCTCCCTCTGTGCAGGCAGCGGATGCTCGGAGATTCCCCGCTTGTGAGATGCATCCCCTCAGGCAGGGTCTTCCAAAGCTCCCCCAGCAGTTGTGGGAGGAGGAGGAGGAGGAGGAGGCAATTACTTTCAAGGCAAGATGTGCCAGTAGATCCTAGTTAGCAGAGGTGTCTGGCGCCTGAGAGCGATGTCTGTGAATGAATCAAATTGGTAAAGCTGCTGCTGTCACACGCTACAGATTACGGTGGCTGCGCTTGTATTAATGCACATCATCTCACCTAAAGTTGAGGATTTCTGTCCGGGATACGCAGGGCTGTGGAAGCGGAGCCACGGCACAGTGTGGCTGATGCAGTCTCACCGCATTGTGGATTCCCGGGGAGCGCAGGACTGGGAGGGGGAGCAGGAGCACTGCTTCGGAGGAGGTGGGTCCAGCCATTATCAGCCTGCGCATTAATTGTCGAATTAACTTCACACTGTGTAACGGGAGTAAATAAGAGTCAGCAGTTTCCGTTTCTTGCAGAAACCTCCTATACCAAGGGCTTTGCGTCTGCTCTGATCTCTCTTCCACCTCACATGGCAGAGCCTGACAGGAGAGGCCGGTGTTGTCTGAAATAGCATGGATGGTTTTTCCGCTCTCTTGTACTAGTTCTGCCACGCAAAGCAGGGAGCAATGTGGGATGAAAACGCGGAGATGCCTGGACATAGTTTCTGCAAAAGTGCTCCTATTAATGCAGTGCTGTATCCTGGCCGCGGATTGGGTGGAGGTGGTTCTCCCTCCTTTTCTGTGGGTTTTTCTGCTGGTCAAAGTTACCAGAAGCTGTTAAAAATCTTCTATACGTTCCATAATAAGAGGCAGCTGCATTTGGGGAGTGAAGTGATACTTACAGCCGAACCACCCTTTTCTCCAGGCTTCTTCATCTATGAAGTACTGCAGGTCCTTTGGGATGATTATAAGGTATTTATAGTTGAGGAGATGGATGACTTCGTCCTGACCGTGTGAATGATATCGCAGCGATGGTACCTTAAACACAGACAGCTAGAGGTCACATTTGATTACATAAAGACTGGAATTCAGCCGAAGCAGCCGGGAGTGATGTTCCTCCCTCCTTGAGAAATGACAAGTGCAAAAACATCCTTCCTGACTTGGGTTCCTGAGGCAGCCAAAAGCAGAGTGCCTCTGCGTCTGAAACGGGGTAGGATGCCAGCAGCTCTGTTATCCTTGGCAGGGGCAAGCAACTTGTTAGTGGCGGCAGCACAGCCCAGCTGGCAGGGTTGAAAGGCCACGGCGAGCAGAGTGTCCCCAGCATTTGTCTTCCCATCCCCTTCCAGCGAGCGCATTAGGACGTATCTCATTCTGTGTTGATTGCTCTCCTGCGCTATTAATTTGTGGCCGTATAAATTCCTGCTGCTATTATACAGTTAGGTGATGCAGAACAAAGCTGCTTATTAACATGTGGAGGAGCGCTGGATGCTCGCAGGGCAGGTCCTCTTGCCACATGTGGGAAGGGACTCAGCTCCCACCATTGCCAGCTGGGCAAGGGCTTGGCCAGTCTCTCCAGAAGGAAGCCCCAAGGCTCAGGCATCCCCCATGGCTGTGGGATGGTGGGGTGAGTTATGGAGGTTGATCCTTTTCCCCCCCACACTCCTGGATGGAGATGCTGTGGGTTGGGTCTCCTGTCCTAAATGAATGTGTTGGCATCTTCTCTCTTTGTCAACCCATCTTGCAACCTGCCAAATGACACAGCATCCATATGGCTGGAATAAGTTGGGAAAGACCTGCTTATGCGTCCATTCCCATGGTGGTGAGGAGGAGGAATAAACCAGAAAAAGGGAGAGGAAGGTGGTACGTGGGAAGAGAGACACAGAACCGAAAGAATGGAAAGCCCTGCCGATCAGGAGCAAGGCATATAGATGTGAGGGGAACAGAGTAGAGCAGGTGAGAGCAAGGTGTGAAGTCCACCTCTGGGACTGGCGCTGAGCTGCTGAGGTTTGGTAGCTTGGTTCCCTTATTGCAGACACAACGTGGGGCTGAGCAGAGGCACCACCAGTCTTTTAGCTTGATGCTGCTCAGATGTGCAGCTATCAGAACTGGCTGACAAATCAGTAACAAACACGTAGCCAAGAAGAAGCTAAAAGCTGTGAGGGACCAGCTCCTGGTGGGACATGAGACCAAGAGCTGCAGGATTGCAGTGACTGTGGTCATCTGGCTTTGCTTTATGGTTGGAGGCAAGGGAGGGCAATCAATGAACAAAACCCAAAGGAGGTGAGGTTGCATACAGGTAGAGAGAAGGGGTGGAGATGGTTCCAGCCAAGAGGGCAAAGGCAGGTGTGATGGTCTCTTGCTTATCACCTTGTGGTTCCTTTTGTGTAAGAGTTTTCTCATTCTCACCACCTAACTCCTGCTGCCCCAGCCACATCTTAGCTTCTCCCTGTCTGTAGTCTGCCTGCCATCGGTGGGATGCTCAGCCAGGCTTGGCTTTTCAAGGCAGAGCTGCCTTTCCAGCCCCCTTCCAGGTGAGCTGCAGCAGGATTTCCCACAGCCTTGGTGTCTGTAAGCAAGCCTGACATAAAAAGGGAGGGATGTAAGTCCTACTTTCACGCCCCATAACAGTGGGGAAGGGATGTCAGACCTGGTCACGCAGGCAGAGCAAAGTCTGCTGCCTGGTTGGTGGCCAGGAGGGGACACGTCGGCAGCAGATCTTTTATGTCTTGCTGCCCTCAAGCAGGAAGGACAATGGCAGGCATGAAATTTCACTGCCATTCCTGTCAGCCTGATGGACAGAGTTGCCCCTTGCCCCTTCCTGAGGGTGTGGGGAGGCCAGACAGAATGGAAACGAATTGTACCCAGAGGGGAGAGGCAGCTTTGTGTCTGGGGTCCCTTCTGCAGCTGGTGCTGGGTTTATCTTACAAGGTTATATCACCAATGTTGGACACAACCTCAGGTCTTTGAGTTACAATGTTCAGCGAATATGAGTGCTTGCATTTCATATATGCCCCACAGATAAGGACCTTAGAGGGCAGCTACCCCAGGGTCGTCGTCACCTTTCTAGCAGTCGCCCCTGGTCTGTGAAGGTTGTACCTCTTTTTCTAAACGACCATCAAATCTATCTGAGTTCCTGTCATGAACACAACCAACGTCTCCGAGGTTTGGGAGAAACAAACAAAACCAGCTCAGAATGAGACCAGATGTGGTATGGTGGTCATATGCTGCACGTTTATGCAAATCTTGCTGTCACCTGTAATAATACTTGATATTGTGAAGCATGAGGTTTTAATCATAGTGATGTAAGTGACCCGGGGCTTACCATCTGTACAATTATCCAACCCTCCAGCAGCAGTATCAGAGACAGGGAGACATGTAGATATTGTAGTCAGGGTGCAATGCATCTATTATTTCCATAATGAAGCTATCATTCAGTTTAGGGTTATATCACAGAGTTGGTCCTCCACATATGGAAAAGTATGTATCATGTATCTTGATGGAGGCCCAGGTGGTCCTGAGCTGATTGCCTCCTCCTTCATGTATTAAACCAGAAACCCTGGAGCATAAACGCAGGAGCCACTGCATTCACAAGCTGACAGTCTCTGACCTGACCACTTGACAGCGGGCATCTGTATCCCACTGGGAAAGGAGTGACATGTTCAAAGGTACCGAGAGTGGTCACCTTGGAGAAGTTGATGTCAAACAAAGGAGTGGCCCCAGGGATAAAGTCCCATGTTAACTGGTAACCACATGGGAAGTAATGTCCCAGGGTAGGACCCAAGAAACGAACCCCAGGGTCTGGTAATTCTTTGGTGTGCATTTTGTCTGCCAATGGTGCTGGATAACCAGTGGTGGGGGGTAAGTGCTTCTGACCTAAACCTCTGGCTGATGTTTACATTTGCTTCTTGTGGACCTGGTGTCCAGTCAAGCTCCCAGCATTCGATCACTCATCTGACGTGCTGAGTCTTGAGCCCAGGGGTTTTGTTGCTTTGAAAGGCCATTTCTAACATAGGAGTTTCTCAAATTGATCCTGCCAAGATGTTCTGACTTTCCCTGTTAACCAGCAGGAGAGTTCAGGCTGTGCTTCGGAATAATTATGTGCAAGGCACAGAGTCAAAACAAAGGGGGGAAGATCCTAAAACATGCACGGATGTGCTCATGTTCCTGTCTGTGTCCTTGAGACATTTCAGTACCTTCCAGAAAAAGAAGTATCAGGTGCCAAAATGCTGGCTGCAGTCCCCTTCTCTCCTAGGTGTCGTTTCTCATGAGATTTAGACTGCTGTCTGGCTGTGAAGAGAACAGGGGTTATTCAAGGCTATTTGCTGTGGGATTTTGGGGTGATGTTGGGTCAGACTGTGGCACTGGAGCCTCAGGACAGACTTTCATGGGACCGGTGCCAACCTTTTTCTGTAGGAAGACGGTAGGCTCTCACAGCCGTGCGTTGGCATGAACACTGACCAAGAGGATGCAAGGTCTTTGCAGTCTGCCCAGATGCACTGCAGGTCCCTCATGCCTCAGAGCCCCAAAGTCCCCCTGTGTCTGCAGTGGCAGGGAGCTCTGCTTTTGAAGGTGAGCCGCTGCATCCTTGAAACACCAGCTCCAAGACCATTTGGGATGTGAAGTCAAGTGACAACAAATCTTTGGGTTGCCCTTACATCAGCTCTTTCTTCCTTTGCCTTTCTTCCTATCCTTTTATTGCCTTTATTATACATAGGACCTTTCTGAGTGGGGAGGTACAGGCATGAGGCTGTTATATACCAACTGTCCCATGGCTGATCCATGCCAAGGAAAACGAGCCATTTTCTCCCGTAATCCCTGAAGACCCTCTTAGTTGTACAGTCTTTAGGAAATGCAGTTCCTTTAATTGTAGCAGAAATCCTGAAGACGGCTTATCTGTCTATGAGATACCTGCCAGTGGGTAAACGGCAGACTGGTATGGAAGTTTTGCAAAAGTAATAATTCTAGAAATATCACAAGGAAGAGTAAGACCTTTCCCTGTTGGCCAGCAAGCTCCAAATAGAGTAGTCTTTTATATTAAAAAAACCCCAAACTCTTATCTTGTGTGTTCACGAGCTGGTTCAGGGCAGAACGTGGTAGGATAGCACCCCCAAAGCCTGGGCCACCAAGCCTGCCAACTGGAAGCATCTCCCTGGGGCGAGTTCAGTGCTCCTTCCTGCTCCTTCCCTGTTATCACTCAGAGGAGGATCTTAGGAAGAGGCATGGACATCAGCCCAAACATTTTCCAGACCATATTGACATCAGGCAGTGACAAAGGAATGAGCAGAGTTGTTTCTCTGGAGGATGCCCCATGAGGAAGGGTTTTGGCTCTGCATCATGCTCCCATGAGCCAAGCCAACGGCAGGGGTTGGTGGTCTCTGGGAGCTGCAAGCTAACAGAGACTGATGTAATTAGTGGGACCATGTTTCGCTTGAGGCACTGCAGTCTAAGCTTAAATTCTCCACACTGAGGTAGCCAGGGCTGCGTCCCACTGGCACTGCTTCACCGGGTGGATCCGTCTTCTCCCTCTGCTCTGGGGCCAGTACAAGACATGGAGCAGCTGAGCCAGAAGATCCTTCCGGCAATGTTCTTCCTTGGGGCTGTAGGAGTTTAACACTCAGGCCTCGCCATTCTCCAGGCTCAAGCTGCAACTACACAGAGCAAGCAGCCAGCCAAGATGCTTTTTAGGCTACTTATAGATATAAGCACAATGTATCTCAGTAATTGGTGGCTTGTCACTGGCTGAGGCTCTTTGGGTACTGAAAGCATCCCAGTCTGGCTGGGTCACTGGGATGCTAAACATAGGATTAAGCCATATATCAGCCAGGTGATCTGTATGGGACACCACCATGTACCAGCAGTTATCTGCACCACAGAGAGACCCGTTTCAGTCCAGCCTATTCCCCTAACCCCTTGGTGACACACTCTTGGGTCTTTGGAGAGTGTTTTGGATCCTGCAGTAGGGATCATCTTCTGGGAATGGGTAGGGGACAGTCACTGTGCTCCATCCCCTGCATGGGGGTACCGGGAAGGGGAATGGTGCCTCCCTGCTCTCAGGATTTCCAGCAGCCTGTTGTTCTGCTCTGATGTCAGGGAGGCAGCTTTGCCAGGGAAATCACAAAGGCAACCACAAGTGGGACTTAAAATAGCTCTTGCAAGGCGGAGGGAGGGGGGGGGGCAGTGGGGAGAGGGCTCCGCCTGCCACATTGACAACTTTCCGAGGGAGGCTGAGCTCTCGCCTGTCAGTACTCTGCCTCTTCCCCAGCTCAAAATCCCAGAGGGAAAGAGGGATCCGGTGCCCCCTTGGATACAGCAAACCTTCCTGTCTAGCGGGAGATTTCCAGCTGGCTGGGAGAAGGGAACAAAATCAAAGCAGCATCCTGAGGGAGGAACGGGGGCCAGTCGCTCCCCAGTTGGTGGCTGGGTTCATGCTGGAGCCAAGTCCCCCTTCCCACATTCCACCTCCTCCTGTGGCGTCCCACGGCATCGCCTGAGATGGCAAAGACACCAACTCCGCAGCGCTTGGCTGGCCCAGACAAGTTCCTGCAGATGCCAAGGTTGGAGGCTACAGGGAGGTATGAGGTGGATGTTCAAGCAGGGAAAGTGGCCACCTCACAGTGTGTTCTGTGACTGTGCAGCTGGGAGACTTCATGCTTCCACATGCTAGGAATTATCTGGAGGCAGCATGGGCTATGCCTATACTGGCTTTCCTGGGAGAGGCTGGGCAAAGGAGTGAACTCATCATAGCTGTGCAAGCCACATCCCACCCCAAACAAGTTGGAGGTAGGGTTTGAAGCCCTGCTCTGCGCCAGGGGATGTCCGTAGCCACCTGCAAATCTGAGTAGATCACAGTTGGTTTCCTAGGAGGATGCAACACTTCTCCAAGGTGGTCTGTGGGGCAATTTTCTAACCCAACACGTCACACCAGAGACCTTCCATCCAGTCATCTCTACCAGGGTGCTTCAAATCCAGTCCATTTTCTCCCTCCCACAGCAAACACCAGTGGTGACGACAAGCTCTATGATGAGGATGAGTTGGTTGGCTGGACTCCATTTTCAGTCAGCGGGTGGTTCATCCTGTTCAAAAGTAGGTGCATAGAGCTGATGGGAGAAAACACCTTCAAGAGGTGCCTATCTCCATCGCACCGTATGGGAGTCTAGAGAAGGCACTTTGTTAACACTAATTTTGAGACGCGTGAAGTTGAATGCCAGCACATCTCCCTTGTGTCTGAGTTGAGGAGACATCCTTTGGAGGGTCGCCAGCCCGGGGCCCCTCTTAACACACACAGCTGCAGTAGCAGGAACAGTTTATGGCTCATACGTGTACCACTAACTGCATGCCTTTTCGGGAACAGCCAGCAGATAAATGGCCTTGCAGCTCCCTGGCTCTGATTGTCTCCTGCTCTCTGCAGGCTGGCAAATCCAGGACTGATATTCCGCCCCACCCCCAACCATTTTTATTTTTTTTTTCCCTTTTCTTTTGCCAAGTTGCAACCTGTGTCTTGTAGGTGTGCTGATCCTTGTCTTACACTCATAAATATTCAGTGTCTGCTGTAGTAGCCTTTCGGCTGAAGCATGTCACATAGCAAGAATCCTGACTTTGCTGTGCACAGAGCATTACGGGAGCTTCCTTGACCCACGTCTCAGGGGGATAGTGCTCCAATACTGCACGTTTTTGTCCTTAAAATCGAACTTCAGCCAGACAAACCTTTGACAGATCAGGGCTGAGGTGGTTTGCATTGGTGGCTGGCTGCATTTGTGAAAAAAAAAAATGGTACAGAGACATGATGAAGCTCTTCATCTTTGTCTGCTCTGAGATGCAGCATCTACGCTCTACGTGACTCTGTCAGTGCACCTTCTCCTTCCCTACCCCCACGGCTGCCCCAGACCCAAAGATGCCCTCAGTCTGCGCCATCTGGTTCACGTCTCTTGCGCTCCCAGCGTTGCCAAACTTGCCCCGGCTCTGCTGACCTGTTCCAGCCTTGCTGCTGGGTGCTTCTCTTTGGCAAAGTGGTGGAACACATGACTGAACATTACTCATTGTAACGGGACATGTGTGCATGCTTAACTCAAACATGCTGTTCCAGCCTTTCGCCTATTTGGGGCCCTAATTTGGAGATTCCACACACATCTGTTATTAGCCCACCACTCTAAGCTCATGCTATGCTGCAGCCAACTTTCTGCTTTGGATTAAATTTACCCGGGGTTAAATAAGATCACTACTCCACTCCATCCTGTGATCCAACCTGGGATTCGGACCTAGAGAGCAGCATAACTCTTAGGCTGCCTTGCCCTACCCATTCAGCCTCCCTGACTTCTAGTCTAGTGACTGTCTTGCCTGAATCATCCTCACTCAAATTCCCTCTCAAGTTTCCCGTAAAACAGGGGAAAGAGGAAAGAGTTGGGAAAGAGCTTTTATAATGTGTGTCTATATGTGTGTGTGCTCAGATCCCACCCTAGGAGGGTGGCAGGTATTACTGCAAATGCCTCTTGGCTCTTGTTCCACCTCTGGGTAGCTACAGTCTCTTGCCAATTTATCATGAATTAAGTATCCCCGCCCCTGTGCTCTCCTTCACCCTCCACTTGCCTTTCAGAGGAATGCGTTGGCCTTGTGCCTTCGGGCTGCAATTTAACTGCAACTCATGCTGCATCTGCAGATAGATACTCAGCACTGTGAAATACAGCATTGTTTTTCCTCCTCTGGATGGCCCTGGGCAGAGCAGCTGTAGTGTAACTCACTGCCTCCGTGGAAGGTGCGTGTCCTCCAGCTCTGTGTCGGAGCAATGGATGGGGCTGACCCCTTGACATCTGGCTGTACGGGGCTTGGAGGATACAGAGGAGCACAGAGATGCTACTGCTGCAAAGGCAAGTCATCGATGTGAGATAGCTTGTGGAGGGGGGGTTTCATGGGGAATAATGGGTTTAGCATTCAGGGACAGTTTTGCTCCTGATGCTGCCGCAGTCTGGGCAAGAGCCTGTTAAATGCTTAAGCATCTCTTGCAAAATGCCATGTGCCTTCAGCTGCTGGCAGGATCAGACTGTGTCCACATTCATGCTGTTAATGTTCAAGGTTACTAATATAATCTTCTCCGTTTCTCAGTCAGGATTGCCAAAGACCAAGGAAGAGTGGTCCTAATTTCCTATCATGCCCTCATTGCTTTTTCCTGCCTATGCCAGGAACACGTGGAACAGCTGTCCTGCTGCCAGCCCGCAGAAGCAAACCATTTCCCACTGCCTTAATTACAAACCCCTTTGCAGATAGGAACTCAGGAACGGCCATAAAGGTCCCTCATCTATGTTTGTGTCCTGGCTCTAGAAGTGGCCATCAGCAGATGTGGATAGAGTGTATGAACAGAGCGAGCAAGCACAGAGATATCCTCACTCACATCACTCATCCAGCTGCAGGAATTTGTGTCTTCCCCAGCCAGTGAAACCAGTTGAAACTCCAGCATGTCCTGGATGCATCTATTTGCACTTACTGAAGTTATTTATTTTGCATGTGATGTCTTTGTTTTCTAGAAGGAGAGTACATGTCACCTGAGACTCACGATGCACTAAATACATTAATTTTGTACATACTCAGGTGCATGGCTCACTCATCTAAACACGTTCTCCTTCGTGTGCTGAGGGAGAGAATCTGCACAGGGATGGGCACTTGTACAACAACAGAAGGAAATATCCACGAGGAGGAAAATAACTATTGAAGACAACCAGTGCAAATGACGCAGGAATGGTGTATTGCAGGGCTCATCTGTTCAGGGTTGTTGCAGGCAGGTACAAGATTGGCCATTCAGCATGACTTGTATCACAGGAAGAACAGCTGATTTGTTGCTTGGTTTGAACAAATCCATGGTGCTTTGTTGTATGCCAGCTGTTCTTTATACCCACCTAAAGTCAGGCCAGCTGGGCCCTGCACCCAGCCATCGAGGATCAAAACCCATTTCCCCTGTGCTGCTCCTTGCTTCTTCCATCTACAGAAGGTGCTGAGATTCCTTCAGGTTGGCAAAGAAACTGCTGCCAGAATGCAAAACTTTCCTCCCTTCTCCCAGCTGAGGGAAAAGGGCCTGTGCATGAAGATACTCTGAGGATCAGGGCACACTTCCTTTCCTTCTTTCTCTGGTGTCCCCCTTGGGTTGTTGTTAAGGTGTTTGGTTACCACATGGCATGTGGAGATGCCTCCAAGTCCTTGCAGGGTTTGTGGCCAGTGCCTGAGAGGTAGGACATGCTCTGATATGGACTTGTGGCACGGCAAGGTGACCTCCTTGGCATGCTTTGGAGCATGATCTTCACTTGTTTGAAGTCTTGGACCTCAGGCCTGTTCCCTGCAGGATGGGAATTCAGGGTAAGCTGGTCTTGTTTCTGGTTTTCTGTCTATCCAAAAGGGATAGTCTGAGAAGGTCTGCTTATTTCTGACAAGTATCATCTGTGTCTGTAGTATTTAAAATGGTTGGTGTTCATCACCCCTTTCACGCCCCCTCAGCTCACCTGGGAGAGGGATTTATTCTGACCGGTTTATCACCCGTAAATCTCCTTGGTTGACTCCATTTTGCATTTTAACAAGAAACAAGCACTTTATAATAACTGCAGAGATTAAACTCTGACGGACTCTCAAACCATTAACCTGAAGGAAATGTAACAATAAATTAAACATATTAATGAAGCCGTGCTACAAGCTCTGAATTTGTTAGGTAAATTGTACAGTTATTAACAATGAACCCGACTTAGAGTAATCCATCACCAGGGAGGTTTGGGAGGTACGGGGTGGCGAGGGATACCAGCAGTCCTCCATCCTTGTGTCAGGATGGAGGTATGTTGAGGTTCTTGTACAGCTAACCAGGGTAGTCAGCCTTAGATCAAACATCTGAAGTGAAATTTCACCCAGATAGATTCACCCGGTCTTCAGCCTGACCCAGGAGGACTTTTGTGTGGCTGCCAAGTGTTGTTTGGGAAGCAGGAGATGTTGAACCGTTTGCAGGGTGGTGTTGTGCAGTCCCTGTAAAAGAAGCATGTAGTGGCATCTCAAAAAGGATGTTTTTGTAAGTGATGTTACCTTGTCTATGGATTGTGCCGTCCTGGTCCTTGCTGGGAAAAGGGCCTGGTGGTGGTTATTTGTGATGGACTCTAAGAACTGGTCTCTATTGCCTCGTGTCCTCCACAGGATTCACATATGCTGTCACACACAAGGATCCTTTGGTGTGCTGGTGCTATTTAATGATGCCAGGTAGGCTGCAAATGGACGAGGCTGAAGCAGAAACTTGTGTTACCAAGCCCAAACCTCTGACAACACGACACCACATTATGCCTCCAAAACCTTGCCACATTTCTCCCCCATGTTCACAGGAAACCACAACCGTCATGTCCCATGGTGTCTGAGGAAAGAAGTAGAACATGCTTCATTTTGCTGTGGCGCTAAGAAAAACAGGGTGCACGCCTGGAGCAACGGGATGTAGCACCATGTGTCAGCGAGTGCAGCACGTGGGTAAAGGCATTCATGAGCGCTGTGTCTCCCTGGTAGTGCAGGTGGCTGCTAATTTGAACAGTATCCACTATTTGAATGAAGCCAGCAGGGGTGAGGAACAGGGATTTGTCATTTCTAGGAGGCAGCTTTGGGTCCCTGCCAGCTCGGCGGGGTTGGGAGCAGCTCCTCTCCTCCAAAGCAGCAGCTGCAGAGCCAGTCCCAGCCAAAACCTCCCCTGCGCATGGGAGTGCTCACAGTAAACGGTGAAAAATAAGGATGGGAGAAACCTGAGGGCTTGTCTAGCCCAGCCCCCTGAAGGCGGGATCAGCTCTACCTGTATCCCCCTTGACAAAAGCTTCTCCAGCCTGTTCATCAAACTGCCACACTCTCCTGGCAAGCTGTCCCATGGCTCCTTTACCCATTCTCCAACATCTAAAGCCAGCCATCCTACTGTTATCCACAGAATACCCGCACCAGACATGGAGAAAGGATTATTCTCTTCCTTTTTTCTCCCCCATGTTTGAAGACGATTACCCTGCTTTCACTCCACCTTTTCTAAGCAGACCCAGTTCCTCCCGCCTTACCATGTAAGTTCAGGCACCCCAGGTCCCCCCATGAGTCTTGTCCTCTTCAGCTGACCTCCTGAAGTGCCCCGCTCATGGCCTCAGCAGTACCATCAAGGCAGCTGGACTGTGCCACGTGCTCACAAGCGCACGTGAGTGTTGTCCCTGGCAGCAGGGAGGCTGGATCTCCCTCAGCAGCCCAGCACTGTTGACTTAAGCCCATGGTGTATGCTAACCCCCCCTTGCCTCAGTCCTGCAATGCCGCTGAGCCCGTGCTCCCCTTGTCTGCCTCTGTGCGCTCAATTATGGTCGCCTGAGAGTATTTGCTCTCCCTGAGTTCAGTCTTGTTTCTTTTTCTGAACCATTTCTTCAGTTCGTCCAGATCATTTTGCGTTCCAAGCTCTGCTCTCCAGCGTGCTCACAGACTTTCCTGATTTAACAAGCTTCTTCCTTTACCCTGACCATTCAGGAAAATATCATAGAAACATAGAATGATAAATCATAGAATGGTTAAGTTTGGAAGGGACCTTAAAGATCATCCAGTTCCAACCCCCTGCCATGGGCAGGGACACCTCCCACCAGACCAGGTTGCTCCAAGCCCCGTCCAGCCTTGCCTTGAAAACCTCCAGGGATGGGGCATTGACAACTTCTCTGGCCAACCTGCTCCAGTGCCTCACCACCCCATATCAACTAATACTAGCCAAAGGGCTTGCACGTATTTTCTCCCAGCTCTAAGTAGGTTGATGCACCATACAAAAGCTCAGGCTGCCTTAGGTTCCTCTGGAGTAACTCTGGACCCAGTGGTCTGAAAGTTCACCATTGAATTCCCAGAGGCAGCAGATGGGTGATATCTCTTGGAGATATCTCACCTATATATACTCTCCCCTGCATCCCATTATGGGAAGGACTCCCTCTCTCACCGCCAGCATCCTATGGCATCCTACACCATCCTATGGCATCCTATGGCATCCAGGACTCTGTCCTGAGCAGAGCAAATCCCTCGACCAGGATCTGCCAGGCAGCGTGAACAAGCGTGGCAGGATGGTTTTGAAGCCGGCAAGTGGATCTGGGTCAGAAAATTCTCCCCTATGTTTGGTCCTACAAAGTGATGGAGAGTTTTCCTCGGCATGGTGCCAAACACCCTTTGAAGTGTCAATCACATCATTTGGCATTGATTTTTCTTTTAAGGTCTCCTGGCTGCTCTCCTCCCAAGAGCCAGGCTTTCCGCTGACAGGCAGTTTTGCGTGGGAATTTTGATGCTGTGCAATGCACTGTGCTGCAGACACCTGGGTTGGACTTGGGCTCCTGCAAATGGGGTGATCACAGCTCCCCGTATAAGCATGTTCCCGTACACAGCACAGGATTGTGTGCATGGTCCTGGGGGCATTTCTTGGCAGTGGATGGACTTCAGCAGATGATTTTCCCACCAATGCTGTGCGATGGCCTGAGCAAAGCTTCCGCATGGCACAACAATGGGATTTTCCCCATGTCCTTGGATGATTTTATTTTCAATATTTTTTTCTTTTTGGGTCTAAGGTTTTGCTGGACTTACCAGCACGCATTTATATCGCCGTCCTCTCCGAGATATATTTAAACTGTTGTCTTCACATCTTGAACAGGGATTCTACTCTTACTTATGTGGTAGATGTCTCTGCATTTAAATCACGATGTTTTTTTTTTTTTTTCTGGGACTGACAGCTGGGAAGTGCTAGGTGCCTTCAGCTTTATAATTACCTCTGTCTGTCTTGTCTGTGTCTTCATGCACACACACACGTGCAGTTGTGTGCCAAGCCGAAGAGGAAGCAGTGAATGCAAGCAACAGCTGGATCCAGTATGTGACAAGTCAGGAGGAATTGTTTTTCTTTCAGCATCTTTTTATGTGCATCTCAGTGCTGCTCTTCCCGGCTGCAGCATCACAAGAATGAATAATCCCTGGAAATCCTCAACCTATTTGGGAAAAATGGAGGTTTGCTAAATATTGGTTCTGCCTGTATGAACTTGCCTCCTGCCTGGGGCTCGTGTATCATAGCAGAGTTCCCCAGGATACCGATGGTATCACATGAGGAGGCTGATGGTAGTCATAGGAAGAGGATGCCTTCAAGTTAATCTTCATGGCAGAACAGCGCTGGAGATGGCTGGGACTCGGGGTCGAACCAGAAATGTGGTTTTTGCAGCAATCTTCTTCGTGCCACCATCCCTTACCACCATCCCTGTATCCCTCACACTGCCTCCCTCATCCCAGCTGTATTTTTCTGATTTTTGAACCAAAAATGTCCAAGGAGCCTTCTATCACAAAGACACTTCAATTTTCCATCTTCAGGCATGTGTCCTGCATAGAGATGTCTGCTGGCCAGAGAAACTCGATCCCTGTGGCTGTCTGGGCAGGCACAAGCTGGGGAGAGGAGGGGTGAGATTTTGGGAATGAAAACTTTCGCCACCAACCTGAGATCTCAGGAAAGAGCTGCGGTGGAGTGAGGTTTGGAGAGGCCTCAGCTCGTAGTCTGTTTCCTTTTCCTTTTAATGTGTTTGCTCTCTAATGTGTGTTGACACAGTAAATACACATGTTTGTACAAACATCCCAGCAGAGGGTTGCTTTGAAAGCCCCTTGCAGGGGATGGGAAATGTGCATGGCAGATGTCGGGAGACAACCCACTGCCTGGTACACGCCGCTTTTGCCAGTGGTGATGGAAATGGTCCCCATCAGGAGGAACTCAGTGGGACAGCGTGAGGCAGAGGATGATTTGCTTGGACTTTTTGAACTGCTGCAGAGAGACAGGGAAGCTCAGCGCTGGTCAGGTGCAGAAAGGTGTCCCTTACACTTTGCTAAGTGTTGCGCTGGGGATCCAAATGTTGTTAAGTATATGCTGATGATGAGAAAAGCATTGACAAAGGTTATATAGTGTGGGGAGAGAGATCCCCAAGGGGGACCAGCCAGAGCTCCCCTGAGTAAGGCGCTTAGATGTTGATGAAGAAGAGACTCGTGGGAAATGATGGACAGGCCCAATGCTTTTTAAGAGGTGCTGCCAGAGCTCTCCTCTAACCAAGCACTGTACAGCACTTGGTGTTGAATGGGGCAGCAAGGAGCTCAGCCATAACCAGGTTCTTCCAGGTTCCTTCATAGCTGATTAATGAGCTTTTGCATCTAAAGCTATGCTTTCGGTTGCATGTGGCATCTTATTTCCAACCATAAAGTGCAGGAACCAGGGTCATGGGGGCCTGAAAATGGGTTTGAGTGTGTTAAAACTGACCCCATTGGGATTCAAAGACTCATGAGCTACAGATGGGCCCACATGGTTTCACAGACCAAATTCCAACACTACGGAGCTGGCTGCATCCTTCATCACATATGGATAAGGTGCCTCATTATTGGCCACAAGCTGCTGATGGTTAAAGCTTAACACAAACAGGGTGGAGGTGATTTTAGAGAGTACAGAGTATATGACACAACTTCTCTAGTTACAGACATACACTCAATATAGGTTTGTCTGAGCAGTCTATGAGCACTCTTATCACTTCCAATTGATTAACAGACTCTTTTTACTCTTGATATATTATGAACTGGCCACCTTGCTATACTGCAGCAGTGTGTTATAACTGGGAAACCATGAATTAATGGGAAGCTCCAGCTCAGACAGGCATATAGGCACGTAACAAGGATGGTGGTTGCAAATCCTTTATTTCCTTCTGCAGCTCTGCACTGATGGCAAGCTCTGAGAGCTCTTACCTGCAAGCTGCCCAGTGGCCCGTTTTCTGCTCATCTAAAAGAAGCTCTATGGCTGCAGCTCTTCTAGCTCTGCAGGAGCTGGTTCATAATTGCGTAATAGCATAGCATCTGAAGATAGACGGAGATCAAAGTACGGTTCTCCAGCCCTCTTCTTGTAATACAACATATTGAGCAAGCAAACACTGCCCTCAAAATTAAGCATTTCTGTAATTAACCATCCACACGTCTTTTCCCACATGGACAGCAAGGAAAGGGTGGATGGCCCATCTGTGAGAGATGCCAGAGAGTCACTCAGGCTGAAATTTGTCTCACCTAATGCCAGTCATCAGCATTGAATCGAAATGAGTTGCCTTTTATAGGTAATGGAGAGAGACTGGCATCTCCAGAAAGCAATTCACTCCATCTGCCTGAGACACCTATTTAGGATGGCACGAATCGCCCCGTGGTGAAACCTGTCTCTTTCCATTGACTAGAGAGGAAGCCTGCCTGACTCATTAGGCGAGATGTCTAATTTTCGGGAAGACCGTGTTAAACAAGATGAATCCCACGTTTAGTGCATGCCTGGAAGGCAGGCAGGTAACTGGTGACAGCAAGACGTCTCTGGAGCCAGACAGAGCGGGGCTGCTCAGTCCTCTTCCATTTGTTTTCAGGTTGGTTTAGTTTGTCCCTCCCTCCCCAGCCTTTGCATCCAAAATATCTTGCTTTGATCTAGGTTACTAGAAGTGACACCTCATTTTGTCATGGTCTGGGGAATAGATGGGAACACTGTTGGGAGAAAAGAAGGATCTGAAGGGTTTCATAGAATCATAGAATGGTTCAGGTTAGAAGGGACCTTAAAGATCATCTAGTTCCAGCCCCCCCTGCCCTGGGCAGGGACATCCCCCACTAGACCAAGTTGCTCAAAGCCCCATCCAACCTGGTCTTGCGCACCTCCAGGGATCAGGCATCCACATTTCTCCCACGTTGCTCCATCCTCAACACAACTCCTTCTCCGTGCTGCTCAGACTTTGCAAGGGAGGGAGATGTCACTGTTCCCATTTTACAGATTGGACACAAAGTGGGATGAACAACAGGGGAACTGGCACAAGACTTGACCCCCTGTGCATCCTGATGCGCCTCTGGGACACCGGGGATTATGGCTGGCTTTGCACATGGACCTGGGGCTTTTCACTGCGGCTTCCTTCCCCGGTGAAGCTGGACAGGTGAAAGGGAGTTTTTAACTCACGGGTGGGACATGGCAAAGCTCTTTGTTGCTGGTCAGGAACACCCAACTAAAGCACTAATGAGGCTGTAAATGTGGTGTTTGGGGTCTGAATTGGTTGTCCTCAATCCCACTGAAGTCCGTTTACTAATATTTCCTAGAAGTTTGCTTCAGACTTTCAGAAACACAGAAATTTGGAAATATAGCCCATTTTCTTGTCACCCCTGTTACCTCTGGGGCTTTTTTTTTCCTCTCCCAGAGCCCCAGCTGCCCCTCAAAGCTCTCCTGCGCCAGGACATGCCACCAGCTCACGGATCATTTTGGATCGTTTCTCCACTGGGGAAGAACTGACATTCCCTGCACTAAAATCCCCCAAAGTCCTCTGCCAGTGTGCTGGGGGCTTGGAGTAAACCCTGGGCAGCAGCCTGCGGGACCCTCCTTTGGTCATTGGAAACTCTGATGGGGGAACTGGGCACGATGAGACCCATCCCAAAACATCGCTCCAGTGCTGGGACGTCTCAAGGAGTTGGGATTCCTTTAGGGGACCCAGTCCATATAGCTGCTGACACCCTGTGGCTGTCGGGAAGAAATGCAGTGCCTTTCACAGAAGGGTTGGGCAAATTTGGGTTTGAAAACTGCGCTTCCAGAAAAAAGAAAAAAGCGACTGTTCTCGGAAGAAAAAAAAAAAAAAAGAGGGAAACAAATCCCCCAGACGATTCCCAGTTGTGCTTTTTAGTGCTACCCCAGGGACAAAGGTGGCAGCTGGCTGGCTGACAGCCTGCTTGTGGCTGTCTGCTCTGCTCCCAAGGCCATGGGCCAAGGGCAAGAAGCTTTGAAGAGCTCCCAGTTTGGGGGACGGGTCAGGGAAGGCAACTGCAAACAAAGATATAGGACATGGCCACCTCCTCACCAAAAAAACTTCTTTAACTCTTTCTCCTTCCTAATCCATGTCCCTCCTCTCGTAGTTTGTTTGCCACCAACTGCAAAGAAGCTTCCACACAGAATAATACGTCTTTTCTTTCCCGGCTGCCAAGAGATCTGTGTACAAACACAAGTTTTTTCCCTTTTATAAGCAACCATCTAGTCCTCCTCCAAGAGAGCAGAACAAAAGCAGAGAAAGAAAAAAGTAAAATAAGGAAAAGGAGAGGCATGATCATCTCTGCTCTGCTTCTTGACACAAAGGGATAGGGGGGAGTTGCTGGCCCAGGACAAAATTGGCAGTCTAATAAGTTTTAGCTTTAGCCTTTGAAGATGAGAGAAGAAGCAGTCGATTGTCATAAAGGGAGCAGGCATGTCCCTTTAAACCACAAAGCCTGCAAAGATAGCCTGGAGTCCCAAAAATAAAGGCTTCACAGTGCCTTTCTCTGTCACTCCCGGACAGAAATAGTAGTCCAGTGGGAACCATTATGGCTGTGATGAGAAGCGCCAGTCTGCTCCGATGATTGCAGCTGGGCCCAGAAGGGTGCAGGAGGAGGTCGGCTCCTGGCTCCTGGGGCAGCTGGTCGGGCTCTGGTCTCCATCACCCGGACTGGCATCGCCTGCGGAGGCGAGCCCTGCACCGGGAACATGGCTCTTCCCTCCTGGTATGGAAATGAAGCACCTGAGCCAATGCAGGATTGCTCCCCACGGCCCGTTTTGTAGCCTGTCCTTTGTCTCGCCCCGCTTTAAGTGTCCTGAGGAGAGCTGGAGGGCTCAGGCTGAGTTCAAGGTTGTGAATGATGCCAGTGTCCCAGGAGGTACCGTTGTAGGGGTTTATGGCACATCCATCTCTGCCTGTTGGAGCTGTGCCTCCTGCATCCCTTGTGGAGGTGTCACCCCTCTTTGGGACAGCTGGTGACCCACTTCCATCACTGTAAACTGCTCAGAGAGTGCTAAAATCCAGTGCTGGGAGCTGCACGGCAAGGGACCCAACCAAAAAAAAGGCAGGATGAAACCATCAGGTAGTGAGGGATGTCCCTTCCTACAGCCCTGGGGCTGGCCTGGGGAGAGTGGGTGGCAGTGGGGACAGTGGGTGACAGTGGGTGGCAGTGGGACAGCTACTGCAGCTGCGCCATCTGCTGCACACGCAGAGAAGCTTCGGCCAAAGAGGATCATTTTGGGCTAGAAGTGACCAAAAATAATTGAGAGCCCGTACGCAACCTCTTCTCTTTCCCCCGCCTTCTGCACTGGACGCACAGGCATTGCCGCTCACCTCCTCTATTTTTTTCACCATCTCCCATGGATCAAGCAGACCTTGGATACAACTTGATAAGGGCTGGTTAAGTAACTACTAAAAAGCCTTTTTTTTTCCCCTCCTGTCTTATGAGGGAGAACTGTAGAGAGAGAAGGAAACAAGTGAGCTCCAGGCTCACTCAATCTGTTTCCCCAAGGGCTCTGTGAAGCATCCTCAAGGGAGTGCGAAGATCTCCAAACCTGAGGTTACTGCCTTTTGTTTCAGTTTCATGAAACTGATCTAATTTCGCCACAACAAAACCTCGGAAACAGGGAAGGCTTTCCCTCAAAAGGAGATCAGGCTTTGGGAAAGAGTAAGAAAATGGTAACTCCAGTAAGGGGGCTGATTTCAAGCAAATTATCAGTATTTCAGTTATTTCAAGCTGTTGTTTGGATAAAGATCAGTGTGTAACCTCAAAATGCACAGGATTTTGCATATTATGTCTCCCTGACTTGGAATTTCACTAAACAACCTTCCAAACTTTGGAAATATGAAATACCAGCACTAGCACACTCTGGAGGACTTTAAGGAAAAGGAGTTGTCCTTTCTTTGGAAGTTTGAGGTCCTTCTCCTTTTCTTGCCGTCACCAGTCCACATTAATTCCTCTGGAGTCCTGCTGCTACTGGTGTGTAAATCTGGGGTAACCTCATTGAATCACTCCAGCACAAAGCTGGAAGTGATCACAGATGTAACTGGCTGCTCTCAGGAGTGACTCTGCTGAAGCCTGGGCCGTTGCTTCAGTGAAAGGGGGGAATTAAGCTCTTACATCCCTCATCATTCAACTTCTGCGCCACCATCTGTGCTGTGTGGCTGCGGAGGGGTGCCTTGGCTAGGACCCTGCTAGGAGGCAACCTGTGTAAGGACAAAGCCAGGAGAGCCGTGTGAACCGAGGGGAAGAGCAGCACAGATGAAAGGGGGAGTAATTACGCATCTCAATACCCTCCCTCTCAAGCAGCGCTTGGCAGGTATATCTGATCCCTGGGTCTTTTGTGTCATGACTGGCACTCGCTGTATTGACGCTGAACTCCTGACCTTGCTTTGTCTCGCACTATGACCTTATGTCAGAGTGGCTTTGGGTAGAGTTTCATTGCCGGGGTTACCTCGAGGTCCCAGAGGAAAGTGATCCCTCGTCTCCCGTGAGTGACACGCTCTTGCTGTCTCTCGCCAGCCCATGGGAGATAGGTGAGGGCTATGGAGACAGGAGAAGATCATGCCCAGGCTATTCTTCTATCACCTTCCCATCACAAAAGGTTCAGCTGGGTTTGCTGCATGCTCCCTGCCTTGCTTGACATGTTCAAGAGAGCGGGGAAAGATCCTGTTTGGGCACCCCAGGGATCTGAAACACAGCAGCGCCATGAGTATCTCTCGGAAACAGTCCTGGCCTTTTTCCCAAATTCCACTATTTAAGCACACAACTGCAGCAGAGGTGTCTGGGGTGTGTTTTCTACTCTGCTAGCGACCACCCCAGGAACGCTTGCACTTTGTCCCCTGAAGTTTTCAGGCAGGACCTGTTTATTGCTCTCCACTCATATGTGGCCTGGTATGAGCTGCTTGTACAGAGGTAACGAGCTGTGAAGGTGAATAGCAAGCCACAGGCCTTTAGAGGATGGAGGACTCCTGCAACTCCTTATGGGTTGCTACTTTTAGAGCTCAGACATCTCAATCTCTTATATTAGAACAAAAGGAACTAGCTGTCTTGCCTCTGACAGGACATTGCTCCGGTACTTTCAAAAGTAGAGGAACTGGGGGAAGATAGGGGGCACCAAGTGAGTTGCAGACCAGCAAGTTGGTCTGTTGGAAGGACAGTCCATCTTCTTAGCTCTGCTCTGACTTTCCTGCTGGGCTGTGGTCCTTGTGCATCATTCGGCTCAGCCAAAACATCCCTAGAGATGGTCCATCAGGGCCTCCTTTGCACCCAGCTTTTCCAGGCTCTCTGTTTTCTGAATGCCCCTACATTTCATATTTCACCTGAAGTTCCATTGGGTGAGAGGTTTTTGGGCTGGTTCAGTGCTACAGGATCATGTTAGACTCATGAAAGCTTTTCAAACTCCTTTGATGGTGCAACTTAAACTCCCCAACAGCTTGATCTAGGATCTGTTTCCCAGCTCAGGAGCCAGACCCCAACCTGAATGGCTCAAGCAGCCTTTCTCCTCTCCCAGGAGTCCCCTGCCTCTGTCTAAGTGGAATAATGTGTCAGCACTTGCCTGCTAAATCCCTCTGGCTCTCTTAATTCTCTCTCGATCGTGCCTTGTTCCTTGCCCTCTGTGCCATACAGCTCCTTTAAGACAGTTCCCAGCAGACCTCCTAATCCTTTTAAGTGCACACGGAGGGCTCTGTTTCCTCCGTGGGGTGGTCAGCTTCGCTCCCATAGACCTGGATTGATGCTCTGCAGACACTGGAGTGCACTTGGCTGGGAGGAAATTGCTCCCTGCCGTCCTCGACCGCTGCATTTCCACCTTGTGTCTCTTTTTACACGGAGACTTCACGCTGATGGTCCTGGCTGGTGATTTACCGGCATTAAAAATGTGCCTACTCCACCGTTATTTTTAGATTCGTTTGAATTACTTTTAGATAATTCAATCGAGGGCTTTGAATACACATTCGGTTAATTCTGATTGATGTGCAGGGAACCCCTGTGATTAAGGGTCTGGATATACCTGCTATTCTTATGCTATTGGAGGTAATAATTACTTAACTTCCACAATACTTTTCATTTGAAGATTTCCAATGCCAATCAATTTTTACTCTCCCCAGCCCTCTCTGGAGATGCCCCTAATAATGCTCTGAGAGCCATGGTTATGTGATCATACAATATGCTGTTTTCCCCCATGTCGCACTCTGACCTGAGGGGCACACAGTGATGCATGCTACTTTGGCGGCATTTTTTGAGTCTATCCTTCCTATCTCAAGAACCTCCATTTAGCCTTTCCTGCAGGTGCAGAAGCTGTCCCCTAAAACTCATCCAATCCACAGGCGTTTCAACGAAAAATGTGGAGAGTGAAGCACTGACAGGGGAAGCGACGTCTTTAAAGTCATATGGCCAGTTCAAAGCTCAGCTAAAATTTAAGATTCTAATTTTTCTAAGTCCCTTTCTCTAACCCTGGAGCCAAATAAGAGGATGAAAGAGAACAGAGAGCATTCGGTGTAACCAGCTCAGGCTGGAGTAAGAGGCTGTGCAGAGGAGGTTGCTGGGAAGGAGGCCTGTTGATATTCAGTGCTCCATCGAGGTCATATCCAGTGACCTCCGATGCAATTCACCATGCTGGACTTGGCCCCGTGTTTTCACCATGGGGGAGCTGGGTTTTGCTCTCTGGGTTTGGGACCATTTTTCTTCTTCCTCATTGCATGTCTCCTCTATATCCTAGTGCCCTTCATCCTCCTGCACCAGAGCTGAGAGCCCCTGTGCCCCCCTCTCTTTACTCTCTTAGCTGAGGTGGAGCGAGGGCCATGGCTGCTAATGCTTTCATCCCACCATTCACGTTTGCTCATGTGGCATCCTCAGAAAAAGAGGGCACAGCAGTAGGTCTCAGCACAGGTGGCTGGATGTTTTGGGGATCCTAGGGGTTCCTGGTGAAGCCGAGCAGCCGCATAGAGTGCACAGGGCCATTTGGAAGCTGACACAAGCTGGGGTTGTTGTTGGTCCTTTCAGGAAGGACTGAGGAGATGGAGAGGGAGGAAATGAGCAGAGATGTGTTTGGTGTGGTCTTTTCTGCAGGAATTTGGAGGGGTGGCTGTTTCTCCATTTGGTAGTGACTAGGAACATCTTGTAGCTCAGTCCTGGAGACTGCAGGTGAATCCAGCCAAGTGATGCTGGAGAGGACCAACAAATTGTCTGGTGGCCTTGGAAGAAAAAAAGCATGAGAGATGGCTTTGGGTCACTAATGAGGGACTGGCTGATGGGAGATGAGAGGAAGCCTTGGGAAGGCGAAGGCCTCAGTGAGACACAGCTGAGCAGAGATGGCTGCTGAGGGATTTGGTCTTGATGGAAGTTGGGTGATGGAAGAGCTAGCACTTACTGGGACCACTGCTACTCATTTAGGACTGGCTGGTGAGAAAGGTGGTCTGTGCTGAGGCTGGCCCGCACAGAGACATGTCTATTGGTCGGACATCAGAGGCAAAAGCAGAGGAACCATTGGTGGATCGGCAGATGAGAACAGCCTTCCGTGGAGGATCGGTCTACGGGAGGTGAATGGAAGAGGTCTCATACACTGTTTCAGCGCTGGGCCAGTTTTCTGGCTGCTTGTATGAAAGGGGAGAAAGGGCAGGTGTGGAGCTTTGTCCACAGATGGTATTTCCCTTTTATCTGAGGCAATACTGGAAGATAAGCATTCACGCTTTCTCTCTTCTTTTTTTTTTTTTTTTTTCCTGGGGATAAACATAGATTATGAAGGTTAGAAAGGCTTCAAGGGATGTTTTTTATCTGATATTAAGTTCTTAATAGGTCACCTTGGCATTGAGAAGCCCAGGAGCTGAAAGAGTCAGCAATTGAATTACAATAACCTTTGCAGAGCACAACCCTGTCAGTGGGGCTGGGACCCAGAGATATGTGGGACCTCATTATCTCGACCTTAGCCCCAGGGATGTCAACTGACAAAAAGGACTGGACAGAGAGTCTGAGCTGGGTGATTTCTTTGGAGAGCTTCTCTTTCAGGTTCCCCTTTCCCCTGGAGATAACGAGTCCCCGCATTGCTGACAGGAATTGTTCCCAAGCCACAACTCCATCCACCCTTCCAGCCCATAGCTCATGGCAAGAGAGTGAGGAAAGAGCTCTGGCTCCCACATTTCTCTATTTTCAGTTATGCATTCACAGCCCATCACTCTCGGCTGTTATTTAGCACAAGTACCTGACACAAATATCGGTGCAAGAACAGAGAATCTTACTTCACCAGTGATATAATCTCTGGGGTACGAGTTTTGATTTGTTTTGTTTAGAGAAAATAGCGAAAGTGCCCAAATGCTCAGCAAAGCAGGAGCTTTAGTCTGCCTCTGATACGCCGCAAAGGGAAATTGCAAATGCGTCTGTATATCTCCAAGATTGAATGTGACAGGCTATGATTGAGCTTGTTGCCCTCGCTGATGCCTGGAGCTGCACAGGGCATCGCGCCATCCGGGATGTGTGTAAATGCCGGTATTCAGATCAGATTCCCAGGGAGCAGGTCCTTTTGGGGGGATGTCTGTGCTCACCACGTGTGCTCCCACCCCAGACTCTGCTGGGTGTGAATGTACACTCAGTGCATGCCTACGCTCATCTTTACAGCACCCCATGTCCCCTTGCTGGTGACCACGACCCCGTGGCACATTGGTGAGCGCATCCTCAGTCCAGGCAGATGGGTCTTGGTGGGCAGAGTGTGTGTACGCCTGTGTGTGTGTGTCTTTGGGTGCCTCCGTGTCCCTGCCTGCCTTGCCTGCTTGAGTATTTCCACCCTTTTCCCTGCTGCTGTGTCGACGTGTGTTCTGCTGCCCGTGCACTCCTGCCTATGTGTCCATGCCTCCCATTGCCAAAGGGCAGCTGGCTTCCTCTCAAGTGACACGGTGTCGTGAGCATCCGTGGGTGTCTCAAAGCTCACCCCGTCTGGCCGCAGTCAAAGGGCCCTTTGTGGTGCTGCTCTGCACCCCCCGCCGCGGGGCTCCCAGCCCTCTGGGTCACCGCGTTCCCGGCACGGCCGGATGAGCTCATCTCTGGGAGGAATCTGGTCCCCCAGCTCCATGAAAAGACACTTATAAAGGACTCATATTCATGATCCAGCCCATGTTGCGATCCATCTGCCCTCATACCATCCCATATCACTATTTGCCTCAATTTCTAAACAATTCCATGTAGGGATTTCTACTCCAGGCCAACTACATTGAGATCTTTGCCTCTCGTCAGTCCCATTCACACACACATTGTGCTTCTGGGTGTTTCTGAACCAAAAGCATGCAGGGCTTTGAGCCTTTCTGGTAGTTCTACTTGTCTGAATTGTTTTTATCTACAGTTTGATCCATGCTAAAGAGCTGACCAGAGGTGGGCAGGCATTTCGGGTTGTGCACTTTATGTGCTGCCACCCAATGAATGGTTTTGTGTGTAAAAGTTTAATTTTTGTAATTTTTTTTTTTTTTTGCATTGTTCTTCCCTTAACCTCAATCAAAACTCACGGACTCAAATCATCCATTTACATTCTCTTTCTGAAGAACCAGGCAGCAACAGGGTAAACATTCCAAAGCTAGCTGTCCCCTCCCCAAAATGTTGGCCATGAAAATGAAATTCCACCAGTTTTGGAAAAAAGAAAGTGCCTGGAGTTCTGTACCCTTCCTGCCAAGGTCAGTGGCTTTATGTACATCTGAACTCCTGCACCCTGAAAAACTGGAACAACCTCATGATGTATCAGAAGACCTACAGAGCTAAAAGATCCAGGGGTTTCCCTTTCAGGTCATGCAATAAGGTGCTGTGAGGAGCAGGAGATGACTTGATTGCTGTAGAGTAGCCATAGGTGTGCTAGAGAGACAGCTGCAGGATCCAAAAGCCCCATCGTAGGGCATGGGAACGGAGTGGCACTGGGGTGACCTTTGAGATAATCCACTGGGGTCCTACATATGAGCATCCAGCAACAAGACCCTCTCTGTGAGCGCTGAACTTTACCTCTGGGAATGTCAAATAGAGAATATTTGTTCTCCATGGAGGACCTGGAGGTGCTCTGTAGAGCATCCTGTGGTGGGATATAAGCCTGATAAAGCAACACGTGGATGAAGACACTCTGCTCTGTTGCCAGCGGGATTTAAATCCTGCAGAGCTCGGGAAGCAGACACAGAGGCTGCACGGGGTCCTTAAGTGAAGGAGCAGATTCATCCCATGTTCCTGCCTTCCTTTGTTCTGGCAGAAAGGTCAATGGTTGCAGGTCTTTCCTTGATGTAGTTTCATTTTCCCAAAGTACCCACTGAGCTGGGCAATTCTTGTAAGACCTGAAACCAAAAGTTTAGATGTAAAATCTGGTGGCTACAGTGTTCAAATGGCCTCTTTGTTTGGCCAAACAGATGCCTGACACAAACGTCACCTCTTAGAGATGCCACTTCTGTCAGCATGAAGTTTCCTAGGATATATCTGCAGGTGAATGCTTTGAGCGCCCTACTTTTAATTTTCCACTGACAGAGGGCAAAGCACAATTTCTCAGTCTCAAATGACTTTTATTTTAGGTTGCAGGGTTGGGGTAAGTAGAGAACAAGTGTTCATGGGGTGCCTGGCAGCGAGAGCAACTGTACCCAGATGTCTGGGACCATGGTGGCCACTGTCAGTGGAGCCTGGGCAAGGGCCAGGAGCTGTGATGTCTCATGGAGAGGACAGAGAAGGACCAACAGGTTCAGGGCTCTAACTCTTGCACTGAGCAGCACAGCCCCATCCTTGGGGGACCCTGGACAGCAAAGGCCTCAGCCCGTGCCATAGGTGAGTGCCAGCAGCCTGTTAATAGATCGCCTGGCAGGGCTCGTTGCTGAACGCTGATCACTTGGCAGGCCATTACCTTGAAAAATGAGCTCTGCCGAGCTTGCCTTGTGTTGTTACAAACTAATGATTTGCATTGATTAGCACGTGGCTCATGAGTGTCTAATTTATCAATCAGGGAGCGCCAGGGGAGCGTGTGTAAACCATGCTTTCAAAAATGATGTCATCTGTCAATTGGCTCGTGAATGTGAAAGCTGCATACACCTGACATGCTCTCCCTGGTGAGGGAGAGAAGAGACCTGGTCATCTCCTTCCCTTTCCCCCTGTGCCCAGCTCTCAAGCTGTTTCAGTTTGGGATGAGCCCCGCAGTCCAGGTACAGCCTGATTGGCCGCACTTTAACCTGTAATTACTATTTTTATAGTACCGGAAGCAGCAGTCATAAACTAGGTGCTAGGTGCTGTCCGAGCCCAGAATGAAAGGCTGGTCTTTTATTTGTATCTAATTTAGATCGTAAATCCGTTGCAGCTAGGACTATCTCTTGCTATAAAAGTGGGTGGGGAAGCACAGTGGTATGGCACAGTAGTCACATGCCATGGACTATGAAAGAAAGGGGACCTCTGTCAGCTAGGAGTTTGTCTCCTGGCTTGCAGGACCCTCTGGCCCAAAGCAGAAGGTTCGTTGCAGTGTATCCCAGATCACTGCATGCTCAATGCCTTGTGAGACAGTGACCCACCATGAAACTGGAGCACCAGGTAGCCATGTCAAAGCATGATGACCCATGTCTCTCTGGAAGAGGAAAACCGATGGCCATCAACATCTTGCTCCATGTTTCTCCTGGCTCTGCTGAAGTAAGAGGAATCCTCCTCAGCCCCAGGGTGCTGTGCTTGCCCTGCAAGGGAGGTCTCGTACCCAGCAGATAGGCGTGTCTCTGTTTGACCCAATTTTGCAGCCTGGCTGGATTACACGAGAGGTCAGTGGGTGACTCCTCTGCGGGGATTAGACCCCGTGCCCCTGCCCAGTGCGGCCACCCGTGCTCCCTGCCAGAGCCCGGCTGAGGGTGTGCAGAGGGAGGATTACAGTGCAATGCTTGCAGACGATAGGGATTAGCTGGCGGTATTCTACGGAAGCTGTTTTCTTGAAAACCGTGTGTTTGCTGCTTGGAAAAAAGGCCCTGGGAACTGTGTGGATGGAGAAGTGGGGAAGAACCATTCTCCTTGGCTGCTGCAATGCTGTAACAAATAAGTCTTACCTGCTTGCTAACCAGAAGAACTTAGATCTCCTGGACAAAAGAAATGTAAACCAGGAACCTGAAGGGATTGCAAGACCAACCCATTTTGCTGTCCCTTCTGTCGCATGGAGCAGATTTATGCACTCAGATGTGCATATGCATTCGATGGAGTGAGCTTGCTGTGTCTGTAGGTGCCTTCTGCAGGGGTATTTTTGTGGGTACAACTTTGGATCTGTGGATATAATTGGATGAGTGATCACACAGGCACTGATGAGCTTGGGGCAGAGTTTTAGAGGTGAGCCTTGCCAGGGTGAAAACCGGAGGGTACTTGGAAATTCAGGGTGTGTGTCTCCCCTGGAAACAAAAGGCAGGGGTCAACTCTCCTAACCAGATCAGCTAGCATCACCTCTGGTGAGAGGGGCTGCAGTCATGACACATTGGGGTCCAGACAGCATTGAAAGCACCACTGTTGAGAAGACTAAACACCTGTTTTTCCAGGATCCTGCCCTCCATATGGCTGAAGGTGCTCTGAGATCTGTGTTTGGATGGGCTGGCCTCGACCATGCAAGCAGCACCTTAAAACATCTGTACAAGAAAAGAGAGACGGCTGCTGGCTGCTGACTATTAGGCACGAGAAAGAGATACCTCACCCCTTGCTTTTTCAATTAGTCTTTCTAAAGGCCTTTTGGATCGGTAGATAGACAGGGCTATTGAAATGCCATGTTTTATTAGAAATTGATCTCCTGGTAATAGGCTTTAGGCAAATTAGAACAGATTATTCGACTGGAAAACACACACCAAAACGGAGAGAAATAGGAGGAGCATGGAGTGTCACCAGCCCCTTCCCTGTCTTTACCAAGATCAATAGAGCTACATCATGTAACCCAAATCAATGGAAAAAGCAGAAATAGATGATCATCATAACGGACTGACATTAGATCATACTCTGTCTGCTGTGTCGTTGCCCCCTCGTCATGCCAGGAGCAGCAGCCAGCAGTCCCAGCATCCGCTGGGGAATATTAGGTTCATAAAACAGGGAGGAACTGATATTGGAAAAGCAATGAAGTATTAGAGGCCCCTGTGCAGTCATAAGACTGTGGCTGGGTACTGCTCAGAGCAGCCTGGATTGATGTGCTGGGCTCCAGGGCTGCTTGGATCTCCTAGAAATGAGGTTTGTGGATCCTTAATCCAATAGCGAGAAATAATGATGGTGATTTCAGTGAGAAACCCTGGGAGAAAGAGAGGCAGGTAGGACAAAGGAGGGATGCCTCAGGATATGGGGAAAACACAGATTGTCCTGCCAGGTCTGGCTTTCCCTGCCCAAAAATATTTCTCTTCCTTTCAGAGGCAGTGCCACAACCGTGTTCACTCCCTTGCATTCAGGAGGCGGCAGCAGGGATGGATTCTGTGACCTGCAGGACTTTGCCTTTGAAATCCACCCTTGCAATCTTCCTGGCAGCCAGTTATTCACCTCCCCTGGGAACTGGGGCAATTTCATGGCCTAAATAAACCACCAGCATGACTTGAGCAGGAGGTGCTGGAGCACCGGCTGGAAGGATTGGGGATGGCAATGATGAATTCCCTTTAACTTCATCAGCCCAGGGGCTGCTGACGCTGCACAAAAGTAGAGTGGTGGGGAGAGATGGGTTGGTTGAGTGAGCCATGGTTCACCAGTTCCTCTTCCACTTAGTTGTTCATTTAATTATTTGTAATTACTATCATCCAGCCAGCGTCTGCTCCTGCTGTCCTCCTGGCAGGCCATCATGATCCTGCTCCTGACCGTGCTCTCAGGAGTCCTGGATGTATTTCAAATGCTTTATACAAAGGAGTTAATAGAGAGGGTCTTGTTTTGACTCTGGTGGGCCAGGAATGATGCTCTGGGCCAGAGGTGATGGTTTTAGAAGAGTAGGAAACAGCTGAGCTCAATTGGCGCAGTGGAAATGATCCATTATTTTGCTGCCAGTGACCAGTCCAAGCTGCTGAGACAATAAAATACAGGTGAGGGAGTAGCACAGTCCTGGTTCAAGATTGTGCTTTTGAAGTGAGCCAGAAGACAATTTTGAAGACAATCAGTTGTCTGTGCTTAATTTGCTGTGATTCATACAGCAGCGAAGTCTTAAAGTGTATGAACTGAGTTTTTCTTGGATAAAACAAAACTGGATGATGTTAATGTCCTCCAAATACTGATTCAGTCTGCGGGATCAGGCTTTGATGGGTCTGAAGGAAAACTCCTGAAGCACATCTAGTATGCATGCTGGAATTTAGCAGAAAAAGTGTTGCTTTACAGGTAACTCCTTTTACACTATGCTATTTTCTAATATATACATACGGTCTGGGAGAGGTTTTCCCAGCTCTGCTGGTGGCATGCTCGGTCACTTCACCTCTTTCTCACCTAGCCTCCACGTCTGCACAATGAGGCTTTCCAAAAGAGACTGTCCCCATCCACCTTAGTGGAGGAATGGACATGCCAACAGAGGTATGTGACCCTCTCAGACCACGGGACAGGATCAATGCTCCAATCTGGAAGGCAGGTGTTTCTATTGCTCTGGTGAGCTTAGAGATATTTGCTTTTTGCCATGATCATGGTTTGTCTTCCAGCAATGGGACTAAATGCTAGCACTAATTCCTTCTTTGTCCTTCAACCCCACTGCTTTTCTTTGACCCTTTTGAGTCCGTACCCATGATTATGTCCCTCTCTTTTGATAACCATATGATCCCAACCTCCCATCTCTCTCTTAGAAGTGTGATTGAGGCATCTCTTCTAACTTGCCTGGGAGACTGTGCTCAAGCATCACCCTCCTGTGGACCCCACAGCAGCTGGGGAGACCCAGATAACACTGAAAAGCACCAGTCAAGTGATGGAAGGTATCTCTTACCTTCTTTCATCCATCAAACCCATGGGCTCCTTGCCAGGACGCCTGTAGGGCTAGCCATGGCCAGGGTAGGAGCTGAGGAAAGGCCAGAGCCTGTGTCTTTAAAGATTAATAGTGTTGTTTGCTCATTAAGGAGATCGTTTTGAAGCCAACGCTAGCCAGAACATTCGAGTGCAAGCATCTGTTTGCTACTGGGAGAGGATATTTATTGTCTGATACTTCAATGGATGTAAATAAACAGCCAGACCTAGATAATGTTCAGACAAACAAACAAGCAGCTGCCAGAATAGGTCCCCTGGTAGTTGACCTTCGGGAAGCATCATGCTGATGTTTTAATAGCAGCCGGCTTTGCAGAACGAAGCCCAGTGAGTACAGCCTTCCGGGAAGCAGGATTAATATGCTGCCAAAGCGCGTTGGTCCCCTCTAGCTCTGCACATGCGTGTTGGGTTAAAGGAGGGTGAGGGAGCTTGGGGTGCTGACTAGAGCATCTTGTGGTCCAAGGAGCCTGTGCTCGTCCAGGACAGACGTGTGGGCAGTAGGAACGGGTATTCCTGTGGTGGAGGTGATGAGTGCATTTGTGGGAGTGTGCACATGTGTGGTAGTGGCAGTTATGGTGGACTTAGCATTTTGATACTCATGTATGGTCCTGGAGTCCCTTCCTTCCATTGCTTCGTGCTCCCTTTCATCTTGCCTTGCAGAGATGCTCATGGTTCCCAGGCAGTTTCAAGGAGAAAACCCCACTGGACTCTCAGTCAGGCTCTAATCCCACAGCATAATAAGAACATCTTGAATATAAGAATACCCATACTTCAGTCAGAAGAAAACTTTATCTATCCCAGCACCCCAGCTCCACATGGCGCTTGTAGCTGATGCTGGCAAAGAGCAGCAGGAACAGAGCAAACTGCTTGTGCGTGCTTCAAATTCCCTGCAATTGGCAACTTGGGGAGCTTTCCGAGCAGAGATTGTATCTGTGTCCCTGACTTTAGTGGTGATCACTTGCAGGCTTTGATGAGAATCTTCTCATTTCCCCTTCACAGACTCTTCTGATTTTTTTTTTTTTTTTTCTAATCCAACTGCCCTGGTTCTAGCAGGTGTCTGGGAGCCAGGAATAAATCTCTCCCTAAGAGAAATTGCTGTCGTGTTGTTTGATGCTCAGAACTAAGAAGAATGTGCAGGGAAGGTGGAGATCCTCTGGGCTCCATGCCTGGGTTCAAACATAAGAAAGCCAGAGTTTAAGACAGGTAAAGGGATGGCTTGAGTTAAGGGCCAGATTTTTGTCTGCAAGCTACAATAATCACCTCTCTGCTGGTGCAGGGCTCACATGGTCTGTGCAGTGTGGGTTAATGTCTGCCAGACTTTCTGGCCTTCTTCTGAATTTTATTTTTTCCTTAGCTACTAGCTTTAACTAGAAAGAGAGGTTTCTGCACTTAATAGTCTTTTAGACTGTGTGTGTGTGAGCACACGTGTGTGTGTTTGCACATGTATGGTGGAATGAGCCCTCTTCCTCCCTCCCTCCCTCCCTCCCTCCCCCTCTGCAAAATAATGATTTTGCAGGCAATTAGGCTAGCAATAGCTGTTAAATCACTTCTGAGTATCTCTGTTTTTCTGGTGTGAAACCTCTGCAATCTTTTACCTGCACCAAATGCATAGGGGAGATCCCTGGGGGCTGTGCCTCCTGTCGGCGTGGTTTGTTAACTCCAGCCGACCATTTCTCTGCCTCTTCCATCTCTGAGTTTCCTCTCCTCTAATGGGGCCCGGCAAAGGCTGAGGACAGTGACTGAGCCCTGGGGTGATAATTGGCTGCTTACATATCTAGTGGCCTACAGATCTGACCCTGACGATGCTGAAAAATCAAGGTCAAAGCAGCAAAGGCATAAGGTTTGTTTAGCAGAGTGATGAGCGGAGAGAGCGAGGATCTTCTGCAGCCTTCTGATGAGGACAAGCAGCCACAAGGGACTAGGGGGGGAGAGGCAGAGCTGAAACAGCAGGCAAAGCTCAGCGACCGCTCCCTGAGAGTGAGAACTTGGCGCAGGAAAGTCCCCATGGGAAACAGGAAACATTCCTGCCATGGGAGCATTCGAGCTGCCCTGGGCAGAACCCCAACAGGGGGACTCCTGTGTTTCTCAACCTGCGGCCCTTTCTGTCTCCTTCCTTTCTCCTGACTGTCCTAAGGGGAATGACTCGTCTTGATCCCATTGGCCTCTTTGCCCTTGACCTCATGGGTGAGTTGCATCAACATCCACTTTCAAGAACAGAGACTCTGAGGAGCTGAATTCACCCCTTAGGGACCACGGACACGAGCGAGCCCTTTCCTCCCAGGCGGTCAGAGCCAGTGGGAAGCATGGATGCTCCGTGTTGGGCTTCAGGCCCTGACATCTTCGTGTGTCGTTGCTGCCAAGTGTGTTGCTGTCGTCACCAGATCCATCAAGATGACAAACTAACTGCAAATCCTCCAGTGTCAGTTGACCAGCCCAACAGCCAAAGCCTCCACGTGTGCCCATGTCTTCGGAGGCTGAGCATCCTGACGGATTGTACACAGAATCTGAGCATTCCTGAGCACCCTCCACACCCTTTTCTGTCACAGAGAGCCCCTCTAACTCTTCTCTGCTTTGTTTCCCCTGTTAGTCTAGGGGAAATGAGGTTTCTTTGTTGTCATACAGCAGGTGGGGAGATGGAGGAAGGATGAAGATAAGAATCCTGTATCATATAAATATATCATATTTATATATGTTCATATATCGTATATCATCAAATATCATTGCTGCCCTTTGCTCTTACAGGCTTTCCAGACCCTTTGTCATTCCCTCTCTCCCTTTCTCTTTGCCTTTCTAATACAGAAGATGATTCAGGCTCAGTTTCTTGGCTGAAAGGTTGATACAGAAGGAACAAACTCATGGACTGTGTGCCAGGGAACAGCGGGAATGGGTCTTGATACCATAAATTCTCCATAGCTTGTTTTTTTCCTTTGGGTGGGAAGGGTGCATTTTGCTCAGCTATCAAACTGCACAAGTGCAAACCAGAGACCGGGAGCCTTTGGTCAGGAAGGTATGGAGATCGTGATGTGGAGCACGAAGCAGATCTGCTACAACTTTGTGTCTTCTAGGGAAAGCTACTATGACGTTTGTGTTGCTGCAGGATAGATGATATTCAGAAACTGAAAGGCTACTCACTGAAAATATAATGAGGGAGACAGGCAATGCGGACGCATCTCTGAAATACATGGCCATGGGGTTTGCTGAAGTCCAGAGCCTCACAAAGTCCAGAGGGACCCAACACTCCTGTGGATAGCTAGATTATCCCGAATTGTGATTATACTGTTGAAAGGGATTAAAAACCTTCTCCAGCTTGTTTTCAGCCCAACATCTAGAAATTGGTTTTAGACAAGTAAAGAAAACTCCGGTGTTTTGTACACTTTCTTCTGTATTGCTGGGTCACTGTCAGGGATAGACTGGGACGGTGTGTTTGGTTCCTTCTCATAATTCCAGTTATTGATGTTCCTAAATGACACCCTGTTATGAGAAGTGGCTGGAATCATAAGGTGCCATATTTGTGCAGGACTGATTTCAATATCTGATATATGTAATCAACAAGAGAAATAGTCTGTGTTGTGTTGTACACTCTGCAATAATATATTGCCCCATGGAATATTAGCAATAAGAACAATAATACTGTCTGACTAGCATTTGAGTGAGTCAGTCCTGCAGAGTCTTGTGTGTTTTTTTAATCATTTGCTCATCACCACCACAAATTCTGCCCTTTGTGCCATCATTTTCAGCTCGGGAGATTTGTCCAGGCAATGACAGCAACAGAGTGATAGTGCCAGATAAAAGCAAGTAGGGTCTGTACAGTTCCACAGTGCTCTTGTGTTGATGGGACCAGCAGAAGCAGTTAAATTTGCTTTGTCCTTGTTTTGCAATGACAGCGGTTGTTGTCCCAAAGACCTGGACCACAATGCATTTCTCCAATGATTATTCTACAGTCTCCATGGAAAGAGGAAAAATACTCATGTTCTCTCCCTGCTTTTGTTTTTTGTTCTGCAGATCCGTGTGGACGGGACCACCAAGAACACACTGGAGTATGAGATCGTGCAGGTGGTGGATACTGGCCCCATATTACGGGATATGGCCTTCTCGATGGATCACGAACACCTCTACATCATGTCTGAGAAGCAGGTAAGAAACTCCGTCAGTCCATGGTGCTTTGAAAGCTTTAAGCTTGATCATGCTATGGACCTCAGAATGGCACATGAAGTTCTGATAGTGAACACAGTTACTACACACAGTTACTACAACGATGTGCTCCGTTGTTGATCTCATGATTTTTCATGCTTAGAAACCATTGCATTTATACACTGATGCAATTTTTGAGGGGCCAGGGGCAGACAACTAAGGGGGCAGAAACCACCCCCAGCGTGCTTTTATGCAGTACACGTCCTGCTGGCTACATGACAAGGAGTTGCTACTGCATCTGCTGCATACCACATTGCTCTCTACCCCCATTCAAACTGTGGTTACATCTGTCACAGATATGGAGAAATGTAGCGCTGAATCACTTGGCTCCAACTGGAGTATTTGGAGAAGCTGGAGCCTCTTTGAGACACAGTGATCAAGAATGTAGGACGTTGCCTGCCAGGGCGCAGGCCAAGTTTAGCGTAATGTTCCTGTTGTGTTATTAGTGTTATTATTGAAAATACTAACAGCCAGATTCCAAGGAAGGACCAATCTGGGTGTTCAACATGGAAGTCTGGCTGATTTCAGCAGAGTGCTTGGCCTTAGGAAGTTTGCTGCTTGGGGTGGGAGGAGAAAACAGTTTTGCATGAAGAAATTAATTGTAAAATTTAAATTAATCTTGTGGACATGCAGCGACTTGAAAAATTGTAACTGGTTGATTCATGAGTGCTTGTGAGGAGCTTTAGATCCCCCAAAAAAGGGAGCAATGGGGGATTTTGGTAGTGTGATGGCAGGTGCCCTACAGCGCAACTTCAGTTCAACCAGAGGCCACTAGTCCAAGTGTAATGTGTTCACTGATACGTTAGGGTTCAGTGATTCTTTGAGCAAGTATTAACCGCCTGACCTTGGATCATGTGAGTGGCACCAAACATAAAACATCCGCTTGATGTGCTTCTTTCTGCCTTCATGAATTGCCTGGAGGATGTCTTGCTTGGGAACACGCATTCCCAGAGCACTTTCAGAGCAATGTGGTGTCCTCCCACTATCAGCCAATTCCCTAATACCGAGATCCCCCCTAGGTGTTGTATGGTGTGCTCTCATGCTCTGACAGTATTGCTTTACAGTGGTCAACAGTCAGCAGTTCCCAGAATGGAGATGGGCCACAATGTCCCCTCTTCTCACCCGCCCTCGTGGCAGTTTTACCGCCCACTAATTCCTGCTTTAAAAAAAGTAGCAGCGAAGAACAAAAAGCAAGTTTCCTTTTCATTTGCCATGATTTCATAGACCCTCCTCATATCCTCTTCAGGTGTCTCTTTTCCAGGCTGTGGCTAACACTGAAATTATTAGCCTTTACCTAAGCTAAGAGGAGTTTTCTCCTGGCCCATAAGGCAGGGATACAGGCGTTTTTTTGGAGGGAGGCGTTCAGCGGGGTTGCTGTGGTCCAGGAGTTCAGATGGGGCAGGCTGGCTATCCTTCTTCCCGTGCAAAGTTGGGGCGTTATAGTTTCCAATCCATGACTCTCATCTCTTCTGCTTGAATATTTTTTTTAAATGTTTTATGTCTCTGCAATGTCTCCAACCCTATCCCTAAGTTATGGATACCTCAAAGTTGGAGTGGAGAGGGGAGAAACTCTGTATATTTGTCTTTATTAAAGAGGCTGCAAGATGATGATAACTCAGAAGAAAGGACATGGTGACAGAGCTAGGATTACTTTCTCATCTTCTCCACGCTGGGCAAGAATAGGATGTCACTTCCAGTGCTGAAGTGAAAACAGTCCTAGTCACCTGCTGGAATGGGGTGGGAAGATGGAGGCAGGTGTTGCTTGTGAGCTCTTACGAGACTTTGGTCAAGCACGGTTCCTCTTTCTCATCCTTTACTCAGTGGATACTTTTTTTTTGTTTGAGTAGAATGGGCCTCCCTGCGTGGTCAAAGCTCTTAAGCATGACAATATGCCAATAATCAACCCCCTGATTTCAGATTTGCTCAGAGTTTCCTTTTTTTGTAGGCCCATTTGGCAACAGGTCACCTCAGATAGCACCACTGGCTTTGTTCAGCCCTTCAGATTTACAGAGTCAATACATTTGGCTCCTTTGGGATGGTGGGTGTCATAACACACCCAGGAGCTGACTTGATTCTCTCTAGGAGAGAGCAACGGGACAGCACTGTTCACTCACTCACTTCGTAAAAAAATGAGATCTGGAACAAGAGGAGCAACTTGGTTTTCCTCCAGAAACTTCCAAGAACATATTCTTGCTGGTATGTTGACTACCTGCACTGCCCTGACCATTACAGCATGAGCAGACTCATTTTGTGGTTGGCTATTCTGAAGCACAAGCTTAGGCAGGTTTTTTTAGGACCATAAGTTGCTGACGGAGCCCTATAGAGAACTCAGGAGCCCTGAGTCCCTGTGATTTATTCAATCATCTCCTCCATCTTTGATGCTGAAGGGTCTCTGTATGAGAGAAGTTGGTGAAAAGGGCATGGACAGTTATTATTTAAAATCTGATCCGATTTTGTGAAACACTTAACACTACAGAATCCTTTGCCCATTTCTGATTTTATCTGCGACCTAGCAAGCAATGCGAATGACAGCGCTGCCGTCACGGCAATACAGACGCTGTCTGTGTGCTCCTGGTATAACGCACTTCAAGTGCTTGAATGAATTAACATTTGTAGAGCCTCGGTGGCTGAGAGAGGGCGCAGGGGTTTGCCTTTGCTGGAGGCAGGACTATGAACAGCATGGAGCAGTGCGGACTGGCCTTGGGGAGAATATATCCATCTACTGTACGTGCCATGTTGCACAGTTCTTTTCATAAATGGATGAAGATCTGACTTATCAGAGGTTTTCAATGCCCACAGAAATCCCCAATATTGTGGAGATGAGGAACAGGAGGGTGATGGCATGACCTGACCTTTTCAAAGACAGGCAGGCACCAGGGATGGTCCTATCCCTGGGGAAGGACGAGGTTTCTCCTCCCTCCATCTGCTGGATTCAACCCTGGCTGTGCCCCAGAGATAAGAGTGATTCTGTAGGGTGTGTAGCTGCTCCATTAAAAGCAGTTTTGCCAGGCTAGGTTCCATCACTCACCAGTCTTCAAAAGGAATGAAACCTCAATGATAAAGCCAATTTCCCCAGCTCGTCCCAGTCCTATCATGGCTCTGGCAATCCCACCATGTATCGCTTTTGCCATGCCTCAAACTATTCTGCAGTGAGGCATTTGGACTCAGCTCAGCAAGGCACCCTTTAACTTGAAACACCTTCAAGGAGCTGTCACTATAAATCTGGCTACTAGAAGAGGCTTTCTCGTGCCAAAAAAAAATATATCCCCTGGCCTTTGTGAGGTCAACATCTTCATGGGAGCAAGTTTCCACAGTGCACTGGGGGGTCCTTGGGTTACACATGGAAGTTTTCATCTGGAACTGAACTCCCTGAGCTCCACGGGGAATGGGGAACCCAGCTCAGCCCTGTGGCCTGTGGCTGGAGCAGGTCCTTCCTTGCAGTTCCTCTGAATACTGAGAGGTGACGAGCAGCACTTGTTGGCACTATCAGAAGTGCCGTGCTCTTGGGAGCAGGACGCAACAGCTTTTCACCATCAGAGGGGCTCCATTATACATAAATACGTGTTTTATAGGGAGATTGATTGAACGAGGGAGACGGGAAGATTTGTCACCAAAACCCAGAGACACAGTGTACAAAGGTCCCATCATTTCACGGAGGTGTGGGCGTATGCATGTTTTGAGTATTAACGTGTGTTTCAAGTCCCTGTCAACGGAGTGCGGAAGGGTTGGTGCATTAGGACATTAGGAAGAAGTTCTTAGACATTGGAAAGAAGTTCTTTACACTGAGGGTGGTGAGACACTGGAACAGGTTGCCCAGAGAGGTGGTGGAGGCCCCATCCCTGGAGACATTCAAGGCCAGGCTGGATGAGGCTCTGAGCAACCTGATCTAGTTGAAGATGTCCCTGCTCACTGCAGGGGGGTTGGACTAGATGGCCTTTAGAGGTCCCTTCCAACCCAACACATTCTCTGATTCTCTGATTCTATTCTATGCATGGGAGCTGTCATGATTTATCAGGAGCTCTGCAATTTACCTCCAGCCTTCACAAAGGCTCCTAGTGAGGTACAAGCCGGACGGTGTTTCCCACTGAATGGGGGTCTTGCGTGGCAGAGGCAGGGAGAGAGCTGCTCTGGGGTGTTGTTTCCTCACTTATCTGTCTGAATGGCACTTGTCCTTGTATTGAGATGTTCCCTGGGGGTCACAGGGATATCAGTACCTTGGAGGCTTGGACTGTATCTTTTTCTTCTTTTTCTTTTTCTGGTGCACAGGCACCAGGGAACCCTCTGCCTCACACGTTGATCCAAGGGGATGAGAAGCAGATGGGAAATGCTGTTGGAGGAGCAGGGGAAGGAGGCCTGCAGGGTGTCTGCATCTCCTCTGCTCCTTATCACACACGCACATGCCTCCTCAGGTCCCTCTTCCTCCTCTAACCCTCTCTCGGAATATCTTTCTCCTCCCAAGGGAGAAGCTGGAGCCTACAAGCTCCCTGGAGCTCTGTGCAGGGATTGAGGTGCTTCTTTCATCCTTTTCTCACTGTCCCTGGTCCCATGCCTCTTTATGGCCCTGTCCTCCCATTTGCAGGCTTACATTCTCTTTTCCATCACTCCTCCATTCCTGGAATCCCAGTTCCTTTGCACTTTCCTCTTCCAGCTGTCCCCACGCTGCTGGCTGACCATCCCTCCTTGCTTCCTTGATGCTTAAGTGTTGACATGCACATGTAGCCCAGCTCTACATGCCAGGAGGCGCAGGATGCTCTTTTTCCTATTGTGGCTTTGGACTGGTATTTGGAAGGTCACTTCCATCACCCCCTAAATAACTTTGTTTCATCATGTTGGACTCCTGGGTCTCTCCCAGTGCTAGGTGTGTTTTGCAAAGCTGATGCAGCACCTGGAAGCAACTCCAAGACATGAGAATCTCAGCTCTTCCCTTTGATATAGCGGGATCAAAGGAAAGAGCTAGAGAAAATGAACTTAAAGGCTCAAAAAACAGAAGGCAAACAGCAAGAGGCCCCAACTTCTTATTATTAAACTCCCAAGGCTTTGAGCTGCCTCCTACTTTTGGTTTACTAATGGCTCGGGAAGATTCTGTTCTGCAAACAGTTTATGAGTAACCCTACGTTTGACTCAAGGAAGGAGATTTGCTGTCCCTCTCTGTGCAGGCAGGTTTGTTTCACGCAGGTGAGTCAGCTTCTTCCTTGTAAACTAGCAGAAAGTAATCCATGATCTGAGAATAAATCACATCTGTGCGGTGCTATCATTCCCTAAAACCATTGCAGTATGTCGAAGGTGAGGCCAGTAGGGTCATGCGTAGCAGAAGCAGATAGGTATTTTGGGGGCTCTTTTAAACTTTGCCAGTGAAATACCAAATAAATATGTACTCTAACTGAAGCCTGGCAGAAACCACATTTGGTAAAAATTAAGTAACAGTATTGCAAATCATGTTGACAGGGTCTTTTTGGCCTTTCTGCGTCTGTTTCTCATTAAAATGGGGAAGGCTTATACCTATTTGTCTCCTGAGATTTATTCTTCTTCCCTTTGCCGCTGAGTCACTATCTGCAACGGAATTATTCTGAGCAAATTAGCTGCAAAAGAAGAAGTGGTGACTGGCTAGTTTACTCCTGATTTCATGACCACTGATTAAAATCTTGTCTGCTGCTTATGTTATCATATCAATTAGTTAAGCAATCATTAATAACTTTGCTTAATTATAGCTTAATTTCTTCAAATGTGGTCTTTGCACAAGATTTCAATTAGCATTAACTCCTAGGTTTGGAGTGACTGATTCCAGGGGATTTTCAGTCTGAGGCTGTCCCCAGAAACACTGGCTCAAGATCACAAGTTTTAAAAACAACTCAACAGTTTTTCCTTTTAATTTGCATTTGTTTGTTTGTGAGCCATCAGGTTGTGTGCAGACCATGCTTTTCATCATTGGTCCGGAACCAGAAAAGACAGAAATGATCTTGTTTGAAAATGGAAAGCTGAGACTGTCTAATAGGTGTGACTTTTTGACCTGGGGATTTAAAAGCAATAGAGACACCCATAAACTGTAAATTTTGGCACTGCTGTTGCAGATTTCTATTATTCAACTCTGCTGTCTCGTAGGCTCTTGGAGTATTGACTATCAACCTGTAAAAGGGGCTACTGTGCATAGTCTGAAAGATGACCACTCTGTGCACATCCACCCTTTGGAGATGTTGTGGTCTTCTGCAGAACTCCACTGTTCAACTTCTGAAAGCCGAGAAGGAAGGCTGCTGACAGCATAGTCTCTTCCTTGGAGTAATTGGCTGCTCCTAAACCAGACTGACACCCTAGATAAGATCAGGGTCATCAGAGCTTCTAAGAGGCCCAAGTCAAGGGTTGAAATGCACACTTTCTTTGCAAAGATGTGTCACGTTAGACTCCCCTAAATCCTCAAGAGGACTCCAAACTGCCCTTTTCATTGCCCAGCTGCCCTGCTCTTGGGCAGTCCTGCACAAAAACGATAGGGAAGAACAGTTCCTGGAGTTCAGTCAATGTCTATCAAGCAATGAATGTAATCCCAGTTGGAAGCAAAGGCAACTTCTGTTCTCTTTGACTGTTCTTTCCTGCCCCTAAAATACCACTCATTACCCTCAGCAATATCACAGGCTGAACTCTGCTCTCCCTTGCATTTGCTTTCACCCAATTAAGGGCTCGTTAAATATGGTCAGATGCACTCTGAGAAATGACTGCATAGATGGAAAATCCTGCATGGATGCTCAGCTAAGGATGGAAAAGACACTGTGTGAGTGCCTGTGTTTCTCATCCAAGAATGATAAAAACGATTTGACCCACCGGCAAAACTGTAGCACATTGTGCTGCTGACTCTTTTGAAATAATTCTTTATCAGCAAAAGGCATATTATTGCAAAAAGTCATAGTTTAGCTTGATTTTAACTCATTTTCTGCTAGCACATGGGTATCCTAGGAGTAAGGAGTTGTGAGATAATTAAGGGAGTAGGGAGTCCCTTAGCCTCCTGCTGGGTTGGCTGTGTGTTCCACCGTAAATAACGCAGAACGCTGGGGTGAGCAGGTGAGGAACCAATTCGAGGTCTTGGAGTTGTCCCAAATGAGCCATTTATGGCAAGGGAAGAAATTCTGCTGGGAAGCTGTCTCCATCCCATGAGATGCATGGGCATCTGGAATTTCATCTCCCACTGTCCCTCAGCCTTGGGCTTTTCACACTTGAATTAAGCTCTTTTTATGCTTTGGAAATGCTTTTGCAAGCCAGTTTGATGCTGTATTCAAGTGTCCCACTTTGCCCTAAAACAAGTACTATGCTAAATGCAGTGGAAAGGAAAAAGGCTTTGTGGTTGAGAGATAGTCCAGGATTTGGGAGACCTAGACTCATACCCTGCCTTGCTCACAGAGTCCTTGCACAGCTGTGGGCAAACCACTGTAACTCCATGTCTCCTGAAGGTACAGAAGGTATCTCCAAGATCAGGACCTCTTTTGGAACTCTCTGCAATTCCTCTAATGCCTATTGAAAACTCAGGTCTCCTCCTGACACCTGAGGCTGGTGTGCATGCACTGGCGAGAGCTGGAACGCTTTGCTGGATCCCAAAGTTCAGAGGGACTTTTGCTATATTGCCACCAGGTATCTAGTCTGAGCTCTGATGCATGTATTGGAGAGGGAAATGCTTCTTGAGAGAGTAATTGTCCTCCTCTTTATAGCCATCCTGTAGGTGACACGAAGTTATAGCTTTCTTGATCCCATATAGAGGAACCCAAGCTGTGTGGAGGGGACTAGCTGGGAGCAGTTTGACAGTCTTTCACCAGAGGGAAGGATTTAACACAAAATGCAGGTTGGTATCCCTTGGCTTCATGCTTGACCTTGCTTATCTGTGCCAGAACCCTGTCTCTTCCAGACCTGCCCCATCCCAGAGAAATGACTTCTCTGCAAGCACATTGCATTAATCACTGGGATCCAGCTGGGGGGGAGTGTATCAGTGCAACCGCTCAAGTACTTCAAATATGTGTATCTTAGCCATGGACAGAGTCTAAACCCTGCTTGCTGGCAAGAGACGAATTCGTATAACTGCCCTCTGGGTCAGCGCACTGCTGGTGAAATTTTACAGCTGACGAGCAGAGGGGCCTGAGTGACACGTCCTTGGTCATGACACATGCCTGTGACAGAATATTGCATCGGAGATGAGTCTCCCAATCACCCCTGCATCAGATTTTGGATGGTCTTATGTCTATACAGATACATTAACACAATTTAGTGCCTGTTACAGTCTTTATCATTAAAAGACCTATGTTCAGTCACGGCGGTGGCATACTTGTGCCTGAACTCTACAGTTATGCCCTCTTCTACACGTCCAACGTTTCGGGATAGAACTGCAGCTTTCACACTGCCATCTGTGAATCTGCGTTTGGCTTGAACTTCAGCAAGGCCTAATGTCAGCATTCGTCTCTCAGATTGCCAAAGAGTCATCCCCTTGCCAGGATTCTTCCTCCACAGGCTGCTCAAAGAGGCAGCACAGGAGCTAGAGCATGTACAGAAGCTTTTGAAGGTGCTGTGTTCTTGTAGAGGATGGTTTAATTCAACTTTGGGACTCCTTGCCTTAAGGTGGGCACAATTGTAGGAGATTGCCTTGGAGCCGCGACATGAGGAATCATGGAATGGTTAGAGTTGGAAAGGATCTTAAAGATCATCTAGTTCCACCCCTCCTGCCCTGGGCAGGGACACCTCCCACCAGCCCAGGTTGCTCCAAGCCCCGTCCAACCTGGCCTTGAACCCCTCCAGGGATGGGGCAGCCACAGCTTCTCTGGGCAACCTATTCCAGTGTCTCACCACCCTCACAGTAAAGAATTTCTTCCTACTATCTAATGATATGGGATGGGTCATTCAATCTAACCAGGCCTCCCTGCTCCTGTCCCCTGTTTTTTTAAGTGGGAACATTGGTCTTTCTAATTCATGGGGCTCTGCTTTCACAAAGTAATAGCTACCCCCTGCCTTGCACAGAGGACAAAAAGTGAGTAAGACTGGAGGAAAGAGTGAGCAATGCCCATAAATGCAAAAAAAGCATTTGTGGAGTCATTTCCCGAGTGAGAAGCGGCAGGGACTATCGATCCTCAGGAGCGGGTGACGGGTGGGAAACTGTTCAGACGTGTCCCCTGGGGCAGAGTGCCACCCGGCACACCGCGTGCGGGTCAGCTAGCACTATTGATTGCGGTGTTGTTCCTCTGCGGTGTGGCCTCTCTGAGTCAAACACAGACTGCTCAGCAGAGCTACTGCGCTGTGTGGGGGAAAAGAGGTGGATCCGTGGAGTTAAATGCATCGCTCCTCTTATTTTCAACTAAAAATCAGCTCCTGTCTCTCTGAGTCCTGGAGGACTGGTAGGTTGTGGTTTCAGTTGGGAATAGGTCAGAGTATTAAGGGCAGCTCAAGGAATTTAGCTGGAAATCTGAAAATCTCCATCCTCCCCTCCCCCAGCCCCTGACCCTGTAATAGACCCAGAAGAAGGGGAGAAGAAAGAGGAAACCTAAGAAGCTGGTGATTACATGTGAAGCCTGGCAGATCTGTAATCCTGGACTCCATTAAACATCTGTCTCCTCCAATCTCACTGACAGCCAGGTCTCCTCCTCTCCACTGCCTCGCGCAGACCTTACATTTGCAGGTCACTTGAAAGCACCGGTTGTTAATCATCCCCCCTGCTTTGGTATTCCGCTCCAGCCCAGCCTGGGCACCAGTGCTCCCAGGGAGGGTGGATTTGGGCAAGACAGAGACCCTGGCTCAGAGGTATAGGCACTTCCTTGGGTTTAAACTCTTGGGTTTAAAATCTAACGCATGCTTGAGTGCTTTCCCGGATCGGTGCCCAGTGGCTGCCAGAGACCATTCTCTTAATTATTGCATTTTAAATATGCTTCAAAAGTTGTTTCCATTGCAGGCTCATGTATCTTATTACTTTCTGTGAAGCAAGTATTTGCTCTCTTGAGGCTTTTCCTTACACCATAAATGCACAGAGTTATCATTTTCTAATGCCCGTTCTATTTTTCATGTGATACCTCTGAACTCCTAAGCATGCTCCTTGTTACTGGGGATTAATAGGTATTTCATTGTCAGACTCAGGGAGAACTTTTTTAAGTGCTCCAGAATTTGCTGTCTTCTGCACTCATGGCTTTGAGTCTTTCTTGCTTTAGGCCCCTGCTAAATATCTTTCATCACTTTATATTACTTGATATAGTCATTATCATCATAGATGTGGGTAGCAGGAACAGGAAAATGAAATACATTCCAGAAACTGCCCTGGAAAGGCAAACTGGCTTTAATGTTCTTTTCTATTAAAAAAGAACTTTCAAGTCATACTGTGGCATTAAAGTTTTTCCAGTTTTTTTCAGGGTTTGTTTGGTTTTTTTCCCCTATTTTTATAATTTTCCAGTTTGTGATTGCAGGCAAGTGTACTCAAGTACCCTGAAAATTATTTTCTTATTTTATCACCCAACTGGATGAGGAAATAATGGGAATCCTGGAGACATAATTTAGTTTGTCTCGCTTTGTTTTTTTTTTTTTTAGAAAGATATTTTGCACCAGCAAAGTGAGCACTTGGTCAATACTCTGTTGTATAGGTATATCTGTATTTTTTTTTTGCGTAGTATAGGCTTGGCCTGCTTAGTCACTTGTGTAGATGGACAGTGCAACTCAGGAAGACACCTAGTGCTGTAGTGACATTCCCTAGAGTCCGGGCACACACCTGTGGTTGTGTCTATATGATAAATGTAGCAAGGGCAGGGTTTTCGGGTAGTTTGGAAGATTTGAGGGGACAAAAAAATCAGTACAGAGAATTGTGCAGATAGTTGTGTGCTCACCTGCCCATTCAGTGGGTGTTGTACATGGACAGGACAATTTCCCTGCCAAACGGTCCATGTTTCATTGACTAAGAGTCAGGTTAAGGTTGGGACTTTTTGAAATACTGGTCCTCTTAGTTCTGTTGTCTTATCCCAATCCCAGCACTTTTCACATCATACTGACTCCCTAGAAATCCTTTCCCTTAATTCACCTGATGAATTCGCTTCTTTTCCTCTAGTCCTGAACTCCTACGTAAATACCTGCTCTTGTGTCTCTCCTCTGAGAGTTTAGATCCACGGATGCCTTTGTGATGTATTTATGAACTTGTAAAGCCCTTTGGATTTCTTGAGGGTGAAAGATAGTGTTTGTACAAGATCTCTGCTCCCATGACATCATTTGGGAAGCTTTCTCTGGAAGGAACCTTCCAAGCACTTTTGAAGTTCATGTGTCAGTAGTTTCTGCCCCAAAGAGCAAAGGTAACGCATGTGTTGCCTCCAAGCGTCACATCAGGAATGTGTTTTCATAGAATCATAGAATCAGAGAATCATAGGGTTGGAAGGGACCTCTGGAGATCATCTAGTCCAACCCCCTGCCAGAGCAGGGTCACCTTAGAGCAGGTGGCACAGGAATGCGTCCAGGTGGGTGGGGAAGGTCTCCAGAGATGGAGACTCAACCACCTCGCTGGGCAGCCTGGGCCAGGGCTCTGCCACCCTCAAAGGAAAGAAGTTCCTCCTCATGTTGAGATGGAACTTCCTACACTCAAGTTTGTGCCCATTACCTCTTGGCCTGTCACTGGGCACCTTTGAAAAGAGCCTGGCCCCATCCTCCTGACACCCACCCTTTAAGTATTTGTAAGCATTAATAAGGGCACCCCTCAGCCGTCTCTTTTCCAGACTAAAGAGACCCAATTCCCTCAGCTTTTCTTCATAAGAGAGGTGTTCCAGTCCCCTCATCATCTTGGTAGCCCTATGCTGCACCCTCTCCAGCAGTTCCCTGTCCTTCTTGAGCTGGGGAGCCCAGAACTGGACACAGTACTCGAGGTGTGGCCTCACCAAGGCAGAGTAGAGGGGGAGGATGACCTCCCTCGACCTGCTGGCCACACTCTTCTTGATGCACCCCAGGATGCCGTTGGCCTTCTTGGCCACAAGGGCACATTGCTGGCTCATGGTCATCTTGTTGTCCACCAGGACTCCCAGCTCTCTTTCCACCGAGCTGCTCTCCAGCAGGTCAGCCCCCAACCTGTCCTGGTGCATGGGGTTATTCCTCCCCAGGGGCAGCACCCTACACTTGCCCTTATTGAATTTCATAAGGTTTCTCTCTGCCCAACTCTCCAGCCTGTCCAGGTCTCTCTGTATGGCAGCACAGCCTTCTGGGGTGTCAGCCACCCCCTCCAGCTTTGTGTCATCAGCAAACTTGCTTTTGATGGAGTATCAACTCCAGGGTGATTCACATAACTAATGTTGGCTTCACTGAGTAGTGGCACAAAGGAGACAGGCAAACATTTGGACTGACCTAGACTCCATCAGGACTAAGTATTCTTTTTTCCCAGAAGCTATAAATGAAATAAACCAGGGAACAGCCTCTGGCCCTGTGACCAGGTGCTGCAGTCTGGCCTATGCCTGTAGATCTCAGCTCTCTTACTCTCCCAAAAGAGGGTAGCTCCATCCAGACTGTGTAGGGAACAAACCCAAGCCATTCCTGGACACTGTTTGAGAGACTGCAATTTGGACAGGCAAACCCAAGCAAGAGACCATGAAGAATTTGACAGTGTGGACTCTCATGGCTCTGCAACACCTCTCCAGCTGTAGGAGGACCCATGGGAGTCTGTTTTTCCTCCGTACCACAGGTCATCCTGAAACCTTTAACCCTGGGAATGGAAGCCTGTGTAGTGTTATCTTTTATAGGGAGTTTTCAGCGCCAGCAGTTGGAGGCATCCTCTTTGGGCTTCCTCATGATATAGACTCATCTGCCAGCCGTTGGATGGAGAAGGGGTACGTAACTCCCTGATTGCTATTTTTGCATTCCCTATAATTGTTTCTGAAAACAGTGTTGACATTTAGGCAAAGCTCTTCAGGCAGCTGCTGCAGCAAACACTGAGCACTTTGAGCCTCCCTGGGTGTTCTGTCTGGGCTGAAGTGTCTCATGCTCTGCTACAGCCGGCTCCCAGTGAAACGCTGGTAAGGGACAGGACGACTTTCACCCACAGAATGCAGCGTCAAAATGACCCGAGAGAGATTTGAAACCCCTTTCATCTCCAAAACAGGTGGGGAGATGTTTTCCTTTTCCTTCTGAAGGGAGCTGTGTGCTCTGTTTTAGAAGAACAGCCCTCCCAGGCTCTCCTTGGCTTGCAGCCCTCTTACAACCACGGCATCTACTGCTAGGCAAGGGGGGGTGAAGAAGCAGGTAGCAGAGCTCAGGCCACACTTTTGGGCAACTGGTGGGTTATGGCCCATCAGTGCTTACCCCTGAGCATCTTTGCTTTCATTGTGGCCTCAACTGACACCATTGAAACCAAAGGGCATTTGGCAACTGGTTTGGACCCAAAAGTTGGTGCAAAGGAAGACTCTTCTTGCTCTCTGTCAACTGCTTGATGTGTAAAGGAAAACCATTTCCTTCCACACTAAGACACCAAGAGAGGGTTGTGGGTTCACGCGTCTGTGCTATAATCACCTCCAAAGTGGCCTTTTTCTTTGCTGCTTCAGATTATTTCTTTTTCTCTCTCTCTCCGAGAGCATTATCTATCCCTGAGACTTTCACCTCAGGCCATTAACTGGCAGGTTGGTCATTACAAACCACTTGGCAGTGACTGATTGTGGGGGTGTCTTTTGCTACAGAAAATGTGGAACTGATTGTCTGGGTGACCCCATTTGACCTGGGGAATTCTGCATTTAACCTGGCTTTAGACATAATAAACTCCAGTAATTAGCAGAGAAATTCAGCGGTGACATGTCTAATTGATTGGAAATGCCGGTCCCCCATGAGATGCGAAGCTGCACTGGGGGGAGCCACCTGACAGGCGGCAGCATGGGCTGCGAGGGGGTCGTCGGGATGCTGTCAGGAGGCAGGGAAATGCAGGGAAGGAATGCGAAGCATGTTGTAGATTTGCTTTTCTTTCCAGCTAAGCATGCTGCAGGTTTGCTTTTCTTTCCAGCTAATGGACTTGGTGAACATGCTATCCATCACTAATTACTTATCCTTTTACTCAGCACTCTCCCAAGGTTGAGCTCACACCTTTGGGAAAAAACCACCTAATCTCTGCACAGACCATCTTAACCGTGTGCTTGCAAAGAGAAAAACACTTTCTGTGATCCTCATCTGAAAATCCAGTAGTTTTTCCCTCACCAGGGAGGCACGTGTGGGCCCTGTTTGGGAGAACATCATCATTTTCAGGTCGTGGGTTGATGATACCTTATCATCCGTGTCAATATGGAGCTGTAATATCCCTTTCCAGGATAGACCTTTGTGCGTCTAGACTGATGACAGTTGAAAAATGAAAACATTTAAAATTAATTTCTTGTTTTGATTTGTGCTTAAAGCTGGCTAATTTACTGCCCTGGTTCACGGCAGAGCTTCAGGATGACTTGCGTGCACACCTTGGAGGATGGTACTCTAAATGTCTTGTGAGCGGAGGAGTGATTACCTTCATCTGCTATTTTAGTGTGGGTTGTTGTTTGTTTTTTTTTTTAATTTTTGTTTGTTTGTTGCTTTTTTTTTTTTAAATCATGGCTTTCCTGGCTCCTTCAAGCAGTGAACAGGTAGTCATGTGGACTTTAGGTTAAATATGTTCCATGACTGGAGGTGGATTGTCTTGTCTATTAAATTGTTGTGATGGCGCTTGGCACATCCTCACCGTGGGGATGGCAAGCTGTCTCCCAGACAGTTCTGGAGATGGTTTGGGAATGACCATGGCCAGTGACTGTTTCTGAGAGGCAGTTTGGTTGCAGCTGCTCCATTTGCAGGTTAAAAGAGTTTAACGATGTGTACATCTGTTGTCCTATACTCACTGGCCTCAGCACCAGAAAGTAACGCAGGGCGGATTAAATTTACCAGTGCAGATAGATACAACTTTACAGAGTAGTACACAAACACAGTGTTACGTGATTTGTGTAGGTGGACAAAGTCCATACCACTCCACAGGATGGGAGCTATTGCAAGCTGTCAGCTTGAGCATTTAGTGTTTTTGGCTTGTACTTCTAATTAAATATTTGAAATATTGATTAACGACTGAGGTCTACCTTATAAATAGGAGGAGCAGAGAAGAGTGGATACATGTTTGGGGAAAGCCCAGACAGCCCGCTGGAGCAAACTTGCTGGGTGTAGTGGGGTCTCTGAGCTGACAGCATCTTCTGGTTAAGGCTGACTATGGATGCATGGGTACCCCTGGAGGTGTTTGTCCATGCTTCAGGGATAGCTGCTTGTTAGCCACCTTAAGCACATCCCTGACCACAAGGACCTCATGTTTCCATGATGCAAGACAAGTGTCTGTGTGGTAAGAGATCTAGGAGGGGCTGGGAAGATCAGCTGTGATGTTCTCAAGACCTGTCAATGGTGCTGACACCCGCTGGTGTCTCCTGCTGCCGCTCAGGTACCAGGAGTTCACCCAACTCTGTGCATCCAACCTCCTTCAGGGCTGGTTTGTTTGAGGTGCACCACCTCCTCCCAGTAAAGGGAGCCTCCAAAAACCAATCTAGGGCTTCAGGGACACTTTTATACACTGGATCAATAAATTAAAAAGGAAAAAGAAATACAGTGACAACACCATATGCACTGAAGCATCCTGCGGAGATTGCGGAGTCTCAAAACAAACATTAGATGTGTAAACAGTGTATCAGCATTCCTTTGTGAGGGTAGCTGCAGATCCATTTATTGCCTTCTGATCATTCATTTTCATTAATTTTTATAGCCAAACAGATAAAAGTACTTGTGGCAAATATTGTAGGCCCTCCCTGCTCCCACCCAAGCCAAACATCCCCCCTTTCTCTTTTCTGGACTTTCTTTTTAAACTGGCAATCAATCAACCTACTACTAATTGTGGCATGAAGTTTACACAATCAGCAATTTGCACTGACTCCTTGCCCCTGTCTTCAGTGCTCAGACAGCTTTGGGGTGTTATTCTTTCTATTTAGAGGGACAGCAGTAATGGTTGTGGTGCAAAAAGGTCTTTTAAATACTGAAGTATTTGTATTTGATGTGAGTTTGTGCGTGTCTTTGCTTCCTCACACAACTGTTTAGGAGAAGGAAGGAGAACTCACACGTGATAAAGAACTGCAGTTTTGAATAATTTTTTCTTAAAGCAAAGGAACTATTTGTAGGTTTTAGCATCGACAGATTTGCCCCAGAGTCCTAGAAAAATGGCAAACTTCTTGACTGGGCAGATGAAATGTTCTTTCTCAGCTGGATCAGGTCCCTGGAAATATCCTGCGCATTTCAATGGGACGATTTTATTCTTTTTTTTGCTTGTATTTGTTTTGGTTTTGTTTGTGGTCTTTTTTTT
>VYZM01005359.1:344391-506775 GCA_013398915.1 Dromas ardeola
TTGCCATCCTGCCTCTCCAAGTTATCAACTTTTTTTATTTCACCCTGAATTTAGTCCTCCACTTGTGGGGAAAAAAACATATTTGTCTGGGTCTGTGATTTTCTCTTCACCTGGGATGCTGCTTTCTCCTGTTGGCCATGAGAGTGATCACGTGCAACACAGACCTGATGTAGTTATTTATTGTCTCCTTAGTGATTTCTTAAAAGATTTCATAAAAGGCTACAGCATTTTCCTAACTAACTGCCATCTCTTTCGGGTCAGGCTGTGGGTGAATGAGTTGCTCTAGTGGCAGGAACCCTGTTGCATCTTTCCTCCATTCTTCAACAGGTGTCTTGTGAGATGACAGGGGTGGTTGGAAGAATGATGTACAAGCTCATCATAGAATCATAGAATTATAGAATCATAGAATGTGTTGGGTTGGAAGGGACCTCTAAAGGTCATCTAGTCCAACCCCCCTGCACTAAGCAGGGACATCTTCAACTAGATCAGATTGCTCAGAGCCTCATCATGCCTGGCCTTGAATGTCTCCACCCCCTCTCTGGGCAACCTGTTCCAGTGTCTCACCACCCTCATTGTAAAGAACTTCTTCCTAATGTCTAATCTAAACCTCCCCTGCTCTAGTTTAAAACCATTGCCCCTCGTCCTATCGCTACATGCCCTTGCATATATAGAACACACAGAAAACCTGGACCTACTGCACGTATGTGGATCTGCTGTAAAGTTCCTGCCAGGTCACGGGGCAAAAGAAAAGCCATGTCACACAGACATTACCTGGCACTCTTTCCGAGTCACAACCCTCTCTCCAGCTTAAAAGAAGAGGCAGCATTGTGTTAAGACAAGAAAGTCAACACCTGCTTGGGTTAGACAGATTTCTGCAAACCTCAAAGTAATGAAGACAGAAAGCAGGGAATCTGGCTTATTTTTGTCTAGCTATAAGCATTGGCAGATGGTAAAACATATAGCCTAACTGTCAGGTGATGAACCGACATGCAGCATTTGGTACATATATATCCATGCTTATGTAGGACCTCAAAGGGTGCTACAAAACATGAGCCTTGTTCTGTAACCCCTCTGTGTGCTCAAAATCTTCTGAAGTTGCTAACGTGTTTGGATGCTCCAGTATATACTTTTATAAATGTGTATATATATATATATATATACACACACACACACACACAAAAACATAAGAATCACCTTATCTTCCTGGGGAGCACATCTGGGATGGAAGGCAGCATGTGTTTGGCAGTGCACGGTACCATTACACTAATGCATCTGCAAATGCATCGGGAGGCTGGCGAGGGGCTATTTGGATAATGGAGTGGCTGGGCTAATAGAATTAGCCTCGCATTCCCAGCCTGAGTGGGGAGGAGGGGAACTGTCCCTTTCAGTCTTCCCAAGCATCTCCTGACATCTTATTCCCCCATGACAGCCCGGGAAGGGAAGCAGGAAAGGAGGAGTCTAAAAGCGGAGTGAAAACGTGCTTACTGCTCTAACACAGCTGGTGCTTTCTGTCCCAGTGATCAAGAGGGGGGAAACCAAATCACTGGGCGGTGATGCCTTCACCTGGGTGAGACGTATGAGCACAGACTCCAGGAGTCCTGAGCCACTGTCATGCTTCACAAACCACCCCTTCCCTCAAAAGGGGCAAGGTTGGAAATGCATTTGTCACTTGAGCTCCAGACAGCAAACGAAGCTGATTTAATTAACCAAGTGAGCCCTGCTGGCTTTGTCTATGAGAGCTCAGGACATCATGATGTGTGGATGAGTGGACACAGGGTGCGGAGTGAGAGGGGAAGAGGGTGAAGACTCGTGGCTATTGGACGGTCAGAAGCCATCTCAAAGCACTTTACATCTCACAATCAAAAGCCCTTTACAATTTGTCTTGGTGTGATTTACATTTACTTCAAGGCATCTGCATAATGGGATATAATGCACAGGAAATGCAGTCATGAGCTTCTGAAAGCTTTTGGGGATTGACAATTCCCACGGAGCATGAAATCTCCCTTTTACTGCAACTGGAATTGACTCCAGCCTTTACAGAACATTTGTTCATGGGCTGAAATGCCCGAAATCTACCTACAAATCTCTGTAACCTGTCAGCTCTATTTATGAAGTGCCCATCATCATGGTCTCTGGGCTTATGATTTCTTTTCTTCCTTTGCTATGGGTTTACTAGGACCTTGAACTTGTTCCTTAGACACTTCCCCCAGGCAGGAAGATTTTCATCTCTAGCAGACCAAAAGGCAGAGAAGCGTTGCTTTCCTGTCAGTCAGGGGAAGACCAGGAGCTGCTGACAGCTGGACCACCTCTGCCCACACTTGGCTTGGTGCGCATGTCTGCTGAGAGAGAGATCGGTCCTACTTGTAGAAAGTCACCTTGGCCAAGGGCCTGTGAAATTTTAATGCTCCCCACCAAATATTGACTCTCCCAGGGCGTCTGAGTAAGCCTGTTGTGGAGAAGTCGATATTTGTCTGACGTTTCAGTGGATAATGTTGCTTTTCTCTGAATTTCCATTGGACTCGGCTGGCCTCTCCCAAACTCGTTGCACAGTATCAGAAGCAAGATAAAAACACGCGATTAGAAGGAAGCGTTCCCTTTGGAGGGTCACTAAGTGTTGTTTACTTCTCCCTGCCTTAAGGAGACTTTCTGCTGGATGCACCCCTCTCAACTCTGCAGTGCATCTGAGCCCCGTACCCCAGCCTGGGTGTAATCACTTTCAGCAGAGAGTAATCCTTTTCCATTTGGCTTTCCATGACTCTCTTAAGGAATATGTACAGACGAAACTTAGGTGCTCAGATACCACCAGAAGAATGCAGCAGAAACATCACAATCACACAGAATCACAGAATGGTCGGGGTTAGAAGGAACCTCTTGGAGAACATCTAGTCCAACCCCCCTGCCAGAGCAGGGTCACGTAGAGCAGGTTGGACAGGAACGCGTCCAGGTGGGTATTGAATTGCAATGAGTGCAAAGATAGCAGCAATTTTGCATGACAAGTGTTGTTCTTCTTCCCACTGGAGATTATGGCAGAACAATATTGTCACTCCATCACGAGTTGACTTGAGTGGGTCTGGTCTGTCCTGCTAGGTAAAGAAGCTCTGGATTAGATTTTTGGTAGGGCTGTAGCCATATATTATTAATAGAAGAGACACGTATAGATGCCTTGCTGTACTCAAGCTAACCAGTTAAATCCTGCAGCAAAGACTCCGTTCTGCCCCTGTGGTATGATAATTCTGCCATCTCGGGCAATTTAGTATCTGTCCCATACATGTCCAACATGCTGAGGAATCCCGGTGGGTTGAAAGTAAATATATTACCTTTCAGGTAGCAAAAGCACTGCTGCAGGTTAGATTCTGCTGGTTTACCATCCATTTGGGACTCAGTCTAAGTTGACTGTGCCTCTTAAAAAAGAATAATCCTGTAAACAATGCAGCAGTAATATACTGAACAACTAAAGCGCTTGTTTCTGATGGAAGTTGAAATTCATTATATTTCCATTTGCAAGGCAAGCAGAGCAGATTTGAAAATAAGTGATAGAAAGAACTAATTTATATTTCTGTTTGTGCTTGTAGGAGTTAGAAACTAAATTGAGGTGCACAAGAAGAGGCAGAAGCCTTTAATTTCAATGGCAGCTTGGGAGTCTGATAACTGTAGGAGTCTGGACTTAAAATAAATGCAAAGGAATTGTTTTCAGGAGTAAAAGGCACAGGACTTGAGGGTACATCTGCATTGCTGTTTTAAATTTATGCAGATCAGGACTGAAGTTCTATAACAAATCTCCAAGTTGTCCCTACTTACTGGCTGGCTGTTCTTTTCACCTCAGAATGACTCAGACTGTATGAGCCAAACTCCTTTTGAACAGATTAAACCAGCAGATATGCTCCAGGCCCACAGCCAATGCTAATGCATAGAATCATAGAATGGTTAGAGTTGGAAGGGACCTTAAAGATCATCTAGTCCCAACCCCCTGCCCTGGGCAGGGACACCTCCCACCAGACCAGGTTGCTCAAAACCCCGTCCAACCTGGCCTTGAACCCCTCCAGGGATGGGGCAGCCACAGCTTCTCTGGGCAACCTGGGCCAGTGTCTCACCACCCTCACAGGAAAGAATTTCTTCCTAATATCTAATCTAAATCTCCCCTCTTTCAGTTTAAAACCGTTCCCCCTTGTCCTATCTCTCCACTCCCTTACAAAGAGTCCATCCCCATCTTTCCTATAGTCCCCTTTAGGTACTGGAAGGGGCTCTAAGGTCTTGCCAGAGCCTTCTCTTCTCCAGGCTGTATAACCCCAACTCTCTCAACCTGTCTTCATAGGAGAGGTGCTCCAGCCCTCTGGTCATTTTTGTTGCCCTCCTCTGGACCCGCTCCAACAGGTCCATGTCCTTCTTATGTTGGGGATCCCAGAGCTGGACGCAGTACTCTAGGTGGGGTCTCACCAGAGCAGAGTAGAGGGGCAGAATCACCTCCCTTGACCTGCTTTTGATGCAGCCCAGGGGATGAGTCTGGGTCCCTCTTGAAGTAACCCTCCTGCAACCTATGCAATGTATGCTTTTGAAACACATGCAACATGCTCTTTGAACACATCTTGTGGATCCCTTGTGGATCTTCACTCTGCGCTGCCATCTTGTACCACCCAGCTGCTTAGACTGCTGGTGGATGCCTTCAGAGATCTGTGGCATGCCTGAAAGACATCCATATCTGGGACCGAGATTTTTGTGGTTGGTCACCTCAGCAGTGGATTCTCACCACCCAAGCAGGGCAGAATAGGACAGCCTGTTCAATATTTATCTGGCCAAGAAAGAGAGTGAGTGATGCTTGCATGAGCAGAGTCATATTTAAAAGGTGTCTCCACTTGACTGGAGGTCATAGTGTATAGTCTCCTTGAGTGGTGGCATCATTTCATAAAAAAAGCTTTTTCATTAATTAAAATCCCTTAACCTTGCATCGTGCTCAGGGTTTGGTATAGAAGCTTCATTTTTCTGATCAATATATATTACCATATTTCCTAGAAAGAGGCTTTCACCCCCTCAATTAGCAGATAAAAATAATTGTGTGCATTTGAAAGCTTTTTGTGCCTCTAATATCCATTAACTAGATCAGAGCTGCAATTTTCATGTTCTTATGGACTTTTGTCCATATCAGTTACCCAAAGGAACATAAAGCATTGTTTGGTCTCATTCAAATGACATTTCAATAAGTGCCAGGGGGAAATGATGATTGTGTACTGCCTTTCTTTTTTCTTTTTTTTTTTTAAGGTTGAGAGAAAGGGGATAAACTAATGAGAAATGCCCTAGCCCATGAATCGGGAGTTTGGGTATTAAGATTCCTACATGGTCTCTGTGTGATGCTGCACAAGTCACTAACGGCCACATACAGCTCCTTGCAGCAGGGTCTAGCATTTATTTTTATGTAGCACCCTGGGCCACTGATTTTGATGAGGTTTGCAGGCAGGAACATACTTATTAATTTATCCATGTTATTAATGGAATTGGGCAGGAGGGGGGAACAGTTTTCTTTCAAAAACCTTCCCTCTCTTCCAACTTTCAACACTCTGGGAGGCCTTTAGGCATCGCGGGCACTCAGCGTCCGGGAGCAAAGCCCTGCAGGTGGACTCACACACCAGCAAAACTTCCTTCTTTCCTCCCGCTGGGCTGGAATTAATATTCTTGTTTCAATCCCTTTGTACTGACAACCTAAAAATTAATTGCCTGTGCACATATGAGAGGTGAATGACCAGATGCCCAGGAAAGCACAACAGAATTATTGAGCGATTCTGCTTTAATTAAGTGCACCAGAGAGCTGGGATTGGTGGGGCCCAGTGCTTAATGCCAGTAACAGCATCGAGAGGACATGAAGGGATGACTGCTGCCAAGGGATGATGGAAGCTTCTCAAGGAATATAGAAAGTTATTTTAATGCTGGGATCCTTTGCGAAAGCTGGAGCAATAGCCAATAACCATAAAACCACTGGGGCAAAGCTGCAAATGCACCAGGGACATCCCTCAAGCACTTAGCTCTGAGAAGGAGACCGTTTATCAATGGGAGGGGAGCACAACAGAGCAGCAGCTCTGAATTCCCTGCCAAAAGGGCGGCAGGCAGCATTTTTCAACCTCTGCCTAAAGTTGTCACCATCCAAACGACCCAACAGGGAACAAGTTGGAGAGGTCCGCTCTTCTGAGTCCTACTCTCTGCTGAGCCACTCATTTTCTAAGACAAGTTGGGTTAAAGAGTTACCCTCTGCACATTTTGGCTCCCACAATGTGAAAGGTGTGCTGATCTAACTACTCACAGTGACAGTGTTAAATGACATCCCGTAGTTGATGGACTGTAGTAGTGGCTACTGAAGGTTTCTTGCACAATATTCTGCTGATGGTTCCTCTCCTCACTCAGCAGAGCACAAGCTACGGGGGCCAAGCTCACCAAATTCATCTCTGTGTGTTATATGAATCTTACAAAGGACCTGCTCACAGTAAAATGCCAGTCCAACACCCACATTTCCAAGGCCCTCTTCGGTTCTCACCTTATCTCCCTTGGAAGACAGGAAGCTCCATGACCCAAGAAGTTTAGCAGCCCAGAACTGGAAGTGTGGGCTTTTGTTTGTATAGAGCTTCAAGCCAAATGAAAAATAGTACCTGAAAGGAAGGGTTTCCTCTTTCTCCTTGTTTGTCCTTCCCACTACTGGCTGGGAAGAGGCTGGGTGCAGTGCAGCCACCACTGCTGGTAACCAGCTGACAGAGGACCTGGGACACCCTGGTTTCCTAGTAACGCATCCATCCTTCTGGAACGGGGTGCTCATCTGCTCATGTCCTGTGGGTAGAGCAGACCCATTTAGGCAGAAGTGGTAGCATTCATCTTACCTAACTGTAGCATGTTTATCTGCATCTAGATAAACCATCCATCCACTTCTTGGTGGGAGAGAGAAACTGGCCCTTTCAGGGTGAAATACACTCAGCTTCCTACAGGTTCAACCTTAACATAGCACGAACTACTCTCAGCAGTAGCTACATCACTCCAGTGATTATGAAGGGAGTCCAAGCAGCTCATTTGCTGGGAGGTATGTGCATAGCCTGCGAATGAAGGCGATTCTTACTTTAGGTGTCCTGTATCCCACAGGTAAGGCTCTCTCCTCCATGTTCGTTTTCACTCTGGATGTCCCTGTGATCCTTACAGAGATGCTTTAGATTCTGGCTGCTGTGCCACCAAGAAGTATCCTCAGATACTCCTCCTCAGAGCCTCCAAGGCTCCCACCCAAAGCAAGAGACCAGGCTGTTGTCAACTGTTCGGTTGTCACAGTGTTAGCATGTGGCCTGCCTCCGCAAGACAATAAATATATTTTTCCCCAAGGAAGTAGTTCTCAGCCCCTTGGTAGGGGGCAGCAGTTTCCACTGCCCTTCATTCGTCTCTGTCCCCAGCTTTCTTGCCTAGATTGTTGCTCAGTGCATCTGAGGTGAACTGAACAGAGATGATTTTGGGGACCGCTCTCCAAAGAATGACCAGAAATAGATTCTAGGAAGTCACATAATAATATCACTTCTTCAGCTTTAGGTCTTAGGGCTTGGACTGAATACTCATGCTGTACTTTGCTTACAGCCATTGAGATTTTCTTGTCACCCTATTCTGTTCTGGCTACACAAGAGCTCCCGGCCACTTCATAAAGCAGGTGAATGAGAGACGACACAGCTTCCAGGGACACAGATCCCAGACTATGAGATGAGCCACCTGAAGTTAAGTAACGTGGCTCAAGCATCAAGGAGTGTCAGGATAACTACTGCTAATCCTCCAGTAATTTGAGCTAGCTACAGTATTTTAGCCCTCACTTCAGAGTCTCCTAAAAAACAAACCCACATCACTGCTGTAAAAATTGTGGCTGGGGATCCCAGAGGCAAAAGTGCTGACAAAGAACTCCAGAGAAATTAGAAAAATCAGTGATCCATGGCAAAGTCCTTCAAGGACATTTGTGGGGCTATTTCTCAGAGTGCATCAAGCGCATAGAGATACAATGAATTTGTGGAAACAGCTCCCTGGACGAGCTGAGGTGTGGAAGATCCTTGGTTTGATTCTTATGGACAAATTGCAGAAGAGATCAGGACACTCCTCTGAAAGTTTCATTCATCTCCCGGGCTATTTACATTCTTCTCTAACCTTCTGGGCGGTGTGACTACATATGATTCAGTAGCTATTGCTCACCTGGGATAGGTCTGTGCTCTCCACCGTAGATATGTTTGTGTTATCATGATAGAAAACGTGTGGTGTAATGTATCTAAAAACCCAGTGACTATTTTTGTGATGAATTTCAGAACAGCCAGAAAAAAGTCTGATATTAGGAACGGGTTTGTAGAGAACTGACTGTTCTACAAGAGAACCTCCACTGATCCTTAGATGTCGGAGGAACTGTTGAACCTCTGTTGAACCCTGGAGCTGAACTTCAAAGTATAAAGTTGCTCTTCTATGTAGCATGAAGATAAACTTAATACAGATCCCCAGACTGAGTGATAAGGATTTAGAAACAGTGGAGGATGGACTTCAAGTTTGATTATTGGTTGAACAAAAAGAAAATGCAGATTATCTTTCATCTATCTATCTATCTATCTATCTATCTATCTGTCTATCTGTCTATCTGTCTATCATGACTGAAATGTCAAAGATGCTGTCAAGTCTTGCTAGAGGTACAATGGAAAGACTCGGGATAGCTGGTGAATGGAATAACAAAGAACTCTAGGAGAGCAGTGAAAGGTGAAAAAGAACTTCAAGACAGTGGGATTTTGGCATATCCAGTGTGGTGTTGCTCCCGACCGGCACGGGACCACAGGAAGCCTTCAGGCAGTAGTAGAATTGTGGCCAGACAAGAAACTGCAGTAAAAAATTAAGAGCATCTAGGGGTCTTCACTGAAGCTGAGTGCGTAGAGACCTTGCAGGACAGCCCTAATCCCAATGTATATGCATTTGCTGTGGCAGTCCAGGGCACTGGCCCAAGTCCAGCACGGTATCTCAGTGCCCGAAGGTATAGAAGTGATCATCTGGCAAAGATCAGCTCCAGCCTAGTTAAGCGGAAAGCGAACATCCATCGGTAGTGTCTGAAGTAAACTGTACCTCTGCCTTTTTGTGTGCCCACAAAGATGTTTCTGCCCTGCTCCTTTAATTCTTACGGCATTCTGCTTATTTCCGCGGTGCGCATAAACTTGCAGTCTGTTCGTAAAAATGTAACATCACAGCATGGTCTGCTTTATATCTGTATATATATGGAGACACAAAATATTTCTCCCAGCATGCAGAATGAATAAATTCTGGAGTAATTTTTCATTGTTGCCTTTATGAGTTTCAAGGAAAAAAACCTCAAAAACTAATAAATAATTTATTCCAATGAAATTGCTGTTTATTATGCTGCATGCTGGACCATAGCTAGCCCAGTCCGCACGTGGGATCCTGGACATCTTCTCTCTATTTTTTCTCCTTATTTTTGTGTTTTTTTCAGGGAATCCATGAAGTCTGTGTGTGTGTATATGCATACATGTGAGAGCATGTGTACGTGAAAGCAAGGAATAGGATAAAAGAGACAACATTTCCTCTATCTGTACATGCTTTCTGTACGTGTGTAAAAAAGAGATCTCACCCTGTGTTTTAGATGTGCCGGCTCCCTTTGTAATGATGGATTCATGACACCTCTCTTCAGAATAGGACTGGTCATTGGTGGTCAGTGGAGTTCCTGGGGGCCTTTTCTTTTCATCCTAACAAGGCGTTTAAAATATGCCAGATGAACGGTGTCCTTTTTGCATATACATATGCATACAGTGTAAACACAGGTGGTTTTTATGCAGTGGTCTGTAATAATACGGTATTGTGTGTGTGTATAATTAACACAATATAGTTTTGCCTACTGTGCACATATAGGTGAGTATAAGGGGTGGGGTGTGCTGTATGTACGTGTATGTGTCAGACACATGACTATACTGGCATTATGTGACACGGCATAATAAGGTACTAGGAAAAAAACAGAAGGAAAGGAAAAAAACCAGAAGGATGGGGAAAAAAGAACAAATTTGTCTATCGCTCTTGAGAATGTGTCTTAGAAGTACCCAAAAAAGTGACATTCAGGGTTATCTTCCCAGCTTGTAGTAACTGTTGAGGAGCTAAGGTTACCTGTGTGCTAACATCTTGCTCCATGTTACACAGTTTAAGGTGGAAGGCTCTGATCCACGTGGCCATAGCTAAAGGTGGCTTTTTGCTCTCTTTGTGAAGCCCCATCCGCCTCAGTGCTGATAAGGCTGTTGCAATATCGGTATTTGCATCCTGATGAAGCTCCTGCATGATGTTGGGACTTGGTCATGGGACCATGGTCCCATGGTCCTCAGTGGGATGCCTCACAGGTACATGATTTGCACACAGGGGCAGGAGATGCAGTGCAAGTACAAAGGGATGAGCAACCAGGGTTTAATAGGGCTTTGCTGCTGACCCACAAGGTAAATAATTTCTGTTTCTTCTCTTTGTTATTCTGATCTCTAGGAGATCAGCAGATTTCACCTCCAATGCCTTGAAGCTCCTTTCTCCCTGCATTTTCTGCTGCTTTTGTCCATTTAGGCTTGGACCAAAATGTCTTTTACTACTTGTCTGCAGCAGGGCACAGCGCAGCGGGGCTCTTCTCTCAGCAGGGGACTCTTGCCATATAAATAAAATAGTACAGATAAATGATTACTTTGCCACTGGGCTTGTTCAATGGCTGATGCCTAAATGAAACAACCCACAAATTCACTCAGAGGCGCATGTAAAACAGCGAGCTGGGAAGAGCAACGCCTGAACTCTTCCCTTGCTAATTCCAGCAGGCAGTTTGCATTGGTAAAGACAGACTAAACCTGAGAAAGGAGCCTGGGATGTGACATCCCTGCAAGATCAGGTCTGAGGGAGATGAGACTACAGCTAGGGGAAACAAGAAAGAGGGGAACAAACAGAGCTCTGGGTCACTGTTGCTCTAGATTATTGCTGCCGGTTGCTCAGGCACGCTCTGTATGATTACCATTTCCAAGTGAGCCCGGATCTGTATTTCCCTTAATGTGCCACGGCTGCTTCTCCTGACCTCTTTCACGCTGCCTATTACCTCAGCTCCGCTTCCCCTCCTTTCTGATCGAATTACTAAAGCACACAGTGGAGTCTCTTGGCTCAACAAAATTTAATGACAGTGACAACAGAGGAGGATAATAAAGATAAATCAGCTGCTCCCAGGAAGGAAAGATGAAGTAACAACAGAGTGAGTTAGAAGGCTGCACCATGAAGTGACCCTGGCAAGTGCATGGTCCTCGTCATCCCTTTCATCTCAATGTCTGCATTTCTTCTGCTTTTTGGGGAATTTGATAGGGAAGAGGAGAGAGGAGAGGGGACCAAGGCACTAGAGATTTCTGCACACACTTGCTGGGAATCTTGGGTGCCTCACTCCACCTCTTCAGTGTCTCCTCCCCGAGGCTGTAGGTTGAGACCAGACCAGGGTAAGTCTTTCACTGGGCAGACTGTAAAGAAAATGTCAGCTGTGGGGGTTTCATCTCACCTGTAACCCTGTGTACTAATGTGACCCACACAGTTCATAAAGGGAAATGGTGCTTGTAAAGGAACTCCAGTAAGAGCGCCTTCTTTCTCAGTGTCTATAAATCCCTGGGCACACCAAATCATGTTAAACCAGCTTTTTCTGATAAGCTGTTCTCATGGAAGCAAAAGGAAGCAGGCTGATGTCTTTGTTTAGCAAGGAAACTGTTCTTGGAGGGAGTGCTGCGAGAGGTTGGGGTTTGTGTCCAGCCTTGCCCAACAGCTAAGGTTGGATGAGGGATCTAGGGCTTCAGTGAATGGCATTCAGAGTGGGATGGGCACAGAGGCCATCTCATCTCCCAGGTGCAGCAGGAGAGAAGAGGTAGTAATCAACCTGGATCTGAGTTTCACACCTCAACCAGACCTCCTCAAGTGGGAAACCAGCTCCTGGGACTGCAAGAACTGTACCCACCACCTTCGCCTCCCTCCTAAAGACACGCAGGGACAGAGCCTGGAATGACTGTGCCTATTGCAATTGCTTTTCTCACATTCACCATGTTTCCAGTTGCGGAGCATTTGCTGTTTAATGATAACTCCTGAATAAAAACCACCCTTCTAATTGCAATCGCATTCCTCGCCTCTCCCCTCCCACCAGGTTGTTAAATTGTTAAATGTTTGCTGCATTGATCTAAACAGCTGAGCACGAAACAGTGAGCTGTAGTTGAGACCTCCCGCAAGCTCAATAAACTTAATGGACATCCTCAAGAACTTTAACTGGGAAGATTTAGTTCCCAAAGAAGAAGGAAACAAACACCCAGAGCAGCTTTGTCTGCCTGTTGTCCCTCATTTTGCCAGAAACGGCTGTTCATGCTGGGATTAGCTCAGAGGTTTGTACCGAGCAGAGGCTGACTCACAAGAACAAAATCAGGAGATCGTTACATCTCAGTGCAGGCTCCAGCTGCTTCAGGCTGCACGGGGAGAGAGAAAATTAACTGGAGTAGGAGCCCAATGTGCAGACGCGCTGCACAACTTTTGTGTGTGACAGACAAGCAGGAGAAGGGAGCAGCTCCGCTCTGCAGGACCAGTGCTGCAGGTCTCGGGATGGAGCTCCAAGCCGGGGGATGGAGAAGACGGCTTCTGAGAAGACAGAGGTGGCTTGTCATACTGATTGTCTTGCTCTTCTGCCTTCATTTAATGGAGCCCATTTGTTCAGGATTCATGTAAGACAGGTGCTCAGAACAGGAGGAACAAAATCAATTATTTTCAAAGACCCTAATTACTCAGAAATTCCACATCCCTCCAGACGCTGAGCGCAGCATTGCTGCTGTGAGGAATAAACTATTTCCCCATCTCATCGAGGGAGGTAGCAGAGTCTTCACCATCACATGCATTGCCCTTCTAGGGGTAATCGCTGGGTCAAGTTAGGGGCATTGACTTGGTGGGTAAAATGGGTGGTCTGGGTTGGGAAGTCGTGTTGGACTAATTGTAAGAGCTGGTGAAACCCTCAAGTGGAGAGCGTGTGCAAAGACACAAGACAGCATCAGATGAACTTTCTCCATCCTCAGCTGATTCTTGCCATAAATAAGGAAGGAGCAACCTTCTATGCAACAGGACAGTTTACTATGATATGGATTATCAGAGGCATTATAGCAAGAGAGCAGCTACTGGTTTAGCAACAACATGTGGCTTTATAACAAAGTATTTTCTAACAATGAAGAAAGCTCTGGAGGGGAGGAGAGGAGTGAAGGAGGTTAAAAGGTTGCTTAGACACTCTTTCACAGTAAAGCTGTGTTTGTAACTCGGGGGCTCCTCTCTACTCATCCTGGTCAACTTCTGGTTGGAAACATCTCTGCAGCCTGCTCTTACAAGATCTCAGTAGCCCACAGGGCTTCAGCAGACAGACTCTCACCCCCAGTTTAATGCTGATGTGAACTCAGGGTCACCTTTCTCTGTGTTTCTGTCTTTCAGGCTAGGACTTTCTTCCCCCATCAGCCCTGTAACATAATAAACAATGACCCGAAATGATCAGTAAGCCCATTCCTCCATGGGTAAGTCATCATTGCCTGGAACAGAGCAGTCTGCACTTTCATCATCTGCTGATGGCTGATGGCTTAGTCTTTTCAGTCTTCGGGATTTTTTTCTTTTGTTTTTTCTTTCTTTTTTTTTTTTTTTTCACTACTCATAAAATAATTAGTGTCATGGCCCAATAACCAAACCACAAAGCACCAAAGACCACAGGAAATCCCCACTGACAACAAGACCTAGACTTGCTGCAACAGGGTTCAGGTAACTCAGTCTGAAGATGGTATTTATAAGCCATCCAAACGGACCAGTTGAGATTGCAGACAGGTTAAAACGCAGTCACCTTCAAGGAGGCTTGTTCACAGCAGCAACATGTGTGGGACAGCCAGCTGTAGGACACAAAGCCTAGCAGAAATGGCAGGAGCAGACATTGCACTTTGGTTTGCTATACTTAATGCTCTTGAAGCCCAGTATACCCTTCCATATTGGCCAATGACCTGGAGTTCATAGAATGATAGAATCATAGAATAGTTAGAGCTGGGAGAGACCTTAAAGACCATCTAGTTCCAACCCCCCTGCCCTGGGCAGGGACACCTCCCACCAGCCCAGGTTGCTCCAAGCCCCATCCAACCTGGCCTTGAACCCCTCCAGGGATGGGGCAGCCACAGCTTCTCTGGGCAACCTGGGCCAGTGCCTCACCACCCTCACAGGAAAGAATTTCTTCCTAATAACTGTTGTGTTTTGCTACTCAGCCTCACCAGTTCTTCCTTGCAGGAATGGTAAATGCATACTGGTATATACATGCTGGCATCGTCTCTTTCTTCTCCAGTGGGGAAACAGATGAAAAGTTCATGTTTCCCCTGTGTTAGGTCACAAGGTGTTATTTTGGGCACCTTCCAGAACTAATTCATTACTTGTCATCTTGCAGAGTGAGGACAATGTAAGGCTCTGCCACATGCCGTATTGATCCCTCGACTTGATTAGTCGGTGTATCGAATACCCCTGCTTTTCTAATCTAATTAATGCAAGATAAATACTCCGTGTTGGGGCCTGGAGTCACGTTCTAAGAGTAATCAGGGAGTGGGACTGATTAAAACCAGAAGACTTCAGGGATAATTTATGGACTACTTGACACTGCTGACAGGTTGGGGTACTTTGGAGGGCTCCGTGTGGTCTCTGGCTTGAAATTACCTCTGGCGGGCTCCACATCCAGATTCTTCCTCATCCTTCAGTGTGATAGCTATAAGTTTGAGGGGGTCTGTTCTCTAGGGTGAGACACCACCATGGGGGTTAGGACATCTGGTTTCACATCCCACCAGCAGTGGGACAGACTGTGACAGCATGGAAGAAAAGACACTTTCTTTATGACCTTGAGAAAAATCACCAAATGACATGGTTTGGTAAAAATATACAGCAACGGGCACATGAGGTTTTTGCTCTTGTTCAGAAATCTGTAAGAAAACAGAAATAAATGACTGAGGTGTAGCTTAATTCCAGATTGTCCTTGTTTCAGTCCAGGTTTTGGTGTTTCAAGACAAGTGAATGCTCTGGATCAAGAGGTATAACTGGACTAGGGAAGGTGATGGTATTAATTTGTCACATGCATGAATTAATTAACTCATCCCCACTATGAGGGAATTACAATTGCCATTGTAATGAAGAGGGAAAAGAGGCAGGAGGAGTTTTCACGGCCAACTAAAGGGAGTGTGGGAACTCCTGGGCATGAGCTTAGTCCCAGTCACCTCCTAAGGTAGATCCTTTCTCTTATGGGAGGAAGCCTGGCTGGATGAATTGTCATAAGGGATTCATCTTCCCCCTGCTTTGCCTTGTCTTCCATCAGTGGGGGGTCTTACAACACCCTGGTGAGATGAAGTTCATCCCTCCACTCCTTGATGAACATCTGGGTGTGGGATCACCTCCTGCAGCTTCTCTCCGAGCCTGGGAACACACTGCAACAGAAAGCAGACAGGCTGTGGAGGAGAACTGAAGAGTGGAAGGGTGGAAATCCAGTGCTGTCTATGGAGAAACAGGTCTTGAATGTCTCTGGGGTCCACCAAAGGGTGGGACGAGAGTCTTTTGTGAGATGAGGAAAGGTGCGGTGGGCAGTGAGGGCTGGGCCAAGGTCCGACTCCCCTGATTGCAATCATACCGTGCTTGGGATGGCGTGAAAATATTTTCAGAGAATGGGGAGCAGGGGCACAGGGTCACTGATGGCAATGGCAGGGCCATTTATTCCAATTTCTTTCTTTTGCATATGAGTTTTCCCAGGCGAGAGCACAACGGACACAGCCAGGGGAAGGCAAGGGCAAGTTCAGCATCCAGATGTAATTGCATTTTCCTCCACAATTGCCCCCGGGGCTGAGCCAAGGCTCTTCTGAGCCTGACTCTCTCCTCACAATGCATCATAGAGAATTGGTGTAAAATCCAGTTAAAAGGCCACTCTCGGGTCTCAGCTGCTGCGGCATAAATTGCGGATGAATTTTTCCTCTCCCGTATACGCCTGACGGGTTTTGTCATCCAGCCCCATATGGCTGGGTTGCATTTCTTCTCTCGGCTTGGTCATTGGTCTCTCATCACAGCCCTGCTAGCTGCTTGTGAGCTCTTTCCAAACAAGGCTGTACTTCAGGCTCCCTGTTTTACAGCAGTGTCATTACAGAAAGATATCTCTCCCTACACGTGTATAAGGGAGCCCAAGATTGATGGGGTGTTGGAGTAGGTAATCACAAATCCAGCTGCCCCGAGGTAGCTGAGAACAGAGATGGTGCAGGGCAGGGGGGAAAGGGTAGTGGGGCCTGAGGGAGTTTTGTAGGGTACATTTATCACACTCTTGGCAGAGAGATGCAATTTATGTGTACGGAGCATAAATCCTGTTCGAGTTGCACAAGACTCCATATGGGCAGCTGAGCACCTGGGTCTGCTGCGATGCTGGTGCTGCTGTGGTCGTCCTGCCAGCTCTCTGGCTCTTCCCTTTGCCTTTTTTCCATTGCTGCCTCCCTTTCACCCTTTGATACCCTCCATCCTCTGCCCGCCTCAGAGCCAGCCCCTTGCCCAGGATTGTGCAGCAGTTCCAGCTCTGTCGAGGTGGGTGCAGGTGAACGGGAAGGGTATTTCGCTGCACTCTGCTCACCATGAAACATCTCTGCTGGACTTACTGAGTCTGCTGGAAAACCTCTTTGTCCTCATCAAGCTATTCACCTGGAGCAGGTTCTGCTCTAGGGATTGCTCTCAAAAGGGTAATAGGGTAGACATGGTGCTTAGGGACATGGTTTAGTGGTGGGTTTGGCAGTGTTAGGTTAATGGTTGGACTCAATGATCTTAAAGATCCCTTTACAACCTAGATGATTTTATGATTCTGTGATTGATTCTAAAGACTTCATGGTTGCCAAGATGTTGCAATAGGGAGTGTCAATAGCGTGCTCTAGCAGAGACCTTGCAAATGATCTCATTTTGCTTATCCCCAGACCATGGAGGGCATCTCTTATCTCCTTGGCCATCTCAGTGACAACCTCTCCATGCCATGCACCACAGCGGTGGGTGCATACGCACACCCTCCTGCTTCGTCAGCGCTGGCCGCAGGTCTAACAGCACTCAGCCTTTCACACAGACAGGAGGTAATTGTGTTTTCTGAGCCCGGGAGTTGTTGCTGTGCTTGTGTCACAAGCCCATTGGGTCCCATGGGCTGGCGGTTGCACATGCACCCGCATGGGTCTCTACCATGCCCTACCTCATGTGCCCCCAAAAGCACTTGTCTCTTTATATCACCGTCATCATGATGGTGGTTTTGGAGCACAACGGTTGCTTTCAGGGATGCTTGGGCCCTTTTGGATTAGGGTATGGCTGTTGTAAAGCATGGTACTGCCTGTCCAGGGATGCATTTACTGGGGACAAGGATGCTGTCATACTGGTTGTTCCTGGGTTACGTGCTGTATGTCCATACCCTTCCCAACAATCTATTAATTTTCCTCCCAACGTCTGATGGGAAGACTTGTCTGCTTTTTCATAACCCTGAAAAAACTCTTTTCCTTTTGGTCTTATGTTTTGGAACATGGACTAGTAGTTTCTCCGTTATTTTGACCCTGTCATTGTATAGTCACTCTTCACTGGATTTAGGCCATCTTTTATGCACCACAGTTTCCACTGCCAGTTTACAGCTGCAGGTTTGCTATTTGGCGAGAGTCTACAGACACACACACGGAGGGGTCCTAAGAACTTGGAATATGCCTTGGAAATTAAATAATAAATAAAGACACTCCTCCCTTCCCCACACATGCTACATGTTGCTTCAGCAAATGTTGAATAAATCACCTAGCTATGCGGTAATAAATCTTTCATGAGATTAGGACCATCTGAACTTCAGCGATTGTGTAGGGAATGTATAAATTTCACATGCAGATATAGTGTAAAAAAAATCTTTAGATTAGTTATTAACTTTGGAAACACTTGATGAGTTTTGATTCATTAAGTGTTTCACAGTCTTGTTAATTTAATAAGTACCGATGAGGCTGTAATGTAAGACAACAATCAGTAATTTGGAGGGGGAAAATAATAAAGTAGTCATTACACAGCAGAATGTTTAATCAAAGAATGTGGAAACTTACAGTTTCACATTAATTTGAAAAGGTTGGAGATTTAAAATTAATATTAGCTCTGACACAGGGAGGCTTTCTCTACAAGCAGATAGGGCTTCTATAATTGCTTAGAACAGAATTAAAATGCCTGTAATTTTAATGGCTTCACCTCTTCAACTGGATCCCCAGGCTCCATAGGTATAATAGAAATATAGCTAAAACAGTCGTGGTCCTTCAAATCCCTGAGTAAAACTCACCTATGGAGATGTGGCTACATGTAGCATTCGGGTGACAAATCACAATGCAATTAGACTCCTGTTGAGGAGAGCCATTAAGCACCTGCTTAAATGTGAGCAGGTACTGAAGTACCACCCTGAATGGGAAAATCCGTAGGGAGGAGGTAAAGAACTTTATTGAATTTTGGACCTCCAAACATATCAACAATTCACAGCCTCAGCAGGACCAAATGGGATGTTCAGGGGAAACTTGGGCATGGATTAATGCTCAGTGCTCCTGAGTCTTGATCTGGGTCTGGTTCCACCCAGCCTTATCTTAGGGTTACCTCTTGTCTCATGCAGCATCACTGTTTTCCATCAGCTGTCTCTTGGCTTCTGGTTGGTCTACACCTTGTTTTGGGTTAAACCCATCAATTTTATGCAAGAGAAACTAAGAAAGAAAACAAAGTTTCTGCATGACCTTTCCTACTGATCCCTCTGTAATTTGGGACTCATACCCAAATTTCAATAAAATAAGGCACAGCCAAAGATAAGTGTGTTGTGATGACTGATGGTGGACAGTGTTCTCCATTTGGGAAAAGATTAAAAAATCTCGCCCTAGAAGTGATCTGGAGAATACACACAGGTGAGGTACATTGGAAACTTGCCTTCAGAACAACTTGCAAATGGCATGTTTGCTCAGTGTATAGCAAAGCCCCAATACCCAACAGAAGTTGTCAAATATTTGGCGTTGTTCCATAACCGGGTGTAAGAAAGGCCATGTACAGATAGAGCTGTCAGAAATAGATATGAAGAGCTAATCTATCACTTTTTGTAGCTTCGTTCTTCCCTTATCTCAGTCCACTAATTTTGTAGGGTTAAGATGGTATTGCAGAAGCCATGATGACACCCGCAGTAGGCGAGTGTGGGCTTACATGAAACATCGTGATGGAGTTCCTGAAACCATAGGGATGTGCGGATGTCCATATACATGGTGTCTGCATAGCTAAGGTGATGTTCTGGGGTATCTCCTCCAGAATTGTACTCGAGGCTTAACAACAGACAAAGAAATGACCAGTCATTCGTCAACCCATCCCACATTTTGCTCAGAGCCTGGAGCTATTGCTCAGAGCCTGGAACTATGTATGTAATCAGGGAGTTTTGGCAGTGATCAGCAAATTTCAGACTTTGGTATTCTTCTAGTGCCCTGTACTAGAATGAAGAGAGCTCCCAGGAAACTGAGGCATAGCAAGCCACATTCAACTCACCTATTTCTACCATGGAGCCATCTCCATCTGACTTGTCACCTGAGACAGTGAAGAGATAGTAATTCTTACACTGTGATCCACCGTATGTAGGTGTATATACTAGGCAGAAGTTCCTGTTTCTCTCCACTGTCCAAGGAGGGAGCCTGGACAGCTTGCTTGCATGTAGCCATCAACGTTTCACCCACTGAATTTTATCCACAACTGCATGGCCATGTTTGTGTCTGTCTGTGCCTGTAAGTGTGTGTTTGTAGCATGGAGAAGAAAAGGTCCAGGTGGACATTGCTGATGAGTGTCCAGCTCCAAGACAACAAAACAAGTCATTGCATAAGTATTTCTGAAACAAGGGCAACTGGATGTGTTCTTAGAGCTGCTGATGCTTCATATTTTCCTGCTATTATTCTATGACTGTTTATTTTCATGTTTGTCCTTATTCCTATGGGGTACAGTCTACCCATAACTCTTAATTTGGTGCAGTTATATGGAGGACAGGGTAATACTCTCCAGCTAAGGAGAGTGGGAATGATGGTCTGACAAGCCACAGGAACAGACAAATGTGATCTAATTTGTCCTCTGTCTGGACTCAACTTAGGTAACCAGGACAAATTCGTCCGGCAACTTCTTTTTACTTCTTTAAGTGGGCTGTCCAGACTTTCTCCCAACCAAAGGCAGTGAGAACAGAGAGAGCAGTCGCCTCAGAAAGCCAATGGCTGAGAAAGCCAGCTTGTGATTCAGCTTGCTTCACTATTAGCTGGCTGAAAAGGTGGACTAATTAGATGGATTTCAGGCCTGCGTGGGCTCAGCATTTGCTTTGCTGCTGCTGCACGTGTCCCTTGGGACTCCCAAATATGGAAAAAAGCTAACTTTGATAAATCAAGAGGAGAAACCCTGTCCAGTTTGCAATACTCCTTTTGTTCTGCTTTCAGCATGCAAATTATCAGCTCTAGTCTTGGGGTGAAAAAGGATTTTTCCCTCTGGGGAAACTCTACCTTTTTCTGCTCTGCCTGGGAAGCAGTGAGGAAGATCTTCATTGTATTCTGAAAAGAGAAAATTGCAGAAAAAAACAAAGTTGGTCTCTTTAAAGGATTCTGTTTGTCAGTTTGGTAAGGAAGTATGTATGTTTTAGTGGATTTCAACCACTTCGGAGAACAACCACCCTTTAAAGACAGCCAAGAGACCAATTGAGGGGAAATGCACAGACTTAATCTTCTTGTAGACTTTGATCACATTTCCATTTTCTACTCCACCGGACACGTAAGTGGATGACTATGACCAGCAAAATGTGTGCTGTGGCCTCTTTCAGTATTATTTTCTACATGGGCTTACTATGAGCTGTTGGTTTGGGTCTCCTTAGTCTGGTCAAGGGCTTCAGACCCATTATCCTGCATCTTGGATGCATATTTTATCTTGCAGGCTATTGGGTAAAGAGCTGCTGTCTTTTCCCTCTCTAATATATAGCTGCTCATTTCTTTCCCTTCCTTTCAGGAGACTAAAATGAAATTATTTTTTTCTTTACAGAACACTTGAACCATGTTCATTGTTTGGTTTAATATAAATTTGGTAATGGGAGGAAAAAACAACAAAAATATCTGAATTTCAGTTTGATCCCAATTCATGGGTATATTCCTTTATTGAGGACTGGCAGGCATAAAAAGAAAAAAAATTTTTACTATCAGCTTTTATCCTACCTTCTACTTGTGTGCAGATACAACCTTCTCCCAGTTTTTTACGTTATTTCCTGTGCCCACTGAACACTTTTGTTCTGTATTTTGAATCCAGTTTTCATTGGTTGTATCCTTAGATTGATGGGGCACACTTTGAAATGATCCATGTTCTTCCAAATAAAGTTCTCAATAAGATTTTTTTATGGTTATTTTTATTATGGAATTTCAAGGCACCAAGAGATGAATAACGATAAGGAAGCAAAGGTGCCTGATATTTATAAGACTATTGCAAACTACTGTGTATCCTCAGGTGGTTATATGTTCAGCAAAGAGACTTATTCGGGGGCAAATAGTAGTATCCCAATATATCTACGTGGATATGGATGGATCATTTGTAAGTCCTACTGATTTTCCCACAAAGAAGAACAGCAGATTTTTCCAACTGAATGGCTGATTTTTACAGTGTTGCCTTGATGTAGCGATGCACTTTGTTCTTCCTGTGACAACTGTATTAATTTCGGCCAATGTTCAGGCAAACCGGAGGGCAGGCAGCGTTCAGTGCTGACCTGCAGGATCACACACTGCTCTGGTCCTGCCAGCTCTGCCAGATTATGTACCAGTGGATATGGAGGAAAAAAGAGGTCGTCTTGGAGAGGGATGAGATGATTTGCAATAAAATTTGTCTCTTTTCTTTGGCAAAAGTTGTGAGATCTTCTGTGACAATGGAGTGGGAATTAAAAGGCTGGCTTTGAAGAGGAAACTAGAGGTAGTGAAAAGATACAAAAAGCCTGTAATGATCCTGGAACCAAGGAAAAAAGTTGATGTAGATGAGGAAATATGAAACTGATGATGGCTGAAGTATGTTTGATCAGAAGAATGGCGCAGAAAGAGACCTGGAGGGGACAGGCATTGGAGTATCTGTGTGCATACACACATTTGGCTGTTGGTATGTGTTTACAGACACCTGGTTAAGCAGAAAACTGTTGCAACATGTGTTTTGAGGTAGGAATTGATAATTTAGTTTCTTATGGTCTTTTATTTCATTTGGAAAAAAAAAAAAGAAAAAAAAAGAAACATATCCTGCAACCGAAACTCTAACCACAAGGTTTTCTCTTACCTGAAATTGAATTATTAGAGCCCTGTCTGTATAGTCAAATGGTCATATCCAGACAGGGAAAGCCCCAGATTTGAGAGACTGATTCAAATTAAAGGAAAGAAGGGAAGAAGGGTCTTGCACTTTTTAGCAATGCTACTTTGTCCACCTGCAAGCTTTGAGTGCTATTTTTATTTTTTCTCTGAATCACTTTAAAAAATTATGAAAGTTCCTATTGAGACAGAAAAGATGAGCACAGCCAAAAAAAAATAATTGCAGAAGTGCAAAACATTTTCCCATTTACCTCTCTCCATAAATTCGTAAGTGCAAATCCATTTGTCATAATGAATGATGGTGTGCATGGACAAATGTTTTCAGTAGCAGATGTCAGATTATATCAGACGGTGAAACTAAGACTTCCTGGCTGTTTTGGAACGCTATAGGGCCCAATCCTCAGCCTATTTTAACCTGACCACTTCAACTGTCCTTGTGATGTTGGAGCGAGTACTCTCCACACTCTAAGACTATTTCAGGATGAAACCACATTCCTCTAGTCAGACTGTTTGGGCCTCTAACCAGTTTTGGTCATCCTTGTGAAGGTGAAAGAACACTTAATGTCCAGTTTCCAGCTACCAGAATGCCTTATTCTGATCAGGGAGGCATTAGCAGTGATGAAGTTGTCTAGAACTATATCTTATATCTATAGGAAACACTTCAGAAAGGAGGAGAAGCTCTGGTCTTCTCAATGAAGAGGTGGAGGAAGGAGTCCTTGGGGGTGAGAGCTGGTAACTTTCAGAGTGATGGGGAGTTTCCTAGAGCATGTCTTCATTGACTGTCATGGTTGCTTAGTCCGCGTTGTGGTTCTCACGTAGGGAGTCCTCACATAGAGGTGAAAGTAAGTGGTACAAGGGTGGAAGGAGAGGGCTGGAAGTATCTGTATGTTGCTGGGTGAGTCTTGCATGTTGTCTAGAGGAAGGATGCTCCCTCAGAATGCTGAGGGACTCATGCAGCACACGAAATACTGGGCATAGCCAAGATCTATAAACAGCCAGAAGCTTTCTAACCCAACATTTCCCTTCCCAGGAGTGAAGGACTGGGCCATTTTCGATCTCAGGCAGTCTGAGTACAGGAGCAGGGCTGCATTTATCTCCCACACTGAACGGCTCAGCTCTTTGACCTTTGGGGAAGCAGCTGTGAGCCGGTGAGGATGGGGGACAAGGACATTTTTCGTGCACTGTGCTTGGCCATCCCATGGAGTAATCGGATGCTGCGATGAGTCAGTGAGTAGCACCAGAGCTACTGATCGGGGCGGCTGTTCCTGAGAGTATTTGCAAAGCAGACGCTGGCCTGGAATTAACTCCATCTGTTTCAGGAGCAGGGAGTGTGCCGCCTGTGTTGTATAATGCCAGAGATTTCACACCGAGCTGAGCAGTCCCGGTTCACTTTCCAACAAACTCTGCCTTCCACAAGTCATTGCAGGACAGCTGTCCCAGAGAGAGCAGTCTGCTGTGTGCTGGACAGACACATGGACCTGTCCAGGCTGGCAGAAGGGTTTCTTGAACAAACCCTGCAGGAATTTCTCAAATCCCTCTGTAGTCCCAAACCATATTCAACATACCAACTGTAATAACTTTAGGAGAACAGTAAACAATCCAGCCTGCCATTCTTCAGCACTTCCCGACCCTGTCTGTCTCTACAACCAGCAGAGAAATACAAGAATTGTCTTCAAACCGCCTTCTGTATACATCTGTTGAATATATGTTTCATGATTGTTTTCGTTTGCTGTACAGGGAGCCAAAGTCTGGTATTCCTGGGTAACAGGCCATCTGAATGGGTCATCACTCTCATCGAGGTGGATATTAGGTATCTAACTGTGGCTCAGGCACCACAGTTGTTGGGCTGATATCCCACAGTCACTCCAACACCCTCCAAGATGGTACAGAGATGCCATAGACCATAAGATGGACTTACATCATGGATCATAAGATTCTGTAAGACCATAAGATGACCTTATTTTAGTGAATGAAGTACCATCCATGGCATACCTGGTGACATCCATGCCTTAACTGGCCTGATTGCATTGTCGCCATTTAACAAATAAGGTGTATGAAACAATCCTCAGTTCTCAGTCATCATTTTCCACCTTCCTCTTTTTTTTACGTCTCCCGGGAATCACTCTGCAACACAACGATGTGCAGTGACAGACCCTACAGAAGAGACCCCTGCTCTTGACCAGTAGCTTTTAAATATTCCAGACACTATCTGCTAACAAGCTTCAGCGTTTTCCTATGGGTTGCCAGAGCCCTGCATGATGTGACTTCCAAGTGGGGAGGTGCCACACTGCTGCGGGACAGATGTGGGTCATCATTGATGATCTGTGAACCATAGGTGTTGGTGAACCAGTGTGTTCCCATACAGGCGACTTCATTTCTGATCTGGCTTCATCTTGTTACCAGTATGTTGCCCGGAGCCACAGCCTTTAGCTTGAATGTCATCATGATGGGCTGCAGAGAGAGGGACGGAAGGTTTCTGTAAAGCACAAGGCTGAAGTGTTGGTAGTTGGTGGAGGCTCCATCCCTGGAGACATTCAAGGTCAGGCTTGATGAGGTTCTGAGCAATCTGATCTAGTCAAAGATGTCCTTGCTTACTGCAGGGCGGTTGGAGGAGATGACCTTTAAAGGTCCCTTCCAACGCAACACATTCTATGATTCTCTGATTCTAGTTGGTAGCATCAGCAGAGAAAAAGAGATATGTTCACATACCCTGGCCAGATCTTGTCAGACTTATAGAGTGGCAATGAAACTGTTCAATGTGACCCAACACAGTGGTCTTAAGTCTCTTGACACTGCAGTTATGAAAGGGTTTTATTTCTGCTCTTGCTGGACAAGCCCGTCCTAGCAGCACATGCTAAACTGCAATGTAGCATGTGCTTACATAGAATCATAGAATCATAGAATCACAGAATCATAGGGTTGGAAGGGACCTCTGGAGATCACCTAGTCCAACCCCCCTGCCAGAGCAGGGTCACCTTAGAGCAGGTTGCACAGGAACGCTTCCAGGCAGGTTTGGAATGTCTCCAGGGATGGAGACTCCACCACCTCTCTGGGCAGCCTGTGCCAGTGCTCTGCCACCCTCAAAGTAAAGAAGTTCCTCCTCATGTTTAGGTGGAACTTCCTACACTCAAGTTTGTGCCCATTACCTCTTGTCCTGTCACTGGGCACCATTGAAAAGAGCCTGGCCCCATCCTCCTGACACCCACCCTTTAAGTATTTGTAAGCATTAATAAGGTCACCCCTCAAGCCGTCTTTTTTCTAGACTAAAGAGACCCAATTCCCTCAGCCTTTCTTCGTAGGAGAGGTGTTCCAGTCCCCTAACCATCTTTGAAGCCCTTTGCTGTACCCTCTCCAGCAGTTCCCTGTCCTTCTTGAGCTGGGGAGCCCAGACCTGGACACAGTACTCCAGGTGTGGCCTCACCAAGGCAGAGTAGAGGGGGAAGGTGACCTCCCTCGACCTGCTGGCCACACTCTTCTTGATGCACCCCAGGATGCCATTGGCCTTCTTGGCCACAAGGGCACATTGCTGGCTCATGGTCATCCTGTTGTCCACCAGGACTCCCAGGTCTCTTTCCACCGAGCTGCTCTCCAGCAGGTCGGCCCCCAACCTGTCCTGGTGCAGGGGGTTATTCCTCCCCAGGTGCAGCACCCTACACTTGCCCTTATTGAATTTCATATGGTTCTTCTCCGCCCAACTCTCCAGCCTGTCCAGGTCTCTCTGTATGGAGGCACAGCCTTCTGGGGTGTCAGCCACGCCCCCCAGCTTTGTGTCATCAGCAAACTTTCTGAGGGTGCTCTCTATCCCCTCATCCAAGTCATTGATGAATATGTTGAAGAGGACTGGGCCCAGTACTGACCCCTGGGGAACACCACTCGTCACTGATCTCCAACTGGACTCTGTGCCCCTAACCACGACCCTCTGAGCTCTGTCTTTCAACCAGTTTTCTATCCACACCACTGTCCATTCATCTAACCCACTCTTCCTAAGCTTCCCTATGAGGATGCTGTGGGAGACCATGTCGAATGCCATGCTTAAGTCAAGGTAGACCACATCTACCGCCCTCCCCTCATCTATCCATCCAGTGATGCCATCATAGAAGGCTATTACAGTTAATAGTAATTAAGCAAAACAGAAAAAACAGCCTGTGTACCACAGGAAAGTGTGTGGGAATTTTTCTGTATCTGCAAGTCAGCTAATGTGTTTATAGAAAATGAGTTAAATAAAAATGTCACCCTGTAGTAGATCTAATAATCAGTTAATATGTCTGGGAGAGACAGGCATCTATTTAGAAATGGAAACACTCTATATATTCAAGTCCGATCCAAAACTCTGCCTGATTTATTGAATTTTGAGTTGATCTAATAAAAGGTGGCAATTCGATCCATCCTGCTCTATTCTGTTGACATTTTATACACAAAGACGCAGATGTAGAGGAGCAAGAAATTGGTTGGAACTGGTTGGTGGGCTCATCGTTGAGATGGGAGCTGGACTTACATAGTCCCATGGGGGTCCAGAAGACTGCAGTCTATGCTAAAGAAGTTAGTACCTGTCCCTAACAGTAGAACATTGATCCTTCAGTCACTAGGAGAAGAAGCACTCAGGAGGTGAGAGATGAGATGGAAGGGAGACAACCTACATTTCCAGGGTAGGGTGACCACCCAGCTGCTCTGATCACGTTTGTAACTGTATCTTTTGTTAAAAGGGGACCAATAATTTAATTTTTTTGGACTATTTTTCTTTTTTCTCATATTCATAAATTCCTCATTTACCCATATCTTCCCTTTCCCCATCCTCCTCCCCCCATGCTCATAACATTTTTTGGAAGGAGTGAGGCAGTGAGTGAAAGCTCAGTGCGTTTCACGCATGCAGAGCTTTCCAGGCTGCTGCTTTTGCCATCCGCATCCTGGAGATTAGATGCGAAGATGGATCTTCCTTTCTCCAACTCATTTGACAAACTTAATGTGCAGCTACATAAATTATTTTCCCTCCAGGCCGTGGAAATGTCATGTTGGGTCTCTGCCAGTGACATGGGTGTGTTTACACAGGGTACTTCTTACCAGACAGCATTTGAGGGGACTCTCTGATATGAAGAACCACTGTATCCTCACATGTTGGACACCACGTGGGATCTGAAGCATGCTGAGCACACATGAATGGCACAGTCCGGGATACACAGCACTATCTTTAGTGTGCGTAATGCACGTTAATATTCCAAAATTCATATGATCTGGATCACCTTGATCTAGATTACCAGTAGAGGATGAGTGTGGGACACAAGGCACGAGCTCATAGAATCCACAGTACATAAGCTCCACAAAACATTCAGCACACACAGAGCCGCATAATACAGTAAGTCCAATATGAGCATAACGTTGACAGAGCCATGTCTCACCAGGCATCACAAGGATGGTGTGCACCTCGTTTCTGCCACTCACTCACGTGTGAACGCCTGCGTATATGGTCCGCAGATGCACACCAACATCCTGTCTCCAAACACATCCATGCACAAGTGACTGAACAGAAATGCGACTTGTCATAAATGTGACACTTGTTTGTATACACACAAGTGTACCATGTGCCTCATTACGTGATGGGAGAGACACATCACACGTGTACATCAAAGGCCCATAATGCGTGTCTCACGCACTCGTACAGCATGTACATTTAGAAAGCTATATCCATAACATATTTTTACAGCAGGCGCACAAACAGATGCCCGGTACATATGGATATATATCACAATCACAACACACATACAGAATGGGCACGTTAGGTTGGGCATAAGGAAAGCGCTGGCTTTTTTCCCCTATCTGCAGAGGAAGTGTCTTCTCGGCATCAGCTTGGTTCTCTTTTATTAGTTTTCTGGGAAAGGCCATGCATTACAGATGTCAGCTCATGTTGTATGGCATGTTCCTTGCCTTTTCTTAAATAACTGCCCCTAAAAAAAATAATTTGTCTTGGAGGTGTTTTTACGCCGAACCGGAGATTATCAGCCTGAAGGGGAACTCATAAAAATAAATCATAGGGCAAATGGTGAATCATGCAATAAAATACGCTGGAAGTCAGGCTTTTCATTTTAATAGTATGGGACAGCATGTACCTACCAGGGCTCCCAGTATGGCCAGAGATGCCTGACTTGTCCAAAGAATCATGTTGCTTTGCTTCTCTCTTCTGATACCCAGTCCTTTCCTTTAAGCAGAAGAGCACTGGCTTCCTTTGTTGATGCCCAATATCCATTTGAAAATAGTCTAATCACATCCCGGGGTGGTGAACTTGGGCTTCCAGCCCTTTCCTTCCATTGTTTGTGTAGGGAACCAGTATCTGGCAGCTCTGGCTAAGAGTTGACTTGAATCTTCCATCGTTTCCTCAAGAGAGAGTAGAGTAAGAAATGTTCAAATCCATCCTAGGTGCCACACTAATATTTAGACCTCCCCAAACACTTATACTGATTTATTCCAGGGTCCATTTTTAAACTGATGTATTTTAATCAGCCCAGCGTTTTATGTGCATGATGTTATATCTATTTAATCATAGCTTGTATATCTGTTTAGTTGCTGTTGGATGATCCAGAGTAAACAAAAAATCCAGAGTAAGAAAAAGATCCAGTAAAGAAAAGATCGAGGGTAAAAAAAAAAGAGTTTTAAACTGAAATAAAAGTCAACAAACAAAATGCTCTGTTTTAACTATGCTAGTTTAATTCAAATTCATATCATCCTTGTGTGTAGACAAATCCAAAGTATTACAACCTAACATCCTCTGTGGACACATAAGGTGGGCTCATGATTGTTTTTGCACGATTATTATGTCACTGACCTCAAATAAATAACTTATAGTGCTAAAGTTTTGTCCCATATTGTGTAAACTCTAGTGATGAAAGTCACATTTCTACCACGTTGCAAGAGGACAAACCAATGAAAACTGGGGTTTGAGATTTAGTGCATAGAAGAACACAGTTTTCCTTTGTTTTTACTGGTTTATTATATTTTGAGTAAGCAAAATGAATAAAGGGAAACTAAAGGAAAGGACTGCAGACAAAGTTTGTCTTGGCATGGGGGCTGGGATCACTTCTGCAAACAGCATTTCCGAAAGCAGTCCTTCATGCTTTATATCTTGTCTCCAACGCCTAAGAATATATCAGTATTTTGCAGTTAGCTGTAACATGTGCCTTGGGGAATAAACGCAAGGTTACAGCTAAACCGGGGATCTATACATAACTCCAATGAAGGAATGCACGAGCTGTAACTTGTCAGGTATTTTCTCTAATGAAGGCTGATCTCTGAGAAGTTAGCACCGGGGAGGTCTGCAGACCAGATGCTCCAGCACATAGTCCAGGGCTGGGAGTTTTAACTCTATAGTTCACCTGGTATCAGCTCTGCGTGTCCCTTTGTGGCACAGAAGTGTCGGGTGAAGTTCTCCACAGCATCTCACCACTGTGGATCTGCGGTTGTCCCAGTCCAGGACGTGACTAGCCTTGATGAATGATTTGCTGATGTAGGTCTGGCCACTTTGCATCTGATCTCCATTCTGGCTTTGTGGTCAGCTTAGGTTCAGGTCAAATCAATCGTATTGGAAACTGGCTCCCATGAGCAAGTTCAGATTCATTTCTCCTAGAGATCATTAAGGGATAGCTTTTTGTGGGGGAAGTGCTGTTTAATAATCAGTGAGCTCTGGAAATCAGCAGTAGTTAGAAAAAGGTGAAAAACTCCTATCTCCCAAGGGAGAAGGAAGTCTTCAGCTCTACTTAGCTCAGAAAAAATACTCAAAAAAATCAAAAATACAAAAAAACCCCTCTACTGTCAGTGAAACAGCCATGGCCCCGTTTCCCAGTGTGCTGAGTGACCTTGGTGGAAATGCAGAAAATCAGGTCAATAGTTAATTTTCATCCTTGGACCTCACTATCTTCAACCTCCATGTTGAACTCCCGGTCTTCAGGCCTTGCTATTACTGTCCTGAGCTGTTTCCCCTCATCTTATGGTCATCTTTCTTCTTTCCCCTCTGCCTTCAGTGTCCCACCTTCCCTTCCTCATGGCGCAGCTGATCCTGCCTCTGGTACCTACAGGTTATCGGTATAATGCACATACGGCTCAACATGAGCAATTCTCTAAGCTTGGTCCTCTTGACTTCTGGAATGGGATCAGCTGCACAGAAATGGATCTAGGACAAGCTGGTTTCCAGATGTGTTTTCTAAGAAGTACCGTGTTGTAAAGGGCCCGATCCTTGTTTCTCCAGCTGGCTTTGATCAATCCCTTTCATTTGTGCACTCATTTCTCTAAGTTAAATTCTTTCTTGCTGGCAAATTATTTCCTCCTGATCTTTGTGGCTTTAGCTTTTTTTCTTTTTCAAGCAGACGAGGCATTTTCTGGCTAAATGCCGGAGCACTTGTTGCTTGATATTTAGTGTAATTGCCTTTATGACCTATGCAGTTACCCATTACAGTATTAGCAAACGATAAAAATAATCAATGATGAATATCTGATATGCAGCTAACAGGGAATCGGTTAATCATGTAATAAACCGACTAATACCGAGGACTCCTGGAGTTCTGGCTGAGTTTGCCTCTGTGTTGAGACAGACCAATTCATTCTCATCAACGGGATCCCTACCTGGTATGAAACTGTATAATATATCAGGATCAGGATTAGGAACTGTAAGGTGCTCTCTGTTTCATCGACTTTCTTTGCTGCCTTTGGAGCCGTTCTTTGGTGCATCCATATCACGGAATCACGGAATCATGGAATCTTCGGAGTTGGAAGGGACCTCTAGAGATCATCTAGCCCAACTCCCCTGCTAAAGCAGGATTGTCCAGAGCACATCACTCAGGACTGCATCCAGACGGGGCTTGAAAGTCTCCAGAGAAGGGGACTCCACACCCTCCCTGGGCAGCCTGTTCCAGTGCTCTGGCACCCTCACCGTAAAGAAGTTTTTCCTCATATTCGATCAGAACTTCCTATGTTCCATCTTGTGCCCGTTACCCCTCCTCCTGTTACTGGGAACCACTGGAAAGAGCCTGGCTTCATCCTGCTTAAACCCACCCTTCAGATACTTGTAAACATTCATAAGGTCTGCCCTCAGCCTTCTCTTCTCCAGGCTAAAGAGTCCCAGCTCTCTCAGCCTTTCCTCCTAAGGGAGATGCTCCAATCCCTCAATCATCTTTGTTGCCCTACGCTGGACTCTCTCCAGCAGTTCCCTGTCTCTCTTGAACTGGGGAGCCCAGAACTGGACACAGTATTCCAGTTGTGGCCTCACCAGTGCGGAGTAGAGGGGGAGAATGACCTCCCTTGACCTGCTGACCGCACTCTTCCCTGTGCAGCCCATATTTGTCTTCCAGACTTTGTTATTTAACCAATAGATACGGATCAGGTGGACAGCGGGTTAAGGTCTAGGTATCGAAATGAACAAATCCATATCAATTAATTAAAAGAAGACCTAGGACTTTCTTTGGCAAGCAGTTCTCCTTCGCTTAACTGAATTTGAAGTGAAATCTCTGCCAGCTTATTTCTGCAAAGTTGTGTGAATATCTCGGCAGCATTTGCCCTCCTTGGAATATTACATTTTTTCCTATTTGCTGTGCTTTTCCAGAAGTCCTCCAAAGGTTTATTTGGGAACAGGAGTTGGGTCCAGATGAGCATGCTGGATAGATACAGTTATGTCAGGCAGCTGGGGTCCAGGAGTTTCACTCATTGTCTTCTACCACTGACCCCACTGTCACCACCTAGTACATGGAAATTGCGGTTATTTTCCATTCAGAGGCAACTGGGAGAGTGTTCAGGGGGATATTCATCTACAAAACATGCAGGCTCCTGTGTTATGCTGCCTGCCTACAGTCTCCATTCTCCATCTGCTGCACAGCCTCCCATTATGCAAATGAAGGAAGCTTGCTCAAAGTTTATTTCTTAATTTAATAAATGTAATTTAATAAATCTTAATGTAATACATTTCTAGTGAATGAAAGGATAGCTCGCTGCATAAAATAGCATCAGCTGTCAGACAGCCCGCTTGTTCACGAGGATCTCAGACTGCTTGAGGGATTGTTTTTTAAGACGACAGGCATCGCTTTGCCAAATGAGATCTGTAGCCCAGCTATGCCTATGTCTTGCTTTTGATCATGGCCAAAAGTAAAAATTAACTGACCTGTCACTAAAATGGAGTCGGGATAAGGACCAGATGGCTGTAGAGCCGTGCAAGCCAGAGGGAGTTATGTGCAATGCGACACTGTATGTGGTTTTCTGGTTGGGACCGCAGTGTCACATCTTGTTGATCTCCCTTTCTCTGTCCCTACACAACAGATTTCATTTCAGTTATTTTTCCCCTGCTTGTCAGTGAGAGCAGAAGCGAGTGGGCATTGCGTTTATCCACTTCTGCAGAATTAAATTTCCTAGTGCATCCCACCAAGATTTGAATGTGCAATATGCCAGGGAAAAGTGTTTGAGAGGACTTTATTTTTTGGACATGAGTTGAGACAGTTTAGCCTGGTGATCCCTACTTCCCAAGAAGAGTCACAGTATCTGAGGAGATTTCATACTGCAAGGTGAGAGCGGGCTGTCGTAATCACCTAATCGCTTTGTCTAATCTCCTGCAAAAAAAGAAAAGCACAAATTAAGCTAGAGACTTCCCTGTATTAACTCCTCTTTGAAACAGAGCAAAGGGCTGAGACACACTCAGATCTTTTTAATTACAGCAAAGTGCATCTCCACCGAGGTGACACATTAAGCTGTCCATGCTGGGCTAGAAAACACGTACCTGAGCACTGAAGGCCAGCACAGTTCTTGCCTTGATAGCCAGCTCTTGGAGTGAGGTTTAAACTCTGAATTCAAAGGAATCTTGGAGAGGATTGTCAGCATTTAAGAGGACACCATGCCATCTTGCATCAAGGAAACCTAAAGGAGTTTCAAGATCTCTGCAGAGAAGGCTTTACTGACACATGGTGGCTGTTCACACATGGGTTTGGCCTGCGGATAGTGAAACATCGTCCCCAAGCTGATAATTAGAAAAAGGTTTTAAAATGATCAAATAAACCATCCATAAGAAAATTTTCCCTGGCGAATAACTAGGATATATCCTTCAACTGAAGAAGGAAATCAAAATGGAAAGTGAACTCCTGAAACTTTAGCAAAAGCAAAGAGGAAAAATACAATTAATTGGACTCTCATTATTTGGACTCCATTCCTGCAGGGATGACTATTCTGACCTGCCTGCAGCAGCAAGGATGATAACCTCACTCAGAAGGATGGAAAAGCTGACTTTGGAGTCAAACATTTTTTCCTATTTTTTGTTTCTTTTTCTTTTTTCTTTTTGCATCATTATCATTAAATAAAAAAAAACAAAAAACCAAACAAACCAAACCAAACCAAAAAAACCCAACCACCCTACTCTCATAATGAATCTTGGGGTCAAATGTTCATCCACTTAAAAAAAAATACGTACAGGAAAGCACATGTATGTGCTGAGGAGGCAGCTGCTGGGTGATGAGTTGCATACGCAAGGAACCAGCATACATATGCAAAAGGAGACTGCGCAGGCAGTTTGTACGAGGTGCCAGCAAAGGCATGTATTTTTCATCACAGACACTATTGTACTTTTTTCACATCATTCAAAGTTTTCCATGAATACATTCATCTTCCTATTAGTATCAATGTATTATTTATACACAAAAATTAACTGTCGTTGTTTGGGAAGACAATGAGAGCAATGTCATCTTTTACTCTTTTCCTTTATTTTTCCAGTAAAAAAAAAAAAAAAAATGTGTGTCTCTGTGTAGATTTGTTAAAGCGAAAAAAAGGAAAAAAAAAAAGAGATTTTTTTTCTTTCTACCAAAAGAAACAAAGCCAATCTTTTTCTTTGTAAAAGCCGAACAAATTTGCATTTAAAAAAAATATATATAAAACCCACCCTCCGTATGGAAAAAACGTTTTTCCACTTAAAAACATGGAAAAAGTATCACTGCGTGTCCCTGGTACATACACATGAGCATCATTATTTCATCCTGGTGGAGCAAATGGTCTCTGAGAGCCAAGAGTTACAGTCAACTGTTGTTGCCAGTGGATGTAGTCACAGGTAGGATATGTGAAACACGGAGTCATCCTACACCCCAGGGAGGTACCTGGAGTCACAGAATCATAGAATCATAGAATGGTTTGGGTTGGAAGGGACTTTAAATATCACCTAGTTCCAACCCCCCTGCCATGGGCAGGGACACCTTCCACCGGACCAGGTTTCTCAAAGCCTCATCCAGCCTGGCCTTGAACACCTCCAGGGATGGAGCATCCACAGCCTCCCTGGGCAACATGGACCAGGGTCTCACCACTCGCACAGTAAAGAATTTCTTCCTAATATCCAATCTGAATCTGAATCTTTTCAGTTTGAAACCATTATCCCTCATCCTATCATTACATTCCCTGAAAAAGAGTCCCTTCCCATCTTTCCTGTAGGCCCCCTTCAGGTGCTGGAAGGCCGCTATAAGGTCTCCTCGGAGCTTTCGCTTCTCCAGGCTGAACAACCCCAACTCTCTCAGCCTGCCCGTAACGTGCAGGAGATGTTCAAGATACCACCTTGGTATGCAACCACCACCTTGTGTCTGCCACAAAGGAAACCCTTTTATGAAACTGGTGTGGATAAATGTGTACAATCTAACACCAAGTGTAGGCACAGAACATGTTCGCACCTAACCCTTGCTCATGCTGTGGGTGCTGTATCACTAATGCCAGCATAACCCCCCTCTAACCATACGTGGGAGTTTCTACACAGGTTTTTTTGGTGCAATGATAGTTAGATGTGCCTTCTTTGGCCATAACTGATATATAATTTCATTTCCCCCTATCTCATTCAGTGGAGTGAGAGATAAGCATTCAAAGCAACCAAGAGAAATTACTCCACATCCCACCTGCCCACCCAGGTAAGCGCCTGGTCTTCCTTTTCTCAAACGCAGAGCAAAAGACCCATTATTCTGCCTGCTGTTCCCTTGCCAGGTATTAGGGATATTAGAAAGATAAAAGAGAAAATTGCTTTCACTCCTGAGTTTGAGTGCGTGGGAGGAGTATTTGAGAGCTCCAATTTCTGGTCCAAAGCTCTTTTCAACAACCTTTACCTATTTCCTGCTGATGCCTACAATAAAACTTTCAAGGCAAGCATGGGGAGGATGTGCCCAGCTAATATTAGCATCTTGGAAGGACACTGTGCACAGAAAGCCACTCGGCTCCTCTGGAAACCAGACCATGGCAATAGGGACCATCTGTGAAAGAGCAGCGTTATCCTCCCTTGCAATCACTCAAACACTGCAAATTCTCAGAAAAATCCTCCTTGTGTATCATGCTAAAGTGTTGTAAGAGGACACGGCAGGGCTGTGGGTGGGTGTAAAGCACAGAGACTTCCAACAGCTGCCAGTCCTGCTCCCACCCACAACAGAAAAAGGGCAGAATAGTTGTGTTTGAAAAAACACCGATCCCACCAGAAATTGCATCACACCAAGAAGGCCCCTTGGTCCTGAGTTCTGGCTTACGTCCATGAGGTCCTGTTGACACAGAACTGTGTCTTCCCTGTCCTCCTGGGTTTTGATTCACTCAGGGAGTGTATACACAGGTTCCTGCTCCAAATGGAGACACACTTTGTGCCTTACAGCAACAGAGAACTACGTTGGCCTTCTGAGGTTACAGTAAAAATGATACAGGTTCTGGAAACTGCATCCACCAAGGGATCAGCTGTGTGTCATAGATGCAGAATGAATAGGGGAAGACGCAGCATGAATAGACGGACTGTGAGGGGGAAGTTATCACCTCTAATAACTCCTGAGGATTTTGCACTAGAAGAAACTGCCAAAGCTCCAGCAAGGAGCTGTTATCACCTTCAACAGGAAGGTGTGGCTCATCCCTTGCTGACCCTGTGTCTCTGGCAGCATCTCCTTGTATTCATCTGGGTGCTCATAATGTATCAGGAAGATTAAAAAAAGTATCTGTGCAAGAAATATCTCTGTTGACTGCCAAGGAAGCTCATTTTCTTCACTGGCAACGGACAGTGCTTTGTTTTCTCCATCTGAATCTGATTTTGGCTCACTCCTTCAGTCTGGATGCAGCTACTGGGTCCAGGATGAAGGAGGGTGGATGGAGGAAGTCTCTGCGAAGTATTCTTTTCCCAAAGTTGCCATCTCTCACTTCTCTCTCTTTCTGGAACCGCTCTATAAATGTCTCCTGGATCTATCCCCTGATGGGCAGTCAAAGGGGGGGTGACCATTTACTTGCAAAGGCTGCTGGCTTTTAGCCTGCCTGACATATTAACCAGAGAAGAATGAGAGCAATGAAGAACAATTCTGTTGTACAAGATTGTGTGTGTCTGTTCCTAGGTGCTTTTGGATAGCTTGCTGAAGACAATTTTTTACCTGTCTCTCACACTTGGCCTTGTGAGACCTGTTCTAGGTTTGCAGGGGAAGATGCAGAAAGTCCCTAGCACAAAGCCTTGGCAGTTCTGCATCAGAAAAAAGAGACAAACCCCAGGCTTTTATTTGAATTAGGATTTTCTCAGGAGGGGAAAGTGTACATAAATCCCCAGGGTTTGGCTCAGTAATAATGTAGGGGTAGATTCTCAAAGGACTCTGCTCCATGTCCCATGTGGTGTAGATCAGTGCCCAGGGAAAGGGTCTGGGGCTGACGAGAGCAGAGTGTAATGCTTGTTTCTGTCTCAAATAGTCTGTGTGATCATGGCTTTTTGCTGTGGGCTGGATCTCCGGTCATTTAAGCTTTTTCTTCCCTCTGGTATCAGTGGTAGCAACCCTTTATGTCCCTTTGTGGATCTGGACACGAAGGTGCCTAAATACCTGTCAGATTGGGCTTAAGATGACAGTGGTGGCCTCTCCAAGGGTGTCTGAAGGTTGGCATTTGTCAGGGCTTCCGTAAAAAAGGTTTATCCATCATGGTCCAGTAGCCAAGTGCTTTTTGGACCTGACACCTGTGTTAAGTGGTGACCATCAGTACCCAGCTCTACTTGAGGATATGTCTTGCTGTTGGCACTTTGTCCCTAAACTGGGGTATCCACTGTCTGTTGGGGAGTGAGTTATGGCTCTGCAGTGAGTAGCGTTGGGCACAGTGGACCTGCTTGGCTGTTTGCAGTGGAAGATGCTGAACTAATTTAAACCTGCCACGACTTCTGCCCTGTCTTTGACATGGTCACCTGCCCTCCAGCCAGCGTAGCAGAGCTGGGGGAAGTGGAGAACAGAAGGATTTAACCAGGCCAGCAGCAATTTTGATGCTTTGAATCCCAAGAAGTCCAATTTTTTGGGTTGACTTCTGGTTACAGCAGAGTGGCGCCTTGTCTCTGCCTTTGAGAGCATGGAGATGCCTTCTGTACTCACTGTACCTCCAGTACACAGAGCATGGACCTGCTCAAACCTCCTTTGGCATACCACCACCACCTGGGTTGCAGCCTCTTCCCTTTTCTGACTTTGGGCCTGTCTTAAAAAACGTTGGAGTCCATGGCAAGCCCTCTGACCCAAGGGTGGAAAGAAGAAACAAGGCATTGTGTTATTACTGTGACTCTTCCTAGATCCAAACCATTGGGTTCGCTGAAGTAGCACACATCCAAGTAAGAGTGCATCTAGTGATAATGGCGATGAGTAATCATATATTTAGGTAGGCTTGTTGCAAAAGGAAGAACGATGCTCTGTGTTGCCTCCTTTCATTCCGGTTGCAAAGGTTTAGTTAGCTTTCCAGGATATAGTTTGATCAATTTGCCCTGACAAAGGGGACACCGTGAAAGATTTCCCAGCCACTTTCCTCACCACTATCCGAAATAGAAAAAATAAGTGCTCCTGTCAAGATGTCACCGGGAAATCAAGTTTCAACAAATGCTATTTGTTTAAAACTGACTCCAGTCCCATTCATCTCCCTTTTATACCATCAACAATACAAAAGATAACGACGTTGATGAATATTGTCCAGTGAATGCAGGGAGGGGCCCGATGGGAAAACCGAGTCATTATCTCTCCCTCCCTGCACTTCCAGGTGCAACCTTCTGTCTGTGTCTCCGAGAGGTCCCCAGTGATTTATTGATACGGCAATCTGATTTTGGTAATTAAAATTGATTTCAGCTTAAGCTTTGTAAATACACTGATCCATAACAAACTTGAGTCATGTTCTGGGGGGAGTGGGAAGGGGGAATAAGGGAATTGGGATGCCAGGAGAAGTGATGTGGATGACGGCCACAGCGCCGGCAGAGAAGAGAGGCAGGAGGACATTATGGCGGTGGGCGGCCAGAGGTCTGCGAGCTGGAGTGGGGTCTTCAGGGCATCCAACAAAAACCTTTCATAGTTCTTGGGAATGCTGCTGATCCCTGATCCAGTTGCTATTGTTGTTGGACAGCAGTGGGACTGCACTGAACCCGGATTCCAGCCTTATCGGCTCTGGCGGTTCCAAGGGCAGCCAAGAAAAGCAGCTGGAGCTGGGAGCAAAATGTTGTTTGCTGCTGAGACATGGTGTGGAAAAGAAACAGAAGGAGCAACTGGCTTCTTGGGAGAGCTTTGAGGACTGTGATATGAATCCGGCCGCTCAGGTCTTCTCCTACGCCTGCTTTTGATGTACATCCACAGAAATTAGTCTGCTGGCTGCAGATGAGGGGCTGAAAGCACTGCATCTGCCTGCTGGGGGGCTCCGTGCCCACTGCCAGCACCCCAGCTGCCCACTCCTTGATGCACCCATCTCCCCCAAACCCTCTCACTTTTCCCTGAGAGGGTGCTGTGGGGCTGAGGCTGCCTGTGCTCACCCTACACATGCACAAAAATTCCTTTGCTGTGAACGTGCTCCATGGCAGCATGAGCCAGAGGGTAAAGCCCAGACGTGGGGGATCTGTGCTTCTTTTGGCACTGATTTGGGTGAGATCAAGCACATTTTCCTTCCTGCTTGTGCCTCAGTTTCTTCACTCGTTCAGTGGAAGCAAAGTTTGTTTTTCCTTCTGCGAGCAGCCTTGAGGATGGCAGATCGCACAAGCGGGCTGCCTTTGAATTGCACTTCTTTCTGAAGGAGGAATGATCTCCCTGGGCTGTTCTCATCCTCGGGGCTACTAAGCTGAGCTCTTGTGGGAGATTTGCACATTGCGAAAGGCTGGGAGCTCTCTGAAATCCGAGTAGAAGAGATCTCCAAGCCTCAACCCCTCCACCTCCTTCTTCCCCAGGCCAAGCACTTAAATAACTCACTTTTGAGGTTGAGAACGAACATGGCAAGCCAGCCCACGCACTGGCTGTTTTCTGCTTCTGAGCCATTTTTCTAAGCCAGCCTGCTTTTATAGCACAACTTCTTCCATTAGCCGATAATCTCACTGTACAACCTCACCAATTGCTTTTGGGAAATCTAAGTGCATAACATCTATTACATTTCCCTTGCCTACCTTGGCAGTAATACTGTAGCTTCAAAGAACTCCAACAAGTTAGTTAAGCAAAAGACCTCCTGCTTGTAAATCCATGCTGGCTGTCTCCTCTAATCCAATTATGCTTTACAAGGTGCTCCCTCACTAAATCCTAAAAAATTGTTTCTGATATTTTTACCCACAATTTATGTTAAGCTACTCGGTGTATAATTGCTTGTCTAATCGCATCCTCCTATTTTTGAATAATGGTGTTAGGTTTGACATTTTTGCAGTGTTCCCGTGTCATCTGAGAACTGCTAAAATATTATTACTTAAGACTTCACTCAGTTGCGCGCTCGTTACCTCCAAAGCTGGTGGAGTTCAGCTAACTGCACCAAGTCTGCATCGATGCCGTGGAAGGCTTTTGTTGCCACTAATGTCCACTTGTCAGACAAACCTTCTTTTTGATTAAGAATGGGTGAGAAGTGGAGACTAAGCAGTACAAGTCCTCCTCACAGTAGTAGTCCTGCTTCTAGTGTGAGTGTGAGCACAGGGAGAGAGGAGACTTAATGAAGGTACAGGGAGCCTTGAACAAAGGATGTGCGGCTTTGTGCTAAGGATCTTACTCTCAGTAAGGACACATAAGGAACAAAGAAGTGGGTCTCTCACACCTCAGCATGTGAGGGACTTGCCACCAAAGTCTGTATTTTTTTCAGATTCAGCAGGTGCAAGACATAATACACCTCACCTGGGAAGATGGGTGTAAATTTAGAGGACAGTAGCAGGTAACAGGCAATATTGGAGGAGGAAGCAGTGTTGGCGGAGGTTTATTTGCTTGCCCTTTTTCTGTTTTCAAAGACAGTAGCAATTTCACATGCAAATGACTCTGTCTCTGACGGTGGGATCAGTTGAGAATATTTTCACACAGTACTGGCAGGGAGTTCTGTTGAGATGTCACATCGTCACATAACCAAGTTTTAGTGAATAATCCGTGATGTACAATCTAGCAACACGATGGTTTTGAGCCAGATGAAGGAAAGTGGCATCCTCTCGCTTGCAGCCAGGCAACAAAAGGGATGGAATTTAAGCGGGGAGCAACATATGCTTTTGAACCTTAAATAGACTGGTCTTTTAAAACGAAGAGGAAGAGCGGTGATTCCTCACGCTGGAATCCTTCCTAGCCAAATATCACATTTGCAATCTTCAGCCTTTCCTTAAAGTTTAACTGAAAAAAAAAAATAAAAAGAAAAAAGAGCAGAACAGCTTCTCTAGCAAATACATTCTCTCAAGGCCTAGGATTTTAACCTCGAGAAAAGATTAAACAACACCTCCCCAAACCAGCCTTCGTGTTGAAGAAACAAATTTAGGATAGCTAGAGCCATCGTTGTGGTTCTTTTTGTGTGGGTTTTATGTGGCGGCTTTTTTTTGTGGGTTTGTTGGGTTTTTGTTTGGCTTTTTTGTGGGGCTCTTTTTTTTTTTTTCTTGTCTTTCCCAGCTACATGCAGTGTAAAATATGTGAATTATGGCCTCCTGAAAATGATGTTCATAATGGAAACCAAGTGACCCTTAACACAGAGAAGCTCATCTGCAGTGTTACTGGGGAAAAGGCGAGCGCTGGTGACGGAAGCCTGCTCTTGCTGGGTCCCCAGGCACACATCTTCCACAGCCAAATTTCTTCATACCATCACTTCCCCTTATCACGTTACAGAGGAGTTTCCCACTGAGATGGGACCATCTCTGATAGAGGTGTCTGATCCTGCCTATCAAGGCGATTCTACGATGCAAAGTTGCCTGGCAAATTGACAGTTTTCTCTAAAACTTCTAATCCATCTTTAATGCTGACTTTGTCTTCCCTCTCTTCATCTTCCATCCCTCACTGTATCACTTTTCAGATTTACATCTCCAGAAAGGGATGCTGCTGTTGGTCTGTTCCTTCTTCAGTGGCACAGGGACGGACTGGGTACAGCTTTCCTGGCCTCACTGCACTGGTCCAATTGAGAGGTCTCCAGCTGAGAAAACTTTTTCTAATAAGGGTCAGTGATGAACATGTAGCAGAGAGCTTCAAAAGAGACAGAAAACAATGATATCCTCGTCATTTCCAGTAACCTGTGGCTCAGGACATCAGGAGGCAGAGATGGACTCCTTGAATTTCATATAAGCTACCCACCTCTGCTGTTTCATTTTCCTTGCGAGTGTGTTTATTCCCTTGACCTATGCAGAAATTGGTTTATTCTCTTCTTGATGTTGCCTATAAACTTGGAAACCCCCAGGGGAAGTGGGGAGAAGTGAGCGGGGAGATTTTCTTTAGCCTCTCAAACTTGTCAGTAGATAAAATCAGAGCTATTAGTTCGGAGCGCCGCTTGATAGACCCACCTCTTTCATACGATCAAATCTCCTGCCCTTCCCAAGCTCCTTCCTGCGGATGAGCTATTAAACCCTGCTTCTGAAACAACCAGGCATTTTTAATGGAAATGAATAGGTCATTTCCCCCCAATGGCGACTCTACCTTATTAGTTTAGTATTTTCTGTCACACTCTGTCCCTGGAAGAGGACACTGTTCTCACTTTACAGCAATAGGATATTCCAGTGTGGTGCTTTACAAGCAGGGCTGGTTTGCAGGGTGAATGTGGTTAGCGTGTCCCCGAGTCCGAGCTCCCACAGGTGAGGTGAGCTCCTGCAACACCGCCATCGAGAGTTGAGTTTCCAGTCCTGCCAGACAAAGAAATATTCATTGCAGGGACCTGGGGAACGCAAAGCGGAAAAGGTAAAAATGACAACCAGTTCATTGAAGGTGGAATTGCACTCCTACCCCGTTCCTTCCCCAGTAGATTGACTGTGGGTTTTGTCCTGAGCTTATCAACAGCCGGCAGCTAGAGGAGCTAAAGGACCTGGCAATTCAGCTTTGTTTACCGAGCTTGGGAGTGCTTCTCTAACTACCGGTAGATGTTGTTTTAATTTCTTTCCCTTCGGTGGACAGATTGAAGAGTATCTCTCAATCTCACCTTTTCTTCTCCTTGCCTCCTGAATTCATGAAGGGTGAAAATTAATTGTCCTCGCTCACCATTTTTGACACCGAAATTGTGAAGCTGTCTTGGCTTCCAGCAGGCTGTTATAATAGAGGCAATGATTTCCCAAGCAGGAGCAGAATAGCTGCAGGTAGATCTCCCAGACTTTTGCTTGTTAATGGGTTATTAATGCTTGTCAACCATATATGTTTATTCAAATCATGATCAGTTGAAGACTGTTCTGTCCCAGACCCTTCATCTTTAATGCTTTAGGTCTGAGTTCCTGCTCACCTCCTGCCCCTGCAACTCTCCTGCCTAAACTGCTACCACAGGTATTCTGAGCATAACACCTGATCCTTTAATTCCTTTCTGCAGAAAGGCTTTTTTGGAAAAGATTATTCTTTTTTTTGCTCCAAAACCAGCTCAGCATTTCTAAGTTCAGATGCACAACTTGCAAATTACTGGAAGTTTCCTGCTCCCTCTCCGATGTGCTGAGCCTAATAACAGCTCATTGCAATCTGTCAGGGCTCGATGAATTGAATTCAGTGAACCAGCATCTCCCCATGGAAGGTTCTTCTGCTGGCGCTTTCCCAGCCAGCCCCAACCACAGCCTTGTCCTGCAGTTCAGTCCTTGCAGTGGGCACTGGCACTGACTCTGCAACTTCGTTGCGGGAGAGAATTTCCCCAGGACAATGAATACGGCGGTTGTTTACTTTTTTTCCCCCCTCAAGCTTTCATTCTAAACAGCGTCCATGGAGGTGCAGTTGCAAACAAAAGTAGAAAAGGGGAAAAAAAATTAGTAAGTTTGGGAGCTTAATGCTTTCACCTGATTTTTAATTAAAAAAATAAACTAACCTAGAAGTTTTAGAACAAGTCTTCAGTGCAGTTCTTCAGATTGTAAACCAGTCTCTAAGTATTAGAAAATACAGAGATACCTAATACAAGAGCCCGCCTTTCGCGGGATGCTTGCACCTTTTATGAAACATTTGGCTCACTTGACAGTAGAAATAGGAGACAGAGAGGGGTGGATATTAGGTTTTATTAAGTCTGTCAATTCCTAAGTAATTAAGGAAGTATTTTATACAAACTGAACTTCTAACTGATGCTTTAATTTCAATTATTTTGCCAAAATGGTTTCTTAGTGCGTCTTTATGCTTAAAAGCACCCCTGGGCTTTTGCTACCCATCTGTGTGATGGTGGGGTAGCTGGTGGCATTTAGCTCTGCTTTTTGCAGTATCCATCTCGTCATTCAAAGAATAAACCTTCTGATAAATGGCAGTGTCAACCAAAAGGTTAATATTTTTAAAAGCTAGATAGATCTTTATTTAGCTGCCATTTTGTGGCAGTCATGCAGTCGTCTTAGGAGGAGTTTGCCAGTTCCTAGATTGACTAATTGGTCTCTACGCTATCCTTTTCAAGAAGAGACATGCATCAGCTTCTGCTTGACAAATTATACAAAAAATAAAAAGAATCACAAACAAAGTCAAGGAAATGGAGAAGCTAATACTAAACTATGACTAAATGTTCTGTTGAAATGGAGTTTTATTGAGATCAGATGAGTAAATCAGACCTATTAAGAGTCATAGGAAAATTAATTCGGTAGTTTCTTTTATGAAAGGATTAAGATTTCTGGAGAAAACAGGCATCGTTTTGGGAGGGGAACTGTTGAGTCAATCTAATTCCTCATTCAAAAAAACACTTTTGATGAATTTTAATGGGGTACTCCGAATTAAAATTTAGGAATTCGGAGGAGGTTAAGTAGTAGGAACTACCGGTGATAGCCTCACTGATACTACAGGGCATTTAAATACGGAACTCCTTTCCATAACTGCCTAAATAAGGATGCTGAGGGTTCTTGTTAGTTGAGGAATTAGTAATGGAAAATTGCAGAATTTGCAAGAATGAAAGAAAAAAGCAATAAAAAAAAAATGGAAAGGGAACAACATTTAAAATAGCAAGGAGATTGTGAATTCTTTGGCATTCATTGTCTTCCAGACCTCTTAGCGTAGTAGCTGGAAGTACAGGTGAGAATCCCTCCTGTGCTCTTCTTCTCATTAACACACAGGACCTGGGGCAGAGCAAGCAGCGGAGGACGTGGCTTGGTTTTGGTTGCATGGATTTCTTCTGTGGATGGCGATCAGAGCTGGGGTTTTTGGAAGCTCAGTCCTCTGTTCAAAGCCTTGTTGATGCGTTCCTTTTTGCATTCCCCATGATTTCTTTCATTTATAAATATCACTGTTTTCCAGGACATCTCTCCGACATCTTGGGGCAAATCAGTAGGAGAGGATCAGGGGCTTTTTTGAAGCCCTGCTGCTGGTCTAATCAGATGGGAATTCAATTAGTTAATCTCAGCTCAGTAAATACCTCTTACACCACTAATCAACATCCTCCACTCTCCCAATGCTGCCAGTATCACAGATGCTCTAAATCTGTAATGCACTGCAAAACAGCAGAAAATTCAGATTCATGCATTAACGCTTGAGGGTGCTGGAACGGTCATTTCACTGTGAATTGTCTTAAAAACCTATACTGTCAATAGTTCACAAAAGCTCCAATATAAAACTTCAGGAAGAAAAAAATATGTGGAAAACTAATTGCTGGAACATTCATGCATCAGCAGAAAACAAAACGCATTTAGGGCGATGATAAACTTCATCTCCACTGTCTATATGGCTAATCTAGAAGTAGCAATTCGTACTTGTCTTGCAAATATGGCAATTACCGTAGCAGTCCCATTATAGGCCTGGTCACTGGGTCAGGCAACTTGTCTTCCGAAATCCATATCCTGATAGAGAAAATGTAGTTTAAAGCTGAGCAAGATGAAACCCATCTGCAATAATAATAACAATAATAATAATAATAAAAAAAAAAAAGTTTTCACTTCACATAAGGTCTGTATGCCTAGCTAAGCTCTTTTCAGCACGAGCTGACAATTATCATTGAAACTATTTGGCAACTACTTATAAATTCATAGATTTGAAAGCCAAAAGAGACCAGCGTGATTGTCTAATGTGGTCTACATAACTCAGGTCACAGAACTCCTCAGGGAGATGTCTGCTCTGAGCCCCAGCTCAGCAATACTGCATATCTTTTAGGAAAACAAACCGTCTGAGCTAAATGTTTCCAGGGATTCAGTACATGCCTTTCTAAACATCCACCATTAGCGCCAGGCAATCCCCCTAGTCCCCGAGCTTCTCAACATCCTTGTGAGCTGCAGATACGCTCTAACCCCTGCTGTGCATGCGGAAAAAAATTCATGTTCCAGATTCATCCCACCCTCTGTACAGGCTCCCTTCATAAGCAATGGAGAGAAATAATCCTGGATGGTGTTTATGTCCCTTTTGGAGATGCTTTGGCCAGATGAAGTGAACTGGAGATTAAATAACTTGTGCAGATACGGGTCTCTGGCCAGGGAGGGACTTGAGTTGTGCTCCTACCTGGCTGGGCTTCCCTCCTTCCCAGATGTTTTCTGTCTCCAAAGATATGAATACAAAACAGGGAAGGATGTTTGGAGATGCTGATTCAGGAGCAATGGCTGAAACAAGAAATAAAATAAGTACAAAACAACACTTTTCCTTCAGCTGCATTGTACAGATACAGAATCACGGAATCATGGAATCTTCAGAGTTGGAAGGGACCTCTAGAGATCATCTAGCCCAACTCCCCTGCTACAGCAGGATTGCCCAGAGCACATCACTCAGGACGGCATCCAGACAGGGCTTGAACGTCTCCAGAGAAGGGGACTCCACACCCTCCCTGGGCAGCCTGTTCCAGTGCTCTGGCACCCTCACCGTAAAGAAGTTTTTCCTCATATGCGATCGGAACTTCCTATGTTCCAGCTTGTGCCCGTTACCCCTCCTCCTGTTACTGGGAACCACTGGAAAGAGCCTGGCTCCACCCTCCTTAAACCCACCCTTCAGATACTTGTAAACATTCATAAGGTCTCCCCTCAGCCTTCTCTTCTCCAGGCTACAGAGTCCCAGCTCTCTCAGCCTTTCCTCCTCAGGGAGATGCTCCAATCCCTCAATCATCTTTGTTGCCCTGTGCTGGACTCTCTCCAGCAGTTCCCTGTCTCTCTTGAACTGGGGAGCCCAGAACTGGACACAGTATTCCAGTTGTGGCCTCACCAGTGCCGAGTAGAGGGGGAGAATGACCTCCCTTGACCTACTGGCTGCACTCTTCCCTGTGCATCCCAGAATTCCGTTGGCCTTCTTGGCCACAAGGGCACATGGCTTGCTCATGGATAATTTACTGTCTACTAAGACCCCCAGATCCCTTTCTTCAGAACTGCTTTCCAGCAGGTCCACCCCTAACCTATATTGGTGCCTGACATTCTTCCTCCCCATAAAATCCCTCCCTGTAAAATCTGAGTGTCCTTTGGAGAAGATAAAGGAACAGGGGCATGAGCTCTTGTGTTTTTTTAAAACATGAGCCAAAAAGGTGATATTATAACTCACAAGGTTAAAGCAGGAGGTATACAGCTCTCCTCAGGTAAAATCCCAGGCAACTGGAAGGAAACTGTCCTCACCTATTATTTTGGTGAGAGTCGAAACTGATCCTCAGCTGTCCTCTGGTTTTATTATATGTTCCTAATTTCCTTCTCTCTATAAATGCTGAGAAAACCACGCTCCTGATGTGTGGGTGAGGGTTTTTCTCAGTGCCTGCTGTTTGGTTAATAAACCAGGGGCAGGGATTGCTGTTTCTGGAAGAGGCAGGCTGTAATCCTCGGGAAGCAGAGGTGATATTGTTCCTTCAGGACATACATTATTGCTACCACACTGCTCGCGTGCGGATAGGTAAGAGACGGACAGACAGATATCATAGATCAGTAAAAGACTCAGAAAAGCTGTAGTTCTAATTTTATGGTTCATTGCTGTGAAATGGAAGCTTGTAAATAAAATAATGCTCCCCACAGCCCCTTTCTATATGGTATAAATCTGCCAGCGCTTGCAAATGCCGTTAGCTGGCTGCCAGGGTTGCATGTGTACATGCATGGGACCATGCACACACGTGTCTGCACGCATGAGAAGGAGTGTGGTCCTCGGTAATCAAACCTTAATCAATAGCTCCCATCGCCTCTGTTGATCCTGTGGGTGCGATGAGCCTGCTGTGGCTGAACGGAGGCCAGATCCAGTGCACAGACCTCAGCTTCGCTCCGCTTTGACCAGTCTATGCATCGGAGGGGCAACCTTTTCCTAAACGAAGATACTCGTGGCCACAACAGTCTTTAGATAGCAGCTGGATTGCTTTAATAAAACTGGTGTCAATCCCCATATCAATAAAAGCCTAAGTGTGCTTGACCTTCAGACAGCCTCTTCAGTGCCGTGACCGATTTTCTTCTAATCCTTGATGCTTTTTGTTCCCCGTCCCCTTCCTGACTGGCTCTGAGGACTGCAAGTGAAGAGTGCCGGCCCTTCTGTGCACGTGTTTGCATTAGCTGGAGAAACGGAAGAGTAAAGAGGAGCAGTGAGGAGATCACCACTACTGAGGCAGGGGAGTCAGATGCACTGAGCTCTGCAAGACGACTCGGAAGTCTTTGAAGCCACTGGCTTCTTTTTAGGATGTGTAGTGATAGGATGACAGGTAACGGTATTACACTGAAGGAGGGGAGATTTAGATTAGATATGAGGAAGAAATTCTTTCCTGTGAGGGTGGTGAGGCACTGGAACAGGCTGCCCAGAGAAGCTGTGGCTGCCCCATCCCTGGAAGTGTTCAAGGCCAGGTTGGACGGGGCTTGGAGCAACGTGGTCTGGTGGGAGGTGTCCCTGCCCAGGGCAGGGGGTTGGAATTGGATGATCTTTAAGGTCCCTTCCAACCTAAACCATTCTATGGTTCTATGTGGGTGTGACCTGGATAAAAGGGTCCAGGAGGGTCAGCGGGGTCCTGCCAAGAGTGTCACCTGCAATGCCTGCGGTGTGCATGTGAGCCAGCCCTGCCAGGAGGTGCTGGGGCTGCCCTGTCCTGGCTGCTGGAGACGGATGGAAGGAGCGACCCCTCTGAGCTGCACGGCAGGGCTTGTGTTTCAGAGGGAATCTCCGAGACCCTGGCACTGCTCCTTGCTCTCATTTTTTTCCCCTTGTGTTGCATGCCAAACAGGCCTCCCTTCTTCTTTGTGGCCAGGGATAAAAGGGTATTTTTTAAGTCGGTACTCTTTTTTCTTTTTTTTTTGCATGGAGTAGTGTGCGCTGTGAAATGCACCCGAGCAATTCCCCCAGTCCAAATCAGATCATGGGCTTTTGTAAGGTATGCCCGCAAGGGAGGCAGGTGTAATAAGAGAGGTAAGGCCAGTGCAGCTTTGATCTTCGAGGTGGAGGGCTCCTTTAAGATGCTTCAGTAGGTTAATCCTGCTCGCTTTCAAGATGCCGGTTTGGGAACCACCTGGATGGAGTTGGCAGAGGCTTTGGGAGGTCCCTTGGGTCTCCGTGCTTTATGCCCAAGCCAGCTGGCAGTGTTCACCTTGCAGTCGTCCAACACCGTCACTCCCCCCGCCCCAGACCTGGTCCTTGCCCCCCTGGGTAGTGCTCCTGCTCAGCAGCAGCTTTTGTGAGTTCAATGCCTGGCAGCAAGGAGCTGAAATGAGATCTCGCTCTTTCATACAGTACCAGGGAGTGTTGAGGGCCTTAAATCAGGTTTGAATCAGTTATCTACAGGGACAAAAGTTCTGTTTCTCTACAGATCCTCATGCCAGCTGTTTTCCCCCAAGAAATCTGGGCGCTGTGCATGTCTTTCCATAAAAAGAAAGGTGCAGTGGGAGTGTCAGTCTTCTGCCTTGTCTGGAGAAACATATGAAAAAATAACAGGAACGCAAAGGAAAGAGAAACTGATGGGAGAAATTAAGAGCCTTGCGTGCTCCTGCACAAGCTTGGGAATCCGTGCAAAAGGCCTGAATTCAGAGTTATCACCAGCAGTCAGGAGAAAGGATAACCCATGCATGATTTTGGATGCCAGCAAAACCAGCTGCATCAACGCTGCAGCACCTCTGCGGTCCCTGTAATCACAGGGCAACCACAATTTTGGGGCTCATCTCAGCCTTGGGAACCACATTTCCTAACAGCCTCACAGGTTCCCAGTACCCAGGTTGATCCTATCTAACTTTGGGCTATTCACCGAGGCATTTTAGCCAGGTGTAAAGCTACAATATACAGGCACTGGGTAGAGCAGGGCCCCTCTGCGGGTGACTTTGCACACCTGAGACCTGAAATGCCCTGTTTCAAATATCGTAGGGAATAAATTAATAATTCAGGTGCATCAGTGAGACCTCTGCTTTAGTGATTCATGGTAGCTAGTAGGGGTACTATTATGTACTAAAGTCCCTGGATAAATCTGAATCTCATGATGCTTACTCCTGAATTGGGCCAAATGGTAGTTGGGTACCATATTTTTATGAAAAATAAGACATTTTTCATTCTTCGAGGAAAGAAGTGACTCATTCTTTAAGGAAATAATGAAGTTTTATTGTGTGGTTGCCCTGTCTTTACCTTTCTGTACAGCACTTGAGTCAACAGTATAGCCTGTTCCCATTTAAAAAAAAAAAAGTTAAAAATGGCAAAAAAACATCTCTGAAATGGCTTAATACTTGGCAGCTCTCAAAGAGCCTGAGGGTTTTCCTTGTAATATTCTCCAGGGATCAATATTGGGCCCAATGACTATTGAAAATTTTCATGAATGAGCAGGAAGTTGATACTAAATCCCGCGGATAAAATATTCACTGGTGCAATGATTAGCTCAGCGTTAACGATGATGAGGACAGAGAGCGGTTGGGTGAGTTTGGCTCCCTCAAACAAAACAAATGCAAACTTCTCTGTCTGGTAAGAAGGAATGTAGGTCAGGCTGGAAAGTGGGAGACGTGTCCTAGAAAGCAATGACTGAAATGGATGAGCAAGTCATTTCTTCACATCCTTGCAAAGGGTTTCCCCTGGTCTCGCCTGTAGCAGAAAAAGGCTGACACCATCCTGTGTCCTTGGAGGAGTGCAAGAGTGTACTAGTCATGCTCTGCGGTCAGCTCTGGGTTCTCTTTTTTGTAAAAGAGCACTGAGAGATAGGAGAAGGAGCACTAAAGACCCACAAAAATTATTCATAGGGGTTGGGAAGGTGTGATGTCCTCAAAGGGATTGGAAGGATCTCAATCTGTTAATTTATCAGAAGGAATATTGAGGAAAGATTCGATTCGCATGTCTGAGCACCTTCACGGGGTGACAACAGCAGGCTTAAAGAGCTCTTCAATCTAGAGAAGAAAAGCAGAATAAGAATTGGTGGTTGGAAGCCAAAGCCCCATGAATTCACATGAAAAATAAGGCATGTACAAGCTTTTTATGGTGTGAGTGATTAACCACTGGAACAAACTGCCCGTGAAATGGAGGATTCTCCATTTCTTGGTATCTTCACATCGAAATGGGAGGTCTTTCTAAGCAACATGGTTTAGCTAAAACCAGATTATTTAGTTCATATAAGGGTAGATGGGAGAAATTTAGTGGCCTGTGATGTACAGGAGGTAAGAACAGATGATCTAATGGTCCCTTCTGACCTTAAATGCTATGCATTTATATGATCCTGGAATTAAATGTCCTTGAACTTTCATTTTATGGCAAGATGGATGTCTGAGAAAGCTGGGAAAACATGTGTCGTGCTTGCTGCACTAGGTTATGCACTTAATCCGTTGAAATATGGGCACTGGGGGCTGGGACGGAGCAACAGTCATTGCACTCAGTAGGAATTCTGCATTTCAAGCCCTCCATGAATTCAAGTGCTGCAAAGAGAGAGCTGGGCTTCGCTAGGAACTTCTCCCTTACTCCACGCTGAAACAAACAGCAGAGATATCTGAAGGCAAATAGATATGCTCCAAAATAGTTGCCTGCACGTCTGCCTGGTCGTTGTGGTTTTGGCAGCACTAATTACCACCCAATCCTTGAGAGCGCGCTGAGCTCTCACAGGCGTCAGCTGAGCAGTAAGCTCTGTCTGGTTTCCACTCGTTTAATAAACTGAGACATATAGTTAAGGGCTCAGGAAGACCCTGCTTCACAGTTTCTCCCCGGATCTTGGTTAACTCTTGACTGAAACAGTCAGTATTGCTGTTGGCAGTGAGCGCTCTGGAGAGGCAGAGGTATTGTAATAGCCCTGGAAAGCCCCAATTTTGTGTATCTAGGTTGGGTTAGTGTATGTTTGCTGCAGATCAACTGCAAGCAAAGGTTATCATGGCTCTCCCTGCCTCAGACCTTAAGTTTTTTGGTTTACAGATTAACCGGCGCGACCTCATAACTCTTCAGCTGATGCTATCACGCCAACTGATGCTGCCTGTGGCAGGCTGCAGAGCTCGTGTCAGCCGAGATTTGATGGCACTGCATGGAGAATGACTTATCAAAGGAGATGAGGCAGTGATGAGAGGAGAGAGGCTGAAGGGGGGGAGTATGTGTGAGGGTATCTGGGGACAAAACAAATGTCCCTTTTCATGGCAAGGAGAAGCGTGTCCTCTGAGGAGCTGTCTGAAGCTCAGTCCCACTATATGCTCACACCGCTAAAAGCAATCAAGCGCACACAGCTTTACGAGTTACCTGCCGTTCTCTGAGCCCCTGATAAAGAAGTCTTAATCACAGTTTAAACTGATGTGTTTCATTTCGCAGCTGGGATGAGCCTGAAGGATGTGGATGCTCATGTCCCTCAAGCTGAGAGGTGTCACCCTGTTAAAGGCAGTAGCTTAATAGTTTTTGATGATGTGGTTAGTGCCTGAGAGTCCAGGGAGGAGAGAGGTGGAGAAGAAATGACCTAAGCCACCAGGTAGCCTCTCCTTTTGCCTAACATTTGCCTAACAAGGGTAAATAAATGGTCAAAAGAGAAGGGGAACCAGGATGATCAGAGGTATGGAGTGATTTCCATGTGGGAGGTGACTGAAGAAGCAGGAACTTCTCTGCCTGAGAAGAGGTGAGCTGGAGTGTGTGGTAGAGATTGGTGAAATTATGAATCGTTGGCCGAAGGGGATGGATAGGAAGTGACTGTTCACCGCCTCTACAAATACAAGAATTAGAGGGCATGAAATGAAACTGTTGAAAATCAAGTCCTGAACAAACGAAAGGAGGTGATTCCTTCAAGCAGTGGGCTCTGGACCTGTGAAACTGCCTACTAAAGCATGCTGTGGATGCAGAAAGTCAATGTGTTTTCGAGGATAAACTGGAAAATTAAAGAAAGATCTATTCGGGTTATGGCATAGAGACACATAAGACTCAGGAGTTCCCCTAGATTAAAATAGCCAAAAGCTGGGCAGTTACCGAGGACATACCACGTATGCTTACCCTGTTTTTATGCTTTCCTTAGCGCCATGAGGCCATGGCTGAAAACAACGAACTGGGATATGTGGAGTGTTGTCCCCAACAAGTACAGCTGGTTTTATGTGCTGTTATGAGGAATTTTAAGTCTCATCACAACTGAAGAAAAGGGCATTATTCAAATTCTCTGTCATGCTTTCTGTAGCTTGCTAATGCTTGTAGGGGTCATATGATCCTGCACAAGCGAATTAGTTCAACCCAATTAATCCTTCATGAACTGCATGGGTCATCAAGTGGTAGAGCTAGAAATCCAGGAGGGAGTATGGGCAGCTGGGGAGAGAGATGAGGCAAAGATCCTCCAAATGCTGGGATGAAGATATCTTAACCCGGGGATATGATGAGGGTGTAAAGATGGGATTTGGAGTTGTGATGGGATTTCATCGATGGGAATGGACAACAAGGATGCACAATAGGATACCTGAGAAGGGCTGCAGAGGTGAATGAATCTGCAGGAAGAAGCTCCTTCATAACTGAGGGTGAGGATGGGAACATCTGGAAAGATGTTGGAACAAGACGACCTGGAAAGTAGCCATCGCCAGTAGAAACAACTATTAACTTCTCCCTGTGTGCTTTAACTGTTCACGCCTCCACCAGGAGCCTTCAGGTGATGCTGGACTTTGAGAAAGCCCATTACAGTGACATAAATTCCATTACAGGTCCCAATTAAATCTATATATAGTCTTTATAGAGCCTGGGTAACGGTCTATCCCTTGCTCGGCAGGCATGCTTCAGTAACCACACAGGCTGGCTCACATTAAGCCTGGGCTGGCCCTGCCTTAATTGTGACATGGGGCTTGCTATTTTGAAGGCTTTTGAACACACACATTTAGACAAACCTCATTTGTTTTACAGTTTACAGACTGAAACCTTTGACCATGGGATAAAGATTTAGCTGTAAACAAGGCCGGGGGGGGGTGGAACTGAACCTACCTGGACCTGGCAGGGAGAAAGACAGATTGAATACTACAGGCAGAGAAAGTTGGCCAGAGCTGATGGTTTCCAGGGTGGGTAAGAAGGTGGCTGGTTTCACCAGGCATGGGTAAAATCTCCTGACATTCCTCTGACACCTCCTAGCTGGTGAACTGTGATTTTTACAAGGGACAAGGATTCCTAATATATTTCCTGCCTTGTACAGAGAGCGCATCAGCACGCCGATGGGATGCCCTGTTGCTGTCCCAGCTGAGGAAGTGTTTGGCATTCTTGGTAAGGAAAAATGAGTGAATTCAGAGGAAAGCTGAATGAGATTCAGCGCTGAAACCTGTGGACACACGCTCTTCAGTCTCCAGGTTGCCAGCCACACTGATAGCAGGATGGCGTGTCCCTAGCTTCTCCTCGAGCACTGATGCTTTTGGGAGAAGAGTCATTATGGCATGGTAGACCTGTTTGAAGAAGGGACAGGGCGTAGGCTGAGCAGTTGTGAAGTGGGAACCTGGGAAGCCACCAAACCTTCAAGGAAAGGACTGAGATAATCTTTGTTATCTGAGTGTCTGTTCCTTTGTAAATAAAGCCAGAACAGAGATCAGGAATGAGCTTGGATTCAGCAAAGCACGAGGGCTGTATTTACAGAGCAGATGGTGAAAGGCACTTGTTCAAACACAGTCCGTGTCATCACACAAGGTCTTTTGAGTTCCTGGAACAGCTTTCTAGCTATGCAGCACGGTGGATTTCCTCTACCGCTCTCCTAGTGATTAAAGAAAATGCATTTTGGGTTGTGACTGGTCATTCTGATGCTACAATTAGGAAGAGAGGAGAGCTTAGCATGTTTGGGAATTGTTTATAGTGGCAAGATTAGAGGAATAGAAGAAAATTAGGTATGGATTAATGTGGGATTCACCTCACCCAGTGTTTGCTGTGTACGTTGTAAATGTCTCTGTCTGACTTGGCTGTCTAGACTCCTTTATATTCAGTGGATAGACATAGGAACATCAAGGGTGTGATTTATGTCATCCATGGGTAGACACCTAAAATGGAGAGCAGGCAAATCCTGCCCTGCAGAAGGTCTCTCCTTCAACAGAGCCTGGGTTTCTAGCTTAGACGTAGGTTCTCATGTTGCAGACAGACTTCAGTGAGAGGGCGAAACCCTTGCTTTGCATACCTCCCATGACAGAGCTGTTCCCCACAAGCTGTCTCGATGGATCAGAAATGAAGCCCAGCATGCTCTTCATAGAAGACACCTACCTTGGCTTTTCTGAGACAGCTGTAAAGCAGGACCCTGCCAAGGGAGGCGTGGGGAAGAGAATTGCACTGCAAAGGGTGCAAAGAAAATTGCGCTGCTGTTGGAGCACCAATAACAATCTCGCCATGACAGCATCTGATGGGAAATGACGTCTCTCAGCCTTACCCCAAAGGCTTCTGGTGCTATTTCCACAGAGGCTGTGGGCATCAAATCTTTCTGTATCTCTCCTTGCTTTACCTCTGTTCGTGGGAATGCCGTGTGATCGTGGCTGGGGATTTGCTCTGTCAATGCCAGAGTAAAGACGTCTCTCACCAAAGATGTGCAGGACAGCTCAGGGCAGTGAAGAGGAGAGGAGGAGAAGCAGCACACACACAGCTGCAGGTAGGAAGCCCTTTGTGAACAAGTATATCAGGACAGGTAATTTACCCTGCCACACAGCGGGACATTGACCCCCACTTTAATTATTGTGTCATTTGTCCTTGACAGCTACTGCTGCTTCCAATTAACTCTCCTTAATTAAAGCCTCCAGTTTTCCAAGCATGTAAGCATGGATTTACTGGGAAGAGCGCTACAATGAAGAGGAAGAGCTTGGGAGTGTCTGATGAGAAATGACATTCCCTGTCCCATTGGGACTGGCAAGTTATTTGCTTATCATGCTGGTCTGGCAGGCTGGAATCAAACTCCGATCCTCATCTTTATCCCTGCTGGAGCATCTCCTCTCCCACCAGTTTTACAGCATCTACAGGCGTGTGTGTCCTGCTTCTTATCAGTATAACTAAGATGTGATTCAGCTCCCTGGGCTTTTCTTTTCTGTGTTCCTGCTCTTTTTTTGCTGAGTGTGCAAATCAGGTGGATGAGGCACAGGGGCTCAAACAAGACAGAGGAATTCAAGGTCCTTTTGTCCATAATTTGGGCCAAATTAAAATTGCCATCCTGGGATGCCTTGCAGGTGACCGAACATCTTCACTGACTGTTAGGGATGCAGAACCTGGTTCCACCAGTCGTCTCTCAGGTGGTTTTTTTTGCCTTGCTCTATTTAATAAACTGTATTATCATGAACACTCTATTCAAGGCTTTGAAATCAAATAAGTTCCTCTCTTAATCTTTCTGCAGTTTTTCAGGGCTGGCTGAGTCTTGAAAGATAGCAGCATTCACAGAACCCACATGGCTTGACAGAGTCCCTGTTCAGTGTTTTGGAAATGTATCTTTTGACTGTCGGGAAGGAAATTGGCTACTTAAGATGCCTTTTTGTACATTTAAATTAACTTAGTCCATCAGACTGAATAAATCCCGCTGCTGTATTAACATCCAATTATAACAGCAGAGATTGAGCAATGATTCACGTTTTGACCAGAATGTTGGCAGTTTAAGGGGAGGAAAAAAAGCAATGTATATTGAAATAAGAAAGTCAAAAACGGCAGCCAGAAAATTATGACTGAGCACATAGCAGGAGCTTTTGTGAATATATAATGGCAGAAGCGGGAGCCAAATTTCTAACAGGATTAGCTGTTACTGTCTATCAGATCCAAAAACCTCAATCATTTTGTTTTAAATGACTTTTTGTAACTCATTCATACTAGAAATAGAGGGTGGAAGTGAGGCTGGGAGCTGGAGAAGTTTCAGTTTGCAATTTAGGCTGGATCAGAGTTGAGGACAGCCCCGGTGTTGTGTGAAAAGCCCTGAAGCTGTATGTAGCAGGTGAGCTCTGAACTGTACAGCAGTTTGCAGATTTTGCCAGATTTTTCAAGATGTCCTTGTGAGCCAGAAGCTCATGAATGATTACTTCGGGGACCTGTGAATGAACGTGTTGATGAAGTGAAATATCTCTTCAAATCCTGCTGCAGCTACGGCAGCTGGACCTGCTCATCCTTTTCTTGCTGCCCTTGAGAAGGACATCGGATTCACTTACCGCTTGTCTGACCCTGGCTCTGGGATTGCATCTCACTCTGGATAGCTGTGAGTAGGAGACAGTCTAGATAGTGAACCTGCCTGAGGGCTACAGGTCCTGACATCTTAGTCTCCCCTATTCAAGCAAGGTGTTAGTGGTGAGGGTCCTGGGTCTTTCACATTCCCCCCTGCACAGTAGTCATCTTGCAAATCTGGTGGTGAGCTGGCTGCTCTGGAAATACTGCCTATCTCAGAGATAATCAGAGATGATCTGTGCCTTTGGTCTGCTATGGACAGAGACTTGGAAGCACAGCACCTCCTAGATGTCCATCAGGTGTGTGGACAGGGATCCATAGGAACCTTGCCTTCATTTCTTCAATGAACCCATAGTCTAAATATGTTGTACTTTATAACTTTTTGTTCAATAGTCAGCTCTTTTCTGTACTTCTTGCATGAACTTGTTCAGATGCCTCAGCCCTTCACCTTCAGAGATATTTAGATAGCACCTACTTCATCTGTAGAAGACCTCACTTTCCACCTCAGCTTTCATTGATGAAATGGGGATATGTGTTTCATCACATATGGGATATAAGCCCTTAAAACAACAGCACCATCTTCTTACATCCATCAGCTAAGCCGTGACCACTGCAGGAATATAAATGACTCTAAACTGGCTCGTAGTGCCCCAAAATCAAGGACACCTTGCTTTTGTTAATCCTCTGCCTTCTGAAACCCTGGTTATATATTTGCTGCAAAATATTGACTCTAAGTTCCACCCCGATGAAAGACCAGCAGTGGGGAGCCTCACTGAGGTTGGGAAATGACCTTGAAAAGTTTGTTAGACTTTCCAAGGATGGAGAAGGGGTGGAAGGAGTAGTCACAGTCTGGTTTACAATTGAGATTTCAACCTTCAGTGCTGTCTAGTCCCTTCGTCGTTGTGAATAATGGCAAGGCACTCTAATTGGGAGGTTGTGTGGACTTTTCTTTTTCAGATATTTTAGGGGCAGCATAAAAAGCTGACTGCTCCCAGGGGGCACGGTCAGTTCTCAAAACTTTCAACTTGGAAAGCTGAGCTGAATTAATTACAGTTTATGTTCCAAAGGAAAATAAGACCTCTGATGTGCCTTATTTGCTTGATGTTCTTTTTCTTTTCAGCTGACGACCCCTAGGTGGCTTTCCTTTCAGCCGCAGCTCCTTTGTTTTTTGTAGGTTCTTTCTTTATTAACTAGAAGGTCTGACACTTACAGCCCAAGACATTTACCAGCATGGTACAATTTTAATTAATCTCACAATAAAGCTACTTGAGGTGAACTTGTAAAAAGTCTCCTATAGCAGGAATACACACATAGCAACGTGAATGGTGACACACAAGTGGCCTGTGGCTTGGTGCAAGCTCATACTGCATCTCTGTGCTCTCTGGCACAGTGACACAAGCAAGGTGTGCTCCTACACAACATGCAAACTATATCCTATAGAGACTGAGTGAAACTATATAGACCTGTTGGAATGGGTCCAGCAGAGGGCCACAAAGATGATCAGAGGGCTGGAGCCCCTCTGCAGTGAAGACAGGCTGAGGGGGTTGGGGTTGGTCAGCCTGGAGAAGAGAAGGCTCCGGGGAGACCTCATAGGGGCTTTTCAGTACCTAAAGGGGGGCCTATAGGAGAGATGGGGAAGGACTCTTCATGAGGGATTGTAGTGATAGGACGAGGGGTAACAGTTTAAAACTGAAAGAGGGGAGATTTAGATTAGATATCGGGAAGAAATTCTTTCCTGTGAGGGTGGTGAGGCACAGGAACAGGTTGCGCAGAGAAGCTGTGGCTGCCCCATCCCTGGAGGGGTTCAAGGCCAGGTTGGACGGGGCTTTGAGCAGCTTCGCCTAGTGGAAGGTGTCCCTGCCCAGGGCAGGAGGGGTTGGAACTAGGTGATCTTTAAAGTCTCTTCCAACCCGAACCATTCTATGATTCTATGGTTCTATATCCTTTAGAGTCTAAGTACCCTAAAGAGACTGGGAAGGAAGGATGTCTGCAAAGATGAGGATCTGGATTTCCAGTAGGTTCCTTCTACCTCTGAGTGGATCTTGAATATAATTTGACAGCTAATGTAATAATAATAATAACAATAACAATAACAATAACAATAATAATAATATTACTACAACCTAGAGAGACCACTTTTTATCTACTCTTTTTGCAGCAATTTGAAAAGAAATAGCAAATTTCAGACATCTAGGACTTTTTTCTTGTACATATATCATAGTCACAAGTGGATTTTGACTCAGAACATTCAAACCCAACATCATCAGATGTTGGAAAAGTGCATATTCTGATCTAAACTTCTTAAGCAAGGCTCACTTCTATAAGACAGATGTAAACTAGCTCAGAAACCGAGGTTCAGAAAAACTCTCTACAGTTAATGAGGATAAATCGAGCTGCACCATATGTTAAACTGAGGGTAGTTTGGATAGGAACACCATTGCTAATCCCAACTGTTTTTGCAAATTTCTAATTACAAAGTGGAGATTACACAATCGATTGCATGTGGATTGAGGAAGGGTAGATTTACAGTCTTTCCAAACTGAATTATCTGCCTCTTCTGCAGGTTCTCTGCTGTTCACAGTGCAGACATGGTCAAGCTAGATGTGATTAAAGAAAAATAATTCACAATATAGTTTTTTCAGGTGAAAATAACAGGTGGGAATGGCCAACATAAGAAATTATAAAGTCTTCAACCCTTGATGTCTTCTTGTAAAAAATTGTATGACTTTTTGCAAGGTGGATACAACACAGACTATTAGGTTCAACATCAGTTTAATTAGGTGAAATCCTGGAGCATACAATTTATATTTGATGAACGGTTGATACCTTCTTGACCTGAAGCTTAAGGAAGGTGGAACAATTGCATTCATGGCCAAGCCATCTTACCTTTGAAACTTCCTGATACTTAAGGAAGTTTGAATGACTCCCTATTTTGATCTTCTCATTTTCGTTGTGCTGTGGTCTGTCCTGATTGTGTTCTTATGCTCATGGCAATTGATTCAATTTGAGAAAGGTGGTTTTGTGTTGTGGTTTTTTTTTTTTTATATTCTCCCTTTTTCATGAAAAGCTTTTAATAGCCACAGTTGGTTTCTTTGTGTGACTTGGCACAGGCAATGGTGCAATGGTAAATAAACCTCGTCATATTTCTGTCTGAAGTTTTCTAATGCTATTGCCACCTGCCAGAAGCAAAAATACAGATTTTCAGCTTTTGCACATAGACTATCTAATACCAATACCACGTGGGGTGTCTGTAAAGGGGTTAGGAAGACAAATTCTGATACAAACAGAAAAAGTCATCGTAAATAGCTGGAATTTTTCCTGGTATATATTTATATATAAAAGCCAGTTCTTGGTTCATTTACAGATGCAATCAGAATGAATCTTAATCTATCACTTCACAGGTAAAACTCTCTTGAATTTTGCACCAAATAAAAAATCGTCCCTAGGATCCAGGTGTATTCCTTTGTCATTTGTCACAAGTAACTGTTCTGCAGTTTATCGTTGGCAGTTCTCAGTGGTGTTTCATCAGGATAATACCACACTATATCATCTGAAGGAATAAACTCTCCCTGCTGACATGAGCTGGGGTGAAGGCACTGGCAATTGACTGTATATTATAGAAGCTCTCTGAAGCTTATTCAATGGAAAAGAGACTATCAAGTCATTGGGCCCAAATTGTATGTTTGGCTTCCAAAGAAGTAAGGGGCTTACAAAACTTAATAGTAATCAAAAGGCTCTGGTCCATTAGATGGGACATCAGGCCAGGTAGTCCCTTCTGTCTTTGAAGTCTCTGACTGAAATACTTTAATTAAAAAGGAAGAAAGAAAGGAAGAAAAAAAGATAACAACATGCAGTATTTTAGCAGTAGATGGATGTTTCAGGTCCACCTGTAATGCCTTCTGAGCTGCAAAGTCAGGGTGACAGCAAGCTCATTCAATACCCAGGCTGGCAGCCTTTGTCCTTTTCCTGCTGGGAGCAACCTCTCCAGGGACGGGACAACTGATGGTTGGAAAAGATGCATGGGGAATGGAGAGTGGAGTTAACGCTATCCTGGCACCAGTGGTGGTGCGGGAGGTCATGGTAGGGAGATAAAGACATTATGAGACCTCGGTTCTCACAAGAAGCCAGAAGACAACAAGGTCCAGAACCAGAGCGTAGGTAAGTATTAAGATCCAGTGAGTTTAATTTTCTGCAGAAAAGCACATGTTTAATTGTGTCAAGGTACCAGGTCACCACAGTCTGCACACAGCCTGCCTGGTTCGCTGGCTCCCTGTCAAGCTGTGCAAGTGAGGTCATCTGGCAATGAAGTGTGAAAGGCCATGGGGAAGAGGGGAAGGCCACAGGGGAGGTGCTGATCTCAGAAGGGACTGCACCAAGCTGAGTGCTGATCTGGACAGGGGCTGCACCAGGTTGAACTTTGGAGAAGTCTGCAGTCTCATCCCTCTGTCTACCCCAGGCCTGCCGAGCTCTGCAGGGATGTCCCCCTGGGAGGACAGGCAGCAGGGGAAGAGGACAGGGAGGGTGGCATGTCCGTCAAGTCATTATGGGCATTGCAGAGCACTGTGAAAAGCCTGACAGGTTGTCCCCTTTCCTCCTGCAGCTCACTCGGGTGCCCGTGGAGTCGTGTAGCCAGTACGAGACCTGCAGCGAGTGCTTGGGCTCAGGCGACCCTCACTGTGGATGGTGTGTTCTTCACAACACGTAAGTACCTGCTGGTGTTTTCTACTGTCCCAGCCCCTCTTCTCCCCCAGTCATCTTCTCTCAAGGTCTGTGATAACACATGGCAAAGGTGCAAAATGCTGTCTCAGTCTCTGGCTGAGGCAGGTGAGCCAATGAGTCACGTAGGCAGCTCCAGTGAGGTCTCTGGGACTTGCTGGGGGAGACTTTGTTTAACCAAGAACCACTTTTTGGATGACAAGGGAAGAGAAGGCTGGTAGAGACTGATCATATCTCCTCAATCACCTAGACCACAGTCTGCTACCTGCACCAGGAAGGCATATGTTCACCCTGATGCACTTTGAATCAAACCCTCCAGCAGCTCTTCTCTGGGTGACAATTGTCTTCTGGTTTCCATTGTTTAAGGCAGTTTGGTTGTGACTAGAATCCGGGCTCGGACACTTGTCTCAGCACCTCAGACTTTCCACTGCTCACCTGAACCTCCTCTCTTTCAGACTTGTCATGATCTCCATTGCCCTTAGAGAGGAAACAGGACCCTGTAGGCATCCTGGGGTCCACTCCAAGTTAGATTTCAAGAGGACCTTATGGTTTGTATGCTCACTGTGGGAAGATGTTGACCCTGAAGTTGAGTGTTTGTCTTCTGTGGGTCAACTTAACTGTGTCAAATGAGCACAAATGAGACAAACTGCTCATTTGGCTTATCTGACCAGGATGACAAGCAAATTATGCTGTATCCACATCCTTGGGCTTCTATATAACAGGCCAAGATGGGACCTCAGTTCACCATTTCATTATTCAACAGTACTGCCTTATCTTTGCAAGGAGCATTGGATCCAGGTGTCCTCAGGACTGGGAGATTAGTTCATTGGCTTTGTTTTCTGTAGGCTTTTTAATGATGTTGTTGATCTTGAAGTTTCCTCTCTGTAGCCGTCACTGCCAGTGATCTCCTCCTGCAGAAAGCCCTCTGCCAAAGCTGTGGAGAGAAGGTGTCAGGTTGGCTGAGCTCCTGGCTATGAGTGGCAGGGCGGTCTCATTTGCCAAGAACTTCTCAGCAAGGACAGTGGCGGGAAAGTGCATTGGATCTGTCTAACCACACATCTCCAGCTGAGCGTGGCTCTGCAGGGTGCTGTCACTCCAAGTCTCACAGTGTCCTTGGCAACTATGGAGGGGTTTTCTGATGGACCCTGCTATTGCAGTGGGTCTGTCTTCTCCCACTTAATTCACCTCTGAATTCTTCCTGTTGCATTGCAAACTATCCTGGTGGAGACAGTGATCCAGTTGAAGCGATCCTCTTTGCTACCTCTCCTTTCTGGAACAGAAGGAAAAAGAAAAAACCCGCATCATATTCCAAACTTCTGTGGATGAGTTTTATCTTGTGTGACCATCATCCAAAGCCACCAAAGTCTGCTTAATTTCAGATCAGATCTAGCTGGCCCACCCCAAAACTCGTCCAAAAACTTGACCCAGGCTCTGGAATTGTTCAAGGGATCCTTGGCAAACTAGTTATGAGTTGTGATCTGGTACGCATGAACCCATGAAACTTTCACCCTGTTGATCTGAGGGTATTTCCAGTTGATATACAGCTCTATAGTATGATTCCATCTCATCTTATCCTGCATCCATCCTACAGAGCACTGTGTGTTTTGCTGTCAGTGGAAGGACGACACAGACTATGTGCAAGCAGTATAGGAAAGCATGAATTTGGCTGTTGATTGCACCACAGCAATGCTAAATATTTCATCTCCTGCCATCCAGGGTCAGTGGCAACAAGCCATCAATACATCCAGCAATAAATCCCCCGAAGGAGAGAAATGTAGCAGAGAGAACTGTAGATTGCCCTGCAGAGCATTGTGAAGGAGTGTCAGAAATGTGATGGCTGGTGGCGAGTGGGGGTGGCAGCGTCGACTTGATTAGAACAAGAAGCCCCCGTACAAACTCTGTCCTTAAAGGGGAAGTTTGGCCTCGCAGTCTGGACCTGGTTGACAACAGGATCCCCATGTCCTCCTCCCTCTGGTCACTTAACCTCTGTTGCTTATCTGAAAAAGAAGCACCTCTTATTTATGTACCTTGCAGCAGGGTCACTGAGATTAATTCCCTGTGGAGTTTTCTGAAGTAGTTCGAAGGCAAATGTTATCAAATCCCACTCCAGGCTACTCCTTTCCCCTAGTTTCCATTGCAGTCAAGAAATCTGATTTCCAGTACTGGTTTGGAAGGGGTTTTCAGTGCAGCCTCAGGTGTTCCTCTCTGGGTCTCAGTTTTCTCATCCTTTTCATAGAATCATAGAACGATTTGGGTTGGAAGGGACCTTAAAGACCAATCTAGTTCCATCTCCCCTGCCCTGGGCAGGGACACCTCCCACTAGACCAGGTTGCTCAAAGCGCCATCCAACCTGGCCTTAAACTCCTCCAGGGATGGGGCATCCACAGCTTCTCTGGGCAACCTGTTCTAGTGTCTCACCACCCTCACAAGAAAGAATTTCTTCCTAATATCTAATCTATATCTCCCCTCTTTCAGTTTAAATCCAGCCGTGCTGATCTGCGAGCTGTTTTGTGGAAGGGATGGGAGAGGCAGTTGGGCTGTGAAAGACCTGGGGCAGAGTAGTACTGGAAACCAGATGTCATGCCTTTCACTCATCTTTCTCCTCCAGTATAAACCATTAAGGGGAACACTGGTAGACTGGGAGACAGGTGAAAACTGCCAGATGAGGTACAGCATCTATCTTTTTGTCTCTCCCATGCGGGTCTCTCTTATTTTGGGATTTGCACTTCAAGTGCTGATGCAGACCCTTTTCCCCAGACCCCCATTTCCAAGCTACCCACACGTGAGAGGTCTGGGGCTGCCTGGGGACGGCTCTCCATCCATCGTCTCACGGCAGAGCTGGGCTGTCTGTGCGGAGGGCGCTGTGCCAGGGCTCGGGAATCGATTTCCATGGCTCCGCTGTCCTAACCTTACACTGAGAAACTCGAGTCTGCTGAGAGAGAGACAGACAGACCCACAGACGGCTGCAGGAGAAAGGAGGGAGGGGGGAGAGATTGATTGGCTTCTGCCCCGAGAAGAGGAGAGCCGATATAGAACAGGTCACCAGAGCTTTTCATCTCTGTATCTTTAGCCCTGATCTTCCCCCCGCCTCCCTTTCCCTCCTGTAGCTCAGCTCCCCTCCTGGGCTCTGTTCAGGCCTCTTTAGGCGGCGATGAATCATTTAGTTGGTGTAAATTGAAAATGTGGCGCTCGGTTGCTGCATGGGTCTCCAGGGGAGGGTGAGGGGCCGGGGTGGGAGCCGGGAGGAGGAACCAGGCTGAAAAGCTAATAGCTGGCACAGAAGCACTCAGTGCCTGGTGACAAGGTCAAAGCAATGTCACCAGCCCGAATGGGGGGCTACAGAGAGGAAGGAGAGCAGAGCAAAGTTTTCTCCAAGCCTGAGATGAATTGCTGCTTCCTCCTGTGTCAGATGTAGCAGTGTCCAAAGATGCCATCCCGTATCTAACCACCCCTCCAAACCCTGGCAAGTTTCTTCTGTCTCCATCCATATCCAAACTATTACCTTCCTCTACATCCTTTCCCTCTCACATGCAGGGGGGCAGAGATGGGGGATGCTCTTAGCCCCCAGAGGAGGGATAAACCCTTCTGCAGCTGAATGAGCCCTCGCTATCCCTGCCTGGCCCAGCACCACCTCCAGAGCAGACATACACAAGTGCTGATCCATGTGCCCGTGGTGACCACACAAGCTTTCTGCCCTGTATGGTATCTCTGGGTTGTACTTAATACCCCAGCTGCCAGCAGAATGGGTTTTTGGGGCAGAAGAGCAGGAGCATCCCTATCAGGAGAGGCAATATTTTACAAAGGGGAAACACGCTGACCTTGCTGGATGCAGAAGGACCGTGTTCCAGGCTCTGTTGTGTTAGCTGCCACTTCTAGATTTCGGCTGTGCTGCCTCATTTCATCCTCATGTAGCCTCTGTCTAATTCTGGGATGATTAGTTGAACATGCAGAAGCTGTCCTTAAGGGAGGTTACAGCCCCTTGGCACCAGCCTCCTTCTGCTCTGGGATCTGTCCTTGCTGTTATGGGGACTCCTTGGCCGGCAGGTCGTAAGTTCCAATCAGAGAGGAAAATAGTCCCATTTTCTGGGAGGACTTGTGATATTTCAAAACTTTTTTTTTTCCGGCTAGTAGTGGGCCAATTATTTGTCTTAATAAGAAATGTTCTTGAAAGCCATTTTAGAAGGGGTTGATACCATTTAGTAATTGGAGAATGATTCATTTAGAGCTCAGAAGTTTTTATTTTTGGGATTTTATTTCAGGTTTTAGTAAATTGCTTAAAATTTCAAAATAAAAAGTCATTCTGAAGCATTACTTTTTTTTTTTTTTCATTAAAATGAAACATTTGGGCATGTGTGACTTCTTTCTCCCCCAGAAGTTTTTACCAGCTCTAGAGACTGAGCAAAGCAGGCCGTCAACAAACACTGTGGGTTTGGAGGAACTGACATTTGCTGCAGAGGGAAGAGGGTTTGTTTAAGCATATCCAGTCTGTCCTACTGTGGAGGTAGCAGAGCCAGGAGTTGGCTCTGCTCTCTGCACTCCCCTGCTCATCTGTGAGGAGCTGCACATGTCCCTTGAGTGTCCTTCTGGCATGCAAGAACCTCACCTGGGGACCCATGCTGGCTCTGTTGGCTTTACATCCCAGTTGCAGAGCACGTGACAGGAGAGGCCACCCTACTCCTGGACCATGGAAATAGGATGCAGTGGCCTCCTGTAGACATCCTCACCCCATGAATGAAATAATGGCAGAAGGCTCTTAGATATGGGCCATACCAGCCACCTTCGTGGATCCCTTTGGCTCTGGGTTGGCCAAAGCACGACCAAAATCTAGTATGCACAATTACTCAGGCTGAGTTGACCATGGATTAACTGAATAGCTGCAGCAGCGGAGATGGTCTTTATGAGACACTTGAGAAGCCATATGAGAGTTTTTTTGGTTTCCCCACAAAAGAACAGCCCCATTCACAAGGGTTTTGTGCTGTCCTCTGGCAGCAGACACCTACCCCAGTATCTGGGAAGTTGGCCTCTGCATCCTCCTGCTCTCTACCTCTTCCCATCTGCCTTGTAGCTGCAGGATACTTGTGTACCCAGAAATTACAATTCTCATTTCTAACACGGTATGGAGGAAAAAAACAACACTTAAACAAGTTGTTTTCTAGGGAGTGAGGGATTAGTGCGGAGAAGGAGGGAGATTTGTTATCCATGCTCAGACTCATTGCCAGATCAGGGAAAAAAAATGAAAAAGTTACAAAGTGCAGCTCCCGCTGTCTCGTCTCAGCAGGTAACCCGATGCGATGCTGCTTGCAGAGGCTCATTGATCGTCCCTGGCTTTAACTTTCTTGGTCAAAGTCTTCTGAATCACTAGAGAGTCTCGGGTAACCTAAGCCGACTACAGATGCTGCAATAAGACCTTTTTTGAAGGGTCTTTTTCTTGCTTGACTTTCTGCCGTCTGAAAGACTATGACTCTCTTTCAGGCTGAGTAGTTTTCTTTCTTTTCCCCTTCATCTTCTCTCTTTTCCTTCCCAGTCTTTTGCTCCAGTTGCAGAGGGGAGGGAGGATATCTCAAGTGCTGCGTGGGAAGGGGCACTGAGAAGGGCTGTATGGCTCAGGCTTCAGGGATCCAGCAGGGCAGGAGGGTGCAATATCAGTCCTGTGCCACTGCAAGCTCGAACTGATAGTGAGAAAAATGTGATTTATTGATTCCTGCAGGGGCTTGTGGTCCTATAGACCCTCAGCTTCCACTGTGAGAAGCCAGGTCCTCATCTGTCCCTCCCTATGCTGTTTCGCCCAAGGTGCAAACTGGAGTCCCTTCAGAAAGGTAGCAGTTTGCAGGTGTTTTACGTTTGCCTGGCATGATGAGTAAGTCTTCACAATCATGGCTGGGATCCTTTTTTGTAAGAAAAGCTTTCCGTATCCTTTCCTGCCTTAACATAGTCTTGCCATAGGTCAGCTCTTGGTGCCTTCAAATACCTGGGAGACCCTCTACATGTCAGAGGTACATGACAATTGTCTTAATCTTCCCAGAGGTGGATCAGACACACAAAGAGCAAAAGGCTTCCAGCCCAAATCCTACATTGCCTTGGAAACTTGTACCTGCTGGGCTGATCTTCCCCATCAGAGGGGAAACTCAGAGTAACTTCTATTGCTATGTGCAATATTCCTGTGTGTCTGAGGTATCTGGTGGCATTTCTCATTGCAACAGGAATTTCTCATTGCAACAGGAGATTGCCAGGTGCACACTGTTGGTACACAATGGGGAGAAAACCATAAACGGTTGGGGGAAATATAATTGCAGGAAATTTAAAATCTTTCATTTGGTTTGAAAGTCTCCAATCAGTCGATTGGCAGTGATAACACTGACAGTCAATGGTGGCAAAGGTAGGAGAGAAACAGCTGCTAACTTGCCTTGTCTCCAAACACTGCTTGGTTTAACTCCTCCCTGGTCACAGCTGGTGCTCAGACACCCCGCACATGGCCTGTGAACCTCTCCATCTGATAGCAAGGGAAAGTGGAGTCATCTTCGCACAATTGGCCTTGGCACAGAGTGATTCCCACTTCTTCTCAGGTAGTTATCGAAACTGGAGACGGCATTTCAGCCTTCTCACAGAGGGAAGCGCACAGCAGGGGGGCTCCCTGGCGTGACATTGGCCCATTAAGCATTCTGCATTGAGCCTAGATAATCTTTAATCTGTCTGCTGAGGTATAGCTAAAGTACCCATCATTTCACACCTAGGCATTGCCTCTCCTTTGGAGCAGAGGAAATAGCCCCAAATGTGACAGCTCTCCAATGGCCTTTTGAAATGAGATCAGGGCTCTTAGTCCAGAGAGCAGGAGGAAATTCTTGGGACCGGGAGCATACCTATTGATGGTGATAAAGCCCCGAATGAAATGGAGGCTCCTGGGAATCCCATTTCACTACAGATGGGTGATGACATTGAATAAACCTCTCTGAACCAGCCCTGTCCCTTTGAGAGGAGCAGCCAATCGCTAGTCCTGGAGAGTCGACCCATCGCTGTACCTGCACGTTGTGTGTCCAGCACTGTGAATGTCCTTCCATTCACAAGATGCCATCGTGTCCCCTTTGAGAGCACTTTTGCTGCTCTGGTCTACCTGGCAGTGCAGGGCAGAGCTGTGCCCTTCACAGGTTGATTATCTTGGTGGCCGTGCCTGCCTGAGGCAACTCAGGGACAGCAGTGGGCACTGTGGACCGTGAGACGCAGGCGTGCGGTAAATGTGTTTTGATAACAACCTTCTTCCTTGATTAGCTTATTTTGCTAGAGGGAAAAGGGGAGGGGTGGGAAGATAATTACTTTGTGCAGTGAGTTCCAGCAGAAGCTTTCTCCTGATGCAGCCCTGTGAGTTAGGTGTCCTACTTGGGATTTGTCTCCATCACAGAAACACTAGCAGCTCAGGTTTAGCATTGCAGAAAGTTCAGCCTTTTCAGAGGAAGGTCTCTGGGGTTTCTTCTCTGATGTGAAACAGCACACAGTCTGTCATGGGCTAAGAGGTGCGTCTCATGTGCTAGGACAGGCAATGAGAAAGGGATAATGGTGCTTAGTGGTACCTGGGGGCCTTCTAGAGGACCTCCTGTATGCTGGTTCCCTTACAGGGGACACACCTTCGTCATCTCAGCATCATCCTTGGTCTGGGACACTGTATGCTGGTGGGTGGAATATCTAGATATCCCACAGTGCATATCTAGGGTAGCAGCTATGGAGGGAACAGGGATAGGGGAAAGCTGTATGACCACCCTGATCAGCTTCGAAAGTTTATCAGATGTGCCCTGGAGCTGAGATGCAAAGTTACAGGGGCTGCCACAGGGAAGTAGTGTACCCTGACTTAGGGTATAAAGTGGAGGCTGACAGAGCCAGCAAGGAGACCTAGATATGGAGTGGCAACATAAGGACTTCAGGTGCCTAAATACAAGTGTATGGAGAATGTACAAGGAGAATTTGAAATATAGCTGTTTTTATTTATGCAAGGAAGTCAATTCGGTTGCCCATCCATGCTGTCTGCTGTAACTGGAATGCCTCTGATGTATCTGAGATGTTCACCTAGGGCTGGCAAATATGACAGAGTGTACTGGAGACCCATTCCCTCTGGAGGATAAGATGAGCACCAGCTGGGGTCCTGAAGACATCTCAAGTGACATTATATCCCTGTGTGTGGGTAACAAAATAGGGCCCAGTCTCAGCTAGGGATGTCCTCTCCCTACGTGTTCTTGGGGTGGTCAAAACCTAGGTCTGGGTTTTGCAACATGACCAGTCTCATTCCTCCCATGAGTTTTAAAGTCCTCCAAGGTCTTAATTTGCAATAAAGCAGGGCTAGGGTTTACTGCAAGATTATGCCACGCTCCAGAGTAGACTCAGTGAGTGTCATGATGTATAGACGGTTTGGGAAACTCAGTCTCAGTGACTGCGATGTTTGTAGGGAATTGGTCTCTGTCTTGCTCTCAGATGCTCCCTGGTGCCTCTGTGGCCAATGATCTGCCAATGAGGGAAAATGGCATGCCAAATGAGCTCTCCCCAGGGTGGGGGTATGTCTGCCTTCCACTGTTTCTTCCGTGACATTTCACCATCCTCGACCTGTGACAGGTCCCAGAAGGGAACAGAGGGAGGGGAGGATCAGGAAGTTCTTCCTCCTAAGGAAAAGCACAGCGAACTTTTAAGGTATGTCTTTATTCAGGCTCAACCTCTCCATGGATCTGCACACTCCTACCCATAAATACACGCCATCATCTTCTGTTGCACACTCCCACATTCAGACACCTGCCACCAAATATCCCCATGTGCCACCAGCACACGTGTTTCCAGCCCCTAGTTCTCCCTATTGCTCCCACACGCCTCTGCACTCATTCCCCTAAGCAGAGCTGCAGAGGTAGATCCGTTCCCAGTTGCCTTCTGGACCAGGCAGATTTTCTTTCCCTTCCCTGTAGTACTGCAGTCCTGGAGGCAGGTTGTATGAGTTCACAGGAGCTTCTGAGGTTGAAGATAATTATCTCAGCCTGCTGTGTTTTTTTTTTTTTCTTTTTTTTTTTTTTTTTTTTTTTAATGCGGGATCCTCCTTGCTTTGCTGTGAGTATAGTCTTTTCTTCCTACCCCCAGCAATATACATTTTTTTTTTATTTGGTGAGTGGGTCTGAGCAACTCATCGTTCTGTTTTCTTGAACATCTTGTCCTCCATCGTTTTCCACTTCAGATATGTCCTTCAGCAGCTTTTGAATAGCATACTATCAATAGCAGGAACCCTCTACCAAGGCAGACGCAGATGTTTTAGCTCCATGAATTACAGGAACCAGACAACAGTCTGATCTCTGGCCTTGTGCGGAGATATAGAAGTTCCTTACTCATGTACAACACAACAGTCAAGTAAACATCTTGCAAATCATAGAATGGTTTAGGTTGGAAAGGACCTTAAAGATCATCTAGTTGCAACCCCCTGCCCTGGGCAGGGACACCTCCCACCAGCCCAGGTTGCTCCAAGCCCCGTCCAACCTGGCCTTGAACCCCTCCAGGGATGGGGCAGCCACAGCTTCTCTGGGCAACTTGGGCCGGTGTCTCATCACCCTCATAGTGAAAAAATGAAGCCCACCAATTGCCCCAGTAGTGAAGAGCAAGCCTGGGTGTCAGTTGGCTGCAGCTCTCTGCTGGACTCACCAGTGCAGGTCAGCCACGTAGGAGAGCAGGGCAAAAAAAGCACATTGTCAGGGCTGCAGTTATTTGAGATATGAGTGGCAGATCAGCACATGGAACAACATTTCTTGTCTCCTGTTCCAATGCCCAACAGATTGGACCAAATTAATTCCTACCAGGGGTAACGGGTGCATTTTTAATAGAGTCTTATCCCTGGAGCCAGATCTTGACCAGAGTGGCTAACATGGCTGGATGCAAGAAACCAGAATATTCAAGGAAAACATGTTTTCTTGCCATCCTCCTGCAGGGGAGGCCAAATTTGCAGTGAAGAACAGACGTGCTGGCTGCGAATTTCTTCTGCCAGTGGCTATGGGCTTCTTTATGCACTGTAGGGACATGGGGCAGCCTCACTGCAAGCAGGTATTGCTGGATCCTGTAATATAGCGTGCACCAGCCCCTGGTAATGGAAAGAATGCAGATTTCTGATTATTTTCCTCCACTGTTTTCCTACCTAGGAAGTTGCACCAGCAATAAACATGTCTTTTTGTTGATTATCTTTTGCCAAAGGCAAAAGAGAAAGTTGGGGGCAGAGAAATACATTGAGGGGGCGCAGAAATGTTGAAGGTCTACTGGGACAGAGTGGAAGAGCTGGAGGATGATTCTGCCTAACCTGGCTGAAGGGATTTGAGAGATTGTGAATAACATGAGGAAGTGGGAATTGGTGTGGGCTGAAGGTCTGAGGCAATGTTGTAAGACAATATCTGGGACAGTTTCTGACAGGGAAAAACAAGTTCTGGACCCCTTGGTACATTTAGAAAGGGATGCCAACATGATCCACTGGTTACAGAATTTTCCTTAGGCAAGAGAGAACAGTATTTATTTCCCTGCTCTGCTATAGATACCTTGTGTAATTTTGGAGAAGTTACATAGCATGAGATTTATCTCATCTGCTACTGGGTTTCTTGTCTCAGCAGCCAGTGAAGGACTTTTCCGAACACATTCATTGTAACCCTGAGGGGTTTAAGGCAGTGGGGTGAATTGCCCTCTGGAAGTGCCAGTTTCTTCTAGTAGCTATCCGGGAAACCTACCCTATATCAAACAATGCCCAATTTAAAATAACTCCAATCCTTAATTTCCCTGTTTTATCCCCTTGTTTGTAGGAGAGGAGTAACAGTTCCTCACCTCACAGGTGGCTGTGAGGTCCAAAGCCTTCAAGCCCTTTGGACATGAGTGGCTTGCAGAAGTCCTGTATGGAGCTAGACTTGATGACTGGAGGGTCCCACACAGTACTGACTATAAGGCATGAAGATAATAATTTCACCTCACCAGTGGCTGAGTAAGGTTTGAGCTTGTTTAATTAAAGCAGAAGATGCCTTAGAAGACATGGCAAGGTCTGCAAACACGTGGCAAACGCATGTGTAATTCCTTGCTTAACCTAATGAACGTACCCAAATCACCCTGTGCACTTGTCTGGCTGTTAGAGCAGAGGTAGCACCAGAAGGGTTAAAGCAGCGAGGAAAGAAGAAAAGTCTTGCTTCTTCCTCCCTTATCTCATTTCCAATGCCTCCTGCCCCTCTGGCCCCAGGCAGTAAAGGAGATCTACATTTTAATTGAGACATGTTAAGAAAATAATCTCAATCTAGCTCACCCATGCCTGGAAGGCTTTTCCCGTGTTAGCTTGGTGCAGATGCTAAGCGCACATTTTTTTGGGGGTGGGTGGGGTGTTGGTTATGTGGTGGTTTCTCTCCTGTTTCCATCCTTGCTTGATTCCTAGGTGTGGGGAGGAGAGCAGAAGGCTGGACTTGTTAGGAAAAAGTAGAGCAGAAAATGGCAGGACCTCATTTAGACCTTTTCCCTCTCTTGCAAATAGAAGTGGCATGCAAACCCCAGCCAGGACATGCACCAACACATGCAGAGGTACTGCGGTGCTTGCTGGAACTGAGTGCCGGCCCTTGAGGACCTTGGGAACCCAGTCTTCGCAAGAGGCTGTCATCGGGTTGTAGTTGCATCTTCTCTCCCCTCCCTCCGATCCTCAGTAGCAGGAGTGGAAGAGAGGCCAAGATGCTTCAGATTTTTGAAACACAGCCTTGCCCACAGTTGGATGGAGAAGGAACGGGGGTGAAGTGAGGTCTCTCTACTCTCTCACTTGTATTAACTGGGTCCCAGTTTCTTGGCTCAGGGACGAGGTGGGGACATGACCACAGGAAAACATGACCACAGGAAAACCGGAATACTTTTGTTTTGTTGCAGACTCAAACCTTCACCACAAAGAGGTGCAAGTTTTGCCTGCAGACTTTCTCAGCTGCAGCAGAGGGAGAGGAGCCCCCATGAGCTGTCCTTTCCCTTGGCACCCCAGGAACTGGGAACAGGCAGCCAGACACGTCCTGCCTCCAATACCCACTTGGAAGGGACAGGTTTGCCAGCCAGCCCTGCCAAATGAGCACTGGATTATTTTGTTCAGGGCAAGGGGACAGGATTTCAGTTCAGATAACACTTTCCTATTTTGTCTGTTCCCTGTCTCTCAGAGCTTGCCTGGCCTGATAAGGTGTTATCAGAGTGGAACATCTCTGTCGGAGCCACCATTGAGATGTGGCTGGGACAGAGGTGGCTTTTCTCGACTCCTTGTAGGCTTTCTTGGCCCTCTTCCATCCAGCGCCTCTAAAGACCCAGTCAGTTAATAATGGTAGGAGGATGATGTTGGGATGCTTGCCAAGAGCTTTAGCTCTGTGCTTTTCTCAGGGAGAAGAGAAACTGCAGCTGTGGATGAGAGCAAATGAATCTGGTCCCTTCCTCAATTTCACCCAGTCTCAATCCTGCAAACAAGCTTGCAAGTAACTTTGAGTGTATGAGTAACTCAGAAAGTAGAGTGATTTTTCTGTCTTAAGCCTATTGTCTCATAAAATTTATTTTCAGGTATGGATCTGAATGCTACAGTCTTTCTGGGTAGGGTATACCTAGATATGAATGTGATTTTCTGCATGGCAGGGACTTAATTCTTACTGATATTCTTAGGACAACAGTGAGTGTCTGTTCTTTGGTCCCCTCTCTACTCTCAAGGACCGAAGGCAAAGAAATGACCTTCAGGACTCCCTCCTGGCTTTAACTGATGGAGGATCTGGAGGGGTTGGTGAGAAAGGAAGGAGAGGAGACACATACCATAAGGTCATCTGGCCAATTGACAGAATATCATTTGGCTGCCTCTTGAGCTGCTCAGGAACACATCAGTTCAGTTATTGAGCATTACACTTAATCTGCTATTGATTGGGGTGAGTTGGAGAGAACAGCCTTCCCCGCTACCCCCATTCCCAAATGAAAAACCAAGGGGAGAAGTAAATGCTTTGACTTTTCACTCTGCCTGGATATTTAGGGAATTTACCATTAATAAAAAAACCCAAACCCTTAAGAGTGAAAACATGCGTAGAATGAATTATAGCAAAATCAATTAATACTAACAGTATCTATTAAATATTGCACTCCAGAGCTTTACGGGAGTTCACTGCTGCTCTGATATGATCATGACATCATTAACATAATATAAAGAATCAAAAAATCAATAGCTTGCTGAAGCCCAAAATTAAGGCCAAGCAGTGTAATACCATATCTTTAAATATCTGAAATAGCAACTTGTCTCTGTCATGTCAGAACTATTTGCAGATGAAAGTAGATGGGAATTTGTTGGCCCGCCTGTCACTCCTGCAGCTACCCCCTTGGGATACTTGGCATGAAGGTTAGCTCACTTTTTCCAACAACGTGGACACAAACAGAGCAGAAAATCTGATCAGGGTTACATTGGCATAACCCTGGAGGGACTCCAGAGCAGGCACAGGGGCACTGTGTTGGTAGACAGACAGACGTATCTCTGTAGGATGGAAATGTGGATGAGGTGTCTTCCCCCATTGATGTGATTTATATTTTACGGTGTTAGTGTTACGGAGTTTCTTTTGTCTAAGGTACCAGGCTAGGTCACTGGAACTCTTTCGCTTGCATTGGAAAAAAAATATAGATGGAGCTAGGAGAGGCTTTCAGAAGGCCTAGCAGATCCTCTTGGGCAAGAAGAGACTGGCGTGGGTCTCAATGAGTATAGAAAACAAAGGTGGTCAGAGGTAGGACCACTGTTTGTGTGTATTCAGGGATTAAATGCCTACGAAAGAGAAACGGTGTTTAGGATGTGAGTAATCTTGGTCCAAGAGGGAACGGATATAAACTGGGCATTTAGTGTATAAGGTAGAAGAAGGTTTCTGGCTCGGAGGAGAATGAGTGTCTGAAGTAATCTTCCACTGGGATTAGTGAGTGCTAAAAATATAGCTGGTTTTATGATGAAGCTTGATAACAATTCTGTATAAGTTGCTATAGAGCAGTTGCCTGCAGAAGCACTGGGTGAACCAGGAGGTCCTTTCCACCTCTGCACTTTGGGTGTGGGAGAGATAGAGCCCTTTTCAACTCTGCTTAGGATGCTGACTGTGACCTCCCAAGTCTGTGTATGCATGTGTCTCCATATGAGCTGGGTGCTGAGACCCCATTACAATCCAGAGAGATCCTGCTCCCCATCAGAACGGTCATTGAAGTCTAAAGAGAGACACAGCTCACCCTAAAGAAGATATGAGGCTCCCTTCAGTTTCTGAAAGACAGGCATTTGGTGGCCTTTTTTTGCTTTGACCAAGTCCTCCGTACGTCCTGTGTCACAGCTGCCAGCCCCAGGTGCCTCTCTTGGCTACTCCATATGTGGTCAACAGAACAGAACTCTTTGTGTTAGTGCAGCTGAGTCAGTTCTCTGGGCTCTGATGGCTGTATTGAATAAATCCCTCATCTAGGGAGCCCAGATGTCAACTCACACGCCTAAAGATTGACTCATAAATTTAAAAGCCTCAATCTACCATCTTAATCCCACTCCTGCTACCTCTGGACTTCTGATTTTCCAGCTGATATCACAATCCTAATGCTCATTTGGGTTGCCAAGTCTCCAAGAAGAGAGTGGGGCCTTAGATCATGATACAGAACATCAACTTTTGTCCCATGGGCAGATGTTATGTAGGTACAAAGGGTATTGGCAGATCATGGTCCTTAGGGAGAAGTGTTGGGTTTTGGGATCAAGGTGGTCAGATTGAAAGGAGTTCAGGTGACAGGGAATTCACTGATGAAACTTAAAGCAAAACAATAAAGCAATCTCTCCATTAGGTTAGAGGGATGGATGCTCCCTTATGGCAAATTTAAGAGGAAGGAATGCCTCGTGACGTGGTTAACAGTTGGAGAAAGGTTGAAGAACCACATAAATAAGATTTTCCCCTGGATGATATCCATGTGGCCCCTCGCACCAAGGACATGTCTTCAGGGGCAGAGGTCACGGGTGACAGAGAAACAAGCTGAATGGTACGAGGCTGATCAGCAGGTAAACATGTAGCTGTGTTTCTGAGGACAACAGGGAATGATCAGAGATTTGCTTGCAAGGTAGAGGTGTGACAGATCCCATGGGGCATCCAGACAGACTCCAACAGGAGGAATCCTGAAGTCCTGGTCCATATAATGTATATTTGTAGTAGTAAATAAAACAACTCCGGGGAATGTTATTAGGCACTGGAAGGCAACTAGCTATGCTGCAAAGTTATTAGAATATAATTTGGCTTGGGCCAGCTATTGCTCCTTCAAACAATTCCTAGACATCTTTGGGAATTAAATGGGTCAGGGAGGATTTCCACTAGGTGTTTTGGAGGTTAATAGAGTTCAACAGCGTGAATGTGATCAGACCACATAATTTGGCCCCAGGATCAAGGAATGTTTCCTAGTATTGTTCAATATACTAATGGGAGGTGGTCACAGCTCTCAATTGCAAGGAGACAGTAGGAAGGAAATCCTGGAGGAAAAGCACAAGCTGTTAAGATAACAGGCTAAAAATGAAGACTTTTATAGAAGCATTTTCTCAAATGCAAATTCAGGCACAGAGACAGTGTTTCAATGAACAGTTAAGAAAGCGTAGTAGGAAGAGTTTATAAGGAATAAGGAAACCTTTTCAAAGAACTGGAGCCAACAAAGGAAGGAACCTGGCTGTTGCCAGTTCAATAAAAATTAGGGGAGAAAGAGGGTTTGAAGGTTGAAACTCATTGTCTAAAGGTGAAGTCATAATATGCCTTTTTCCTTGACAAGTGGTTGGATTGGAACTTGATAAAATTCAGGTAAGAAACAACAAAAATCAGTCCCAGCAAATGCCCCTTTTAATCAGGGCACATGAAAATAGGCAATCAGACAAATTTAAATATATACTTGCTCCTGTGCACATGCTAGTAGTCTGCTTTAAATGAAGGCGCTAATAGGATATGCAGCCCAAAACCTTGATAGAAGGAAGCTGATCTGCGGCATAAATCACACAGAAACAATAGAGGAGGTCAAAATGGTGAAGAAAGGGCCTTTATGTTAAAGAAAATGTAAAATCAAAGGAAGAAAATAGGGTCAATCTGTGCACAAGTGACAAGGTATCCCTAGGGAAGGGAACGGTGTTAAGGATGGTTTATTGACCACTTGAAGATGGTGAAAGCGACTACGACACGCTGAGAGAAATCCAAAAGGTTGGGAGGGGAGAAAATGCGGTAATGAGAGACTTCAAGTGGCCTCGTATGCACCGAGCAAATGTCACAACACTTGGAGCTCATACCCTGTTAACCCACTGAAAGAGAAACAAGTCTGGATTTACACGTAGGATTCACTCGCAAGACGTGCTGCGGGGCACGGCCATCCATGCGTTGTTCTGTAAGAGAGACCACACGGTCCTCAAATTCAGCATCCTGTAGAAGCAAAATAAAATAAATAAATAAAAATTACAGCGAAGTTCAACTTCAAAGCGGAAACAACATAAAAAATGAAGAAGCTTGTTAAAAGGAGCAGCCACAAGGGTAAAGTGTTTCATGTTGTCCTGGAGACTGCATAAAGACATCATATAAGAGGTTTATTGTGCATTTATATGACCTATGAAAAAAGACCTGAAAGACGGTAAAATTTGAAAATGCCTGCTTAAACAGCAAAGTAAAGAGTCACTGTTCAAACCTGGAAGTTGTACTCAAAGGAAAAAATAATAAAAAGATCACTAACTCCATCATGTGAATTGCAAAACAATTGTAAGGCAGCCCACATAGGAAACACATTGCTAACCTCATAAAAATGAATGATTAAAATTTAACAGGGTTCCCCCGGAAGTTTACTTTCTAAAGAGCACAAGCTGTCTGAAGTTCTGCCACTAAAGGTTGAGTAAAAAATGCTTTTAGAGCATAAAAGCGAGATTCACTGAAAGATCCTTAAGAAACTCTGATGTGAAATTGCCACGTTATTAAATCTATTGTACACCTCATTGCTTATACCGGCCTTGATGCTGAAGAAATGAAAGGTGGAAAACATATATTTTATTATTTTTTTTTTTAAGTTGGACTCATGAAGGGTCCAAGACTAGAATCCAGAAATGTGACTTTTTTAACCTGTCAATTTGGTTGAACCATGATTAAGAATAGACGGGAAAAAAAGCATATGACATGCTGGGGGAGGAGGGGTGGGTGTCACAAGTCAATTATTGTTCTTTAAATAAATCAAAGTCCATGTGATATGGATGATGTAGCTAAAACAGAGGAATTTATACTTTTCCCATAGCTAGGAATTTTAACTATGTTGTCACGGGACAGGAAGAAGAGTCTTCTGACAGACTAGTAACCAGTTCAAAGATGGGAAATAAAGATCAGGAATAAAGGGTTATGATGGAGGGAGGGAATATCCCGGGGGGGGGGTCCCATGGGAATCTCTGCTGAGGGGGTTTGGTGTGTTTATGAACGAGCTAAAAATGGGTAAAGAGTGAAGTAGAAAAGGTAACTGGTGAGAGAGGGCTTTTCAGAGTTGTCAAAAGCAAAAAGTTCTGTAAGGAGTTGTAGTAGGAATATACAAAACTGAGTGTCAGGGTAATACAGTGTAGCTCAGGGCTGATGCGTGCAGGGTTAACCAAGAGTGGTAACAAGGCGGCTGTACCTTCAGGTGTTCAGTGGCCGGCTGTAGAGAAGGAGGTCGTGAAGCCAGCCTGGGTAATCCTCCACAAACCTCAAACAATACACACAATGCACGGCATGTTTTGGAAATGAATGGAGAGCACAACAGAGGGTATCATTACGTGGCGATCCGTGATACTCTCCCATGCTGCGTACACTGGGCACTTTTGATCATGTAAAGTTAAAATGAATATAGTCGACCCAGGAAGGCGGTGGGAAGTGTGGGAAGCAGGAACACAGGTTTCTAACAATCGTTATACAAGGAGAGATTATATGACTTGGCGATTTTCATCTTAAAAGACAGATGACTGAGAGGGCTATAATACATCCAGACAATCATGAGTGTAATGAAGAAATGAATAGGGGATGATTACTCACCATTTCTCATAACATAAGATCTAGGGAACTTTATAGGAGATTATCAAGTGGAATATTAAAACAAACAGAAGAAAGGGCATTTTCATATAACGTATCATTCATCTGTGCAACATTGTGAAGCACATTACGGAGGCCAGAAATACAACTGTCTGGAAAGCAATTAGACAAATTAATGAAAGAAAGATCTGTTGAGAGCTGTTCAATGCAACGACGTCACTGCAGGCTGCAGGTCAGGCAGTCCCCATGTCATTGCGTGCTGGAAGCTGAGAGTTTAAACCAGGAGAAGTTTCACTCTGTAATCTCTGTTTTATTATTTTTTCCACCCAAGTATCTCCTACTGCAGTCAGAGACTGAATGAATGGCTATACGGATCACAGAATCACACACAGAATCACAGAACGGTTTAGGTTGGAAGGGACCTTAAAGAACATTTGGTTCCAACCCCCCTGCCATAGGCAGGGACACCTCCCACTAGACCAGGCTGCTCAAAGCCCTGTCCAACCTGACCTGGAACACCTCCAGGGATGGGGCATTGACAACTTCCCTGTGCAACCTGTTCCAGTGCCTCGCTACCCTCACAGTAAAGAATTTCTTCCTGATATCCAATCTGAATCTACCCTCTTTCAGTTTGAAACCGTTACCCCGTGTCCTATCATTACACTCCCTGATCAAGAGTCGCTCCCCATCATTCCTGTAGGCCCCCTTTAGGGACTGGAAGGCTGCTATAAGGTCTCCTCAGAGCTTTCTCTTCTCCAGGCTGAACAACCCCAAATCTCTCAGCCTGTCCTCACAGCAGAGGGGCTCCAGTCCTCTGATCATCTTTGTGGCCCTCTGCTGGAGCCGTTCCAACAGGTCCATGTCCTTCTTGTGCTGAGGACTCCAGAGCTGGACGCAGTACTCCAGGTGGGGTCTCACCAGAGCAGAGTACAGGGGCAGAATCACCTCCCTTGATCTGCTGGATATTTGGGCTGAGCTGTTACAGCCATTTCTATGCCCCTGTGTTTTCAAAGACCTCTCACCATGAATTTGCATGTCTCTTAAGTAAAGGTCCCTTAACTTCTGCAGCTGATATAGGGTGAGTGTTATGAGTATTTCTGCCATACGCATTCAGCCAAGATGTGTCTGGAAGCCTTTTGCAGAGACTTAGTTACTAAACTGCTCTTCACCCTGCCCAGCATGCCTTGGAGTTGGCTTTGGCTCCAGCATGGTGTTGGAGCAAGACGATGTTTGGCAATTGCCTCATGTTGCCTGGAGCGGGGGCTTCTCTTCCATTCAGCCACCCTGTGGTCCTGCTCAGAAACTCCATCTCCCTCTCACCAGCTGAGTCTTTTGTTGGACAGTAGTCCAGCGCCGGCCTGAATTGTGTTTGATTAGCTCAGTGACTACATGAAGGGGAAGCCAAGATTGTTGCAGAAGCCTTTCAGCAGCCACAGCGGGGAGTCCAAATACCCATTAAAATGTGTGCTCAGCTCATCTCGAGTCAGTCATTTTTGCTGTTTCCCTCCATCTCGTCCTTTGTTTTCTTGCCTTTGATTGCAGCTGATGAAGTTTGTATCAGTGTTGTCATGGTGAGTCTATTATGAAATGGTCTTTTTCCTGGGGACCAAGCATCAGGATTCTGGTTTCCCTTGAAAACTCTGCCACTGAGGCACAACGGGCAAGTGGTGTTTCTCCAGTAGTTCTCAGGTTCTCTATTCTGAAACATGGTGACTCAAAAGTTTTACTTCTTCCAAGCACACAGGGAAGACATGTACTGGATTTATTGATTTCCTCTGGGTGTGTGATGGGTGATGCTTTAAGGATGGATTTTGAATGACAACTTTATCCGCTCATCTAAATGATTTCAGTGTGAGGTGTGTCAATGTCACAGCCACAAGCTGGTCTAAAATCCAACCTGCCAGTCATTGTGACAAGGTCATGAGAGATAGGAGGGTGGAGAAATCCTTGAGCTACAAGCAGTCCACAGGGAATTACTGAATGGATCCTTCTGGATCTGAGACTTATTTCCTTCTACGTTTGAGAAATACCTGAATATCGATGTTAGTGCATCTCACCTTGTCATGCGAGAGCTGTGCCCATTGTGAGCTCTGGGATGGATAAACTGGTTGAGTTGGTTGGCATCTATTGTGGTCAGACTGGGAACAGAGGAAGAGTTAATTTAACAAGATAAGTTTCTTGTGCCTTGCTGCTTCTGCTGGCTCTGCTTTCACAGCTACCTCCAGACATCGACTTCTTGGTACTGAGGATCCCCTTTCTTTGCATGTGATAATTGCTAATGATTGGAGTGTGAAAGTAAGGAAAGAAATCTATAAAGTAAACACAAACTGAGACTGAGCTTTGTCTGAAGGGATGGAGGAAAGCTGGAAGAAAAAAATACCCCAAACAACCTGGTAACAAGATAGAAACTGGCACTAACTGTCTGCATCACCCAGTCCCACCCCCTACAGTCCCTGTAACTGTTAGCACAGACTTTCATCCTGTGTTACAAGAAAAGCTCCCTAGCTGCAGTGTGTTTCTTAAAATGCAGCACCATTATTGCTCCACAGGAGTTAGTTAGGTTTTTAAATATTTTTTAAGGTCTCTGACTCTCTCTCCTCTGCCTCCCCCTGGGTCCGTATATGTGTCATTGCAAACTGGCACTGTCACTCACCTGATGTACTGATTTCAACTCTGAATTTTGCAGAGTATGTGCCTTGTGTCTGGGGAAGGAACTAGGGCTCCCTGTGTCTGGCTGATCTTCCAAGTTCATCCTTTTCCTCCTTTGCAAGGCCATGGATAGAAATCCCTAAGTTTTTCCTCTAAACATCAGTGTATCCATGAAATCAGAGGGAACAGCTCAACGTTATTACAGAAACACAAGAGAAACTTTTGTATTTCAGGGGCTGTTTGCAGTCCGGAGAGTAGGATATTGCTGGGTGGGAATAGGGATTTGCTCTCTCACAAAGCGCTGGTCCAACTGATGCTTCTTTAGAGCAATGCCAACAAATCACTACATGGGTGCTGCGCATACTTTAATTAGATATTGAATCATTAACTAGAAACGTGGCCTCCACATATATCTGAGGTCAGCATCCCCCACCCGGTGTGCCTGAGCTGGCTGCTTCAGTGAAGGCAGAAGGTCTGTACCTGCCCATGACCTTCCTCTAATTATTTGGAATCCATATTATGGACCTTGCTGCACAAGACAGCCAATGCCAGGTGTTCAAATTAATAAGCTGAACCAGGTTTTCCGATCAGTGCTCTGGGCTGTTTTCCATTCCTCTTTCTCTTCGACATCTGATAAAATAACTCAGGGCTTTGGTCAAAGGTATTTTGCATGCATGCTATTGATAGCACTTTGGAAGTGTTTGGGAGGGTTTTTTTTTCCTACTTAGAAAGAAAAAAAGATGTGGAAAACTGATCAAGTCAGGGAAAAAAGTAATCAGAAAGTTGGTGTTGGGGGAAGACAGTTTCTAAAGGGAATTGGAAGCATCCACTGGAGATCAAGGTCTAGTTTATGGTAGTACTGGTAATTCGTAGTTCTAGTGAACTCAAAATACAAGCAGATATAGTGCTACCAAGATTTTCATCCATACCGGAAACCATTCAGCCATGGGATGAGCAAGAACAACTCGCCAGCTACTAGCCATTTGCCCATGAGTTTGAATGAAGTCCTATTTAATAGCAGGAGCATGTCAACATTATGGCCAAAGTAACTAAATCCACATATTGCAGGTAAAGCAATTAACAGGTTAGTGGAGGGAGGATTGGTGTGGGACAGGGTTTCTTCAGTGTGGCTCATTGGAAGTGAACTGGCGATAACCTGTCACCTGAGACGGCCATCAGGGAAATCCCTGACAGGGAGATTCATTTGCTTGTGGAGTACTCTTCCTAATAGAAGAGGCAGAAACACATCAATAAGGCATGTAAGAGAGGAGTGGAAAACAACCTGTAGAAGATGCTTGAAAAACATACACAGAGTGGAGGGAGTGACTTGGGACATATGTCTCGATTCTAGATTTTCTGCTTGAATCAGTAAGAGGTGCCTATGGTGGTGGAACTGGCTCTTACAGCCAAAACTTTTGGGCTGGACCTGTTGTGTCACTAATTTGCTGGTTTCACAAGGAGAGATAGAGTCTGTGTTTTGACAGTAACTGGGGTTCGAAGGGCTCTGGTGTTTTCAGCGGTGCTTGTTGGAGCTTCTCAGCCATCACCTCCCTCTGGAGGAAGGTCCCAGTTGCTCTCACTAAGTGGAGTCCCCCATGGTGACTTTCCTTCCTCACCTTCTTCAGGGGGAGCTTATTTCAGTGCTGAGAGTTAAGGGTTTATTCTCTTCTCTCTACATATCTAGATAGATGTCTGTGTACCTTGTGTGTATGTGTATATACACACCTCACACACTAACTATATTGAAGTGCTATGCAGACTCGTATCCACATGCCTTGACGCAAACAGGAGCTCCGTGGATGATTGCCTCTCCACACTGATATCTCTTTCTTTCATGCACCCATGATGTACCTGGGGGTCGTAGCTTCTTTATGGATGTTCCAAGTTCAGTTGTTCTTGCTGCTTCTGGCTCACAACATCCTCCTTGTGCATCCTTATTCTCTGTTGCACTGCAATTTGTTTGCATCAGGGAAGGGAAGAGAGGCAAAATTAATTTTCCTCCCCTTCTGGAGAAGGTAATAGTTGGTTGATGTGTCTAAATGTCATGTATACCTCTGTGTTTCTCACATTCATAGAATCATAGACTCATTTAGTTTGGAAAAGACCTTTAAGATCTTTTCTTAAAGATTAACCTAACACTGCCAAGTCCACCACTAAACCACGTCCCTGAGCGCCATGTCTACACATCTTCTAAATACCTCCAGGGATGGCAACTCCACCACTCCCCTGGGCAGCCTGTTCCAATGTTTGACAACCCTTTCGGTGAAGAAATTTTTCCTAATATCCAGTCTAAATCTCCCCTGGCGCAACTTGAGGCCGTTTCCTGCTGTCCTATTGCCTGTTACTTGAGGGAAAAGACCGACCCCCCCCGGCTACCCCCTCCTTTCAGGGAGTTGTAGAGAGCGAGAAGGTCTCCCCTCAGCCTCCTTTTTTCCAGGCTGAACACCCCCAGCTCCCTCAGCAGCTCCTCATAAGACTTGTCCTCCAGACCCCTCACCAGCTCCGTTGCCCTTCCCTGGACCCGCTCCAGCACCTCAAGGTCTTTCCTGTAGTGAGGGGCCCAAAACTGGACACAGCCCTCGAGGTGGGGCCTCACCAGTGCCCAGTCCAGGGGGACAGTCACTTCCCTAAAGTGCTTCAATAACATCCCTTTTTGATCACTGTGCCTATGACAAACACATTGAAAAGAGCAAAAGGCGACAGCTTTTCCATTCAAGTTGAGAGAGGGGAAAAGTTCCCAGTGACAGATAAAAGGCAGGCAGAGAATGAACCAGATCATCTGTCTTTCTGTCCGTCTGTCTCTCTATCCATCCATCACATTAGTATCACGCATGCGTAATAATCCTGGTTGTAGAAGATGTATATCAAGGTTTCTCTTCGTTCCTTTCCATCAGATTAGAAATTTATTCAGAACACAGGGAGAGTTATCGGTGAGCTCGCTGTTGTGTGGATGCTCTAACAGATTTTTTTATTGCGTTTTCCATACAGAGATTGCAAAACCCCAGCCATCCTAACGCTGCATTTACTTCATCAATTCTTGTGACTGCTAATGCTGACGCTATTCTGTTTGGCAGCCTCTATTAAGAATGGTTTGCCCCATGATATTAACAGGCAGTGAAGCTTTGTGCTGATGGATAAAGCGTGGTGTAAAACCTGATTGGAATCAATCAGAGTAATTGTCTGGATGTGTGGTGGTTAATAGGAAATGTCCTGCATATTATTGGCTGTTTTATATAGCAAACGGATTAGCTTTCTGCTGCCTTTCGTGGCTCGCATCCTCTCCTGAGCCGCTGGGGGAGGTGATGGATCTGCTGGGAGGCTCAGGAGACACCATGCTGGCGCTGCATCCTGCATCAGTCTGGGAGACACGGAGCTTGGAGAAGAGCCCTGTATTTTATATTTGTCTCCGTGTCTATTCTGCATTTATGTCCATTGCTAAGAATTTGGCAAAGGGCAACTGTCAGCCTGTTTCATGACCGATGCCAAGCCCAGGCCAAGGCTTTGGGAGGCAATGTGCAGCAGAGACCAGGAGCAAGACCGAAGCAGAAGGCCTCTGAGTCTTGTGTGTGTTGCAGACTTACACTTTGGCAATTAAACACAATATCGCATCCGCTCAGGTCAGCCTGATGTCCCCATAGCTGACCTGATGGTCTGTATTTGGAAGAAAGTCTGAAGAGAGACCCTCCAAAAGCTTATCATCCCTCAGCATCCGAGTGTTGTTCAGTTCACATGCAGAGGCAGCCTGGGAGGACTGAATGGGAGTAAGCCCATGCACAGAATGGTCTGATTCAGCCACGGACCAGAACATCCTGAACCATCCTGAAACAGACTTCACAGACTATAGCAAGGCACCGTGAGATGCCACTCAGACCCCAGGAGGACCTAGACAGTGTCTGTCTGATCAGACACTCTCTGTTCAGGCAGACTACAGCTGAGCTAAAGCCACTGTGGCTGCAGAAAGCAAGTGGGTCATAGCACATGGTGTATTTACACATAAACTAGAAGCAGCCTTGTTTTCCAGCATCCTCTTCTTTTGGGAGAAGCATAAAGCACATAAAGGTCACAGCTGCCTCATCGAAGCATCTTCCCAGTCACCAACTCAGGGCAGTTCTTCCCAGGCAGCTTCTGGTTGCTGAGGACTCTCAGCTTTCTTCCTGCCACAGGGACTGGGAATTTTTTTTTCTCTGTTTTTGGTGCATTTGTTGTTAGCAAGGATAATAAATCCCCACAACACACAGGGAAATATCACTTGTGTTTCACGAGTAAGGGACTCACTCTTGCCCAAGGTCACGAGGAGTGCCTTTAATTTAAATTCAGTGCTAGAAACTTCTGAATCCCTGGGAAGGGATTTTTCTTGCGAGCAGAGCTGCTGATGCTGGCTGTGCAGGCGGGAGGAGAGGGAAAGCAGGCTTTGGCTGGGAGAGGCCAGCTCCCCTTGGTGGTCAAAGCCCTGGGTACCATCTGAAGTGCAGCAGGCTGGGATCCTAATGAAAGAGCTTTTCAAGCACTCGTTTCTTTCCTCAGTGAGTAGAATACTATTAACCTTTAAGGCAAAATTATATTTCGTGCCTCTGGGAAGCAGTAACATTTTACCGAGCTGCACTGGGGAATCAGGTAAACAATTGTTAACTCTCTCCAGCCCCATTTCAAGGCCATTTCGGGGCGGCTGTGCGTGCATGTGTGTGCAAACCCTGCCAAGCAGCTGAGCAGAGCTCTGTGCTCAGGAACTCCTCGCTGCTGGCGATCCGCTGTCCCCTGCTGCAATTCAGCCTGCATGTCCCAACCTCTTTGTTCATTAACTGGTATTCAGTTGGCATCTTGGGCCCAAAAGTTCTGAATTGCTATTTTACCATTTCCCAGGTCCATGTTGGGCAACAGAGTCAGGCCAGAGGACACCATTTATGACCCCATAGTGTTATCTCTCTCACAACTGTAGGCAAAGTTGCTGTATGTGGCACTGCTATTAAATGATGCCCTGGAGGTGTGCCCTGCTGTCTCTCAATTGAATATCCAACTGTGTTTAGAAACTGTTTCACCCAACAAACTGCCTCTTGCAGTTTTGACAGTCTAGGGGCTTTGACCAAGTCCTGTCCTGCCCTTGGACGCTGTGTGGGGTCACAATATACCAAAGGTAGACTTAGAGGCATGCACACTTTGGTGTCAGGGTGTAACAGGCTGGTGGTGGCTGTGAGCTCCATCAAGCATGCTTTACACAAGAGCTTCTAAACCTGTTGAGTGTTGGGATCATTTTCTGGGAAAAAAATAAAATAGAGAGGACTAAAAAGTGAGATTCTTGCTTCTTTTCCTTTCTTTTTTTCCCCTCTTCCTTTCCTCCTGTCTCTTCCCCATTACTCCGTTTCTCCAGCTCTACCTTCACTTCCAGCCAGTGCTCTCCAGTGGGCACTGTGGCTTGGGCGGCCAGGGGTATTGAGGGGGCTCTGAACTGCTTAAGCCTTGGCAGGGAGAAAGCAGGAACCACAATCCGAGGACAAAGTCAACACCTTGGGTGGAAAATTAAATCAATAACGCAGTGCGAGCTAGAAAGCAAACTATGCAACGGCAGCAAAGCTGGCTTCCAAATTGAAATGTGTTTGCTGGGGATTGTCCATCGGCTTGGGGAGTTGTTATTTCCATTTCTCTAGTTATGAATTAATTTCTAGAGAACTTAATCATCCCCTCCCTCCTCCCTTCCACAACCCCCTCTTCCCTTCTCCTTCTAATTTTCCACTTGACTGGGGATTCTCTGACAGTGAAAATTCAAGCTTAGAGGAGGTCCATGCAAGCTGCTCCATTAGACTGGATAATCTCATTGGAACCAGTGGCTTGAATAATAACACCTTCACCTCATGCGCTGCACCAGATTCAAATGATGCTTAACACCCCAGGCTGTGGGGACGGCTATGGCAGGGGAAGGGGTGGGTCGGAGCCTGTACCAAGCGCCTTTGTCTCCTGTCTCTGCCAACCTACCCATGCTTCTGAGGACACATCTGCAGTCTGAGATAAATGCTGGTCCAAGCCTCCTCCGACGCCGAGACCTCCGCACTGTCAGGAGTAGGGGCATCCTGAGCTCGGCAACTCTCTGCATGTGTGGAGCCCAGACCCACACTGTAACTGAGTGATGAAGGTTTTTGCTGTCTTAGTGGGTCAGGTATGAGTGAGGATCAGCAGGCTACAGCCTGTCCCACCAGCTGATGTCCCAAATTCTACTTTCCCTCAGCAAGTTGTGCAAGTTGGAGCAGGATGATTTAAGTGGGGCTTAATGCATTTCAGCCTATTGCCAAGTCTGCCCTTTACCTTCACAACATAAGCATGTAACCTTGATCTTTTTATGCCACCGCCTCACTACATGCAGAGCATTGGCCTGACTCCAGATCAAACCAGAATGTCCCAAAGAGTCCTCACCCTGTTTTACAACCCACCTGACAGCACAAACCCACCACAGGCTCTGTTTCTGCTCCCTGGTCTTCCCCTCAGTGCGCAGTGCCAGACTGTAATCTCCCTTCCAGATGCAACTAAAAACCTGAGTTGTGTCACCAACCCATAAAACAGATGTTTTGAATCCAGGATTCTCTATTGGACACTATGGGGTTGATCCTGAAGGACTCCAAGTCTAGCAGGACTCTCTTGCTCTTTGCAGATAGAGTTGGACTCTTGTCCATCACATATTATCATGTTGGGAGACGTGTCTCATATGGGTGGATCATGCATGAGACCCAACAGCATGAAACTGCACTTGAATTCTTACCTGTTTCAGCATCCCCAGCATTTTTCCACCACCTACCCACACTGAATCCACACTATCATGACTTCACAAATCATGTCTGATCATTGCTCTGCATTGTCACAGCCAGAAGAAATAATACCTTCTCATGGTGACTCCCATCACAGCCACCAGCACAATCTGGCCATCCTGCACACCCAGTAGTCTCAGAATTGCCCGAGAGGAGCACTGTGCAAGTTTTCTCCAGAAACTACGTGCTTTCAAAGGGAAGGAAACTAGGAAAATGTGTGTGAGAGATGGACACCTGGAATGTAGAATAAATGGCTCTATTGCCATGCATCTGACAACCCAGCCTGCCAGAGGTCATTCACAGTGCCACAGCAATTTTTCAGTGTTTAACCCATCCCTTCCAGCCATGCACGGATGATGGGAAATTCATACATCACGTGCCGACAGCCTTTTCCTTGCCGCTGGAGCATTAGCTGAGATCCCCAGCAAAGCCGCAGGTCAGGGAATGTTTTCCTGTGCCTCACGGTGTGAGGGGCAGGCTCGGTGGGGTGTACCAGGGGAATAATGCCTGAGGACCTCCTTTTGGCTGAATGATTAAAGCAGCAGACGGATGAGGTAGGGATCATTTCAAGCGTCGTCTGAAGTCCTTGTGCTTGGCTCTGGGTGGACGCTTGCTCAACTCCAGACCTCTCTCCAGAGCCAGGTTGCTCACCTTGCTGTGTAGACAACCACTGTAGAGGGAGCTCAGGCTGCCTGATGTGGCCCTTGGTGTTCAGCAGGGAGAAAAAGCTTAGGAGGAGGGAAACCGAGCTTGTTCTCTGACTTTTGGGCTGGAGCCAGCTTGGGTAGAGGAGGGCAGTGGGACTAAGATTAAAATCCTTCCTGCTTTCTTTTTCCTCTTGTTCTTCTGCCCCCCAGATTCCCTTTCCTTCTGCACAGTGTGAAGGAGCTGAGCTGTGAAAGTCAGGATGAGGCGTACTTTTTGTAGGGTTTTTGTTGTTATTTGTGTCAGAGTTGGGGTGAAATGCTGACTCAGGTAGTTGAGAAGCTCTAGCTCTGACCAAAAACCTGTGCATCAGTGATGTGAGGGGCTGAAAGCTACCACGTAAGCACATTTTATCCTTTATTTATGACCTATGAGACAGTTCACCTGTTGAAGGCTGTGCATCCAGCTCAGCCCGTGCTTTTCCCTTGCTCTGAAGAGACAAATGCCCTAGGGATGGATCGGGAGCTTCAGACGCAGTCTGGGTGGGATTGGTGAAACTGCATATGTGCCTATCTTCTTGAAGCAGCAAATCCCATCACAGTGATTTCACATCACATGGAGAAAGCCAAGCCTGGGCTAAGAGGTTCCTCAGCTTATTTTTCCCCAGTGAAGCTTAACTCTCTGTGTGGAGTGCCTCTCCTCTCCAGCCAGAGACCCGCGGCAGCTAGAGACCTTTCTTTTGAGGTCTTCATGGTAACAGGGGCTCAATGTAATTCTCTCTGTGTTGTCCTGTGGTTTTTTTCAGGCTTCTAATTGTACTGCTGCAAAACACAGGGAAAGTTTGGGTCTGGAGGGAAGAACTATCTCTGCCAGCAGCAAATACTGGAGCTACAGCACACGTCATTGTCTGTTGGCTCTGCTGCTGGGGGACATGGGCAGATGAATGGATGCACACGGGCAGGAGGAGGAGGGAAGGGAAGAAGCTGAAGAGTGACATGAAAAAGGAGATACTGATGAAGGTCGAAAGGAGCAGTGGGGAGGGACAGCTTGGTTTGAGAAACTCTGAGGGGTCTCCTATACCCTGCATCTTTCTGGGAAAAAATGTTTTGGGCAAGGGGTTTCTAGAGGTAGGGGATTTTGATAAACAGTGTTCAAGGCCAATCAGTCTATCCTGTGGAAATGTTTTCTCTCTTCTTGCTACGTTTCCCCAAGTCAGAACAGCAGATGCTAACAGCAAAAGAGCAATTAAATTACATGCTGGCTGAGTCTGGCAGTGATTCAGTGATTCTGTAGAAGGGGGGACCCCTTACAGTGTCCTTCCCATGGCTTCCCAAACCTCCCTGCAAACCTCCTTGAACACAGATGCTGTGCTTCTAGTTTGCAGTTTTCCCACTCTGTTTGTCCTTTAAGCGGTGAGGCTGAAGTTGCACCAAAGCCGCCCACCATCCTTTAGGACTCCTGCGTCTCACTGCAGTCTTGGCAGTGGTTCATAGGGAAACCTCAGGACTACTGATTTGGATTAACTCTGATCTCTGAACAACACACTCCAAATTTTACCTTTCTGGAGGCACAGGCACCTCACATCCTCTTCACCAACAGATACTTGGCATTTGGGCCACGGTGATAAGGAAAAGACCAAATACATTTCTCTGGAGTTGCTTGAGAGAAACTCCCCTGAAGAATTCAGGGATGATGTTCCCAGGCATCTGAATCAGGCCATGAACAAAGAGCTTCATCCCCTTTGAACAAATTATTTGCATCAGCCCTTGCAGAGGAGAGCATATAGTAGCACGGGAGAGCGTAGGTGTTATCTACCCAGGTTCTGGGGAAGACACTCACAAATATTATTAGCATGAATAGGAAGCGCCATGATAGGATGCTCTCTGGGAAAAGTAATTTTGTTCATTAATTACTTGCCTTATCTAGCAACCTTGTTCCCTTTCTCTCGCTTTCTTCTTTTTTAATTTTCTTTAAAATGACTGTAAGTGAATTCAGTGCTGTGAAAGTTATTTTACTGCATCCTCAGAGACAGAAGTTTGTATTACTCGGGTAGCCTTCAGCTGAATCTTCAGGGGCTTTTCCAGCTTCATTTGAAGCCCAGTCTTTTATGGGCAGATGGCAAAAGATGGTTCCAGGCAGATTCCTGTGTTTCCTTTCTTCTGGACCACCTCGGTGCTCTGGACTGACTGCAGTTCACATGCGTGCCTTTGGCGTGAGTTCTGCCTGCTGCTTGTGATTTTGTGCTCTGAGATTCTTTTCCTGCCTTTAGCTTCCAGGCTTGTGTTGTGCCTGGTTAGTTCAGCAACAAAAGGAGTCAGAGGGCTGTGATTTAAGGGACAACATAGCAGAGACCCTGCAGCTTCTGAGATGTCCTTTCCTTGTGTCTTTGACCCTTGCAGGAGGTTGGAAAGGGTCAGTGGACAAAGGCAGGTGATACCCATCCTCCCAGATGTCAAACATACGTGTTGGCTTTTTTCAGACTGCTTCTACAGTGGCGAACAGGTTTCTTCCAGGGACCTGTGCGTTTCCAGCACAATTGCTGCTAGTCCCAGCTTCATGTGAGTTTGCAGTGTCAGGTGGGAATTGACAAATGCCACTGTTCATCAGGGCAGCCTAGCTTCATGCCACGGGTCTCACTGGTATCTGAAGTCAATGGAAGTAGAGTTGCCCAGGCTGAAGTGCCACCACCCCCTGTAGCCTGAGGCTGGGACCCACCTGGAACTAAGTCCTCACCCCAGAGTTGTTCAGTCCTGGAGGTTGACTGATGTTGCAGAACTTGTTGGGGTTTTTTGAGGTCTCTCTGAACATGATGGCTGTCACGGGAAGGAACAGAGCCTTTCTGTCATGCTGAGCAGGACCGGCTGAGGGGTGTATTTCCACACCACCTTCCACAGACCCCCTCCCTTCATTTCCACACTCTTCTCTCCCTGTGCCAGCAAACAATTTCCAATTATTTATTGGACAAAGGCTCTAAGTTTCCAGGGATTTGCATGTGAAATGCTCCCGTTCATCTCAGGCTTGAATGAGCTATAAAAATACTCATCAGGGATCTGCCTACAGAGGCACACACATGTGTTCACACAAATCGCTTGTCCATGGCTGCACCCCAGCAGTGCGTGAGCTGGTGTGGTCCTTGGGCCACCTCTGAACCTTTGTTCACAGGCAGGGGAGCAGGTTGCATTTGATGGGCCAACCCAGGGCCCCCCAGGCAAGATTAGCACGGACAAGACAATCTGCAGCTCTGGAAACTTGGGGAGGGGGGTGAGGGGAAGGAGAAGGGGCATGAAATCCCCCCAAGCAGGGGGTAGGGATGTTGTTTATGGAGTGCCTGGCTTTGTAAGGCAGGAGATGGAGGAGTAAATCCCTTGCACCCATGCCCCACGGGGCTCCGGGGGTGGGCTTATTCAATTGCCGCGATAGAGGGAGGAGCCCACCTGGGGACAGAGATAACGGGCGGGTGGTGGGATTGCCGTTCTGCAGCATAAGCCGGGAGAGTTATCAGGGCAGAAACTCGGCTTCTATTACCATGCATTAGAATAGATTAGCAGGCAGAGCAATTAGCATCCTCACTCTATTTGGCGAAGTGACAGGGTTGGTGGTGGCAGGCAGGAGGCATGCGGGGAAGAGGCAGCTTTGGCAGGGTCCCATTTCCTTCCCCAAACTGCAGCCCAAGGATGGAGGGGACTTCTGGTCTTTCACCCCAGGGCTGCCCCTGCTGGGATATTGGAAAGAGCAGGGGTGGGAGTCAGCTTTGTTTAGTGGTCTGAAACTTTTTGTGGCTCGTGGTCCCTGAAAAATTGCCCTGGGAAGATGCAAAGCTCCAAAAAGTGAATTTCAGTTTTCTTGAGTTACGTTTTCCATCTGTCTTTGAGAGAATACGCAGACCTCTAGGCTCCAAAATACTACCAGTTAAAAAATGACACTCCTTTGGCTTCCTCGGGCAACCCCAATGGCCTTTTTCCCATCTTTGCCCACAGTCATCTTTGAAGACCGAAGAGTAGGTTTTTCAGGGAAGCGAGCCTGTTTGGGGTTAGAGCCAAAGATGAAAACAAGGGTCCGACTCCTTCCTCAGATGCATATGAATTTGCTGAGAAAGTTTTCCCTCCTCTCACCTCCAGGACAGGTTTCCCAGGAATGATCCTGTGCATGATCTCAGCTTGGATTTGCCCTTTTTTTTCCTGCAGCATCTCCTGTCTTTCTGTCCTGAATGGAGTATTCCAGGCAGTGGATAAAGCTTAACTCCTTCATGCCAGGGAGAGCTAAATTTCAGGTATCCTCTGACAGGGATGGAGGGCAACCTGGAGGACAGAAAGAGTAGACAGGGAGGAATAGCTATTTGCCACATCACCACATAAAGTTTAAGGTCAATTATGTCTACGTCTCGACATTTATGGCATTCCTATTCTTAGGACCCCAAGGGAACCTGGAAATGTCAAAACATTGCTAAAACTGACCTTAAACTTTACATGCAAGTGGAACTGAATCTCCTTCCTTTTCCTGACTCCAGCCAGAAAATTGCTTTGGCTCCAGCAGGGGGGAAGGCAAATTTCAGCTGCTCCCTCCTTCCCCAGCCTTCCTCCCCCCTTGTGTTAAAACCGTCACAGGAGACACAATGCCGGCTCTACACGTTGGTCAGGCTGTGGCTAAAACAAACCTCTTATTACGTCCCCAGATCCCTTTAATTGCTCTGTTCCTGTCTCATCCTTCTTTCTAACTGTGAAAGCAAAAGCTTCTCCCCAATAAAAAATGAAGCTGTCATATTGCATCTCATCCTGAAAGAGCGACCAGACTAATGAGACTGATTCAGACCATCACAGCCAGATAGTTTGAATCTCCAGAGCCTCCTGGAAATGAATGTCTCTCAGTGTCCTGCAGTCCCTTTCCCCGACTCCTGTCCCCAGCCCCGGTTGAAAATGCCATTAGGAGGCTTTGCACTTGGCTTCCACTGAGCTCCCTCTGCTGACCACCTTGCAAAAAGCATCACCGACCTACCTGGATGGTCTTCGAGTCGATAAACATCCCCTTGGTCTTCTGAACAAGCACTTCAGGCAGAGCAGGGACAGGCATTCTGGGTTGATCCTCTGTGCAATGTCTGTGCTGGGAAGGCAAGCTGGGGAGACAGGTAGGACATGAAGTGACCCTCATCCAGAAGCTGCTTGGCTTTGCGTAGAGAGAGGAAAACCCGCGTGATGCCATGATGCCAGAAGTCTCCCTGTCACCTCCCGGGCTCTGTAGCCCTCCCCAGCTTTGCCCGTAAAACAAATGCAGGTGTGGTACAAGACGAAAGACTTTGAGGAACAGCCATCCTTTCTGTTATTTCATTTTGGAGGAAGTGCCTCTTCCTCCTGATGGCAAGGAGAGCTGCTACTGGGCCATGCCTGCACCCCACTGCTAGATTTCAGATTCCCAATTTGTTGAACTGTGCTGAGCAGGGGCTGGGGGATCCTCTTCAGTTTGACCCTTGCCAGCCACCTGCAAGTGCAGCCTATTTCATCATGGGCTCTTGCTGGGCTGGGAAATCTCAGATTTCCCCTTGGAGATCAAGAGATCAAAGAAAAGGAAAATCATTGCCCTGTCTTGCTCCAGGAGAGCTGGGACCCCCTGGACTTCTCAGGGTCTTCAAATTGAGACCTAAATGCGATTTCCCTGAAAGTTTCCCTTCATCCCCTCTACCCTCCTTCATGGGAATTTTCCTGAATTTTCTCCTTGGATGTGTCTATTGAACACCCCTGGGCAAAGAGACCATTGGAGGTGGCAGAAAGGTCAGACCATGAAGGACAGGAAGGGGTGGGAGTACTGGTGGCTTGGACCATGGGAATGTTCACACCAGTCCTGTACATCGCTGTCCTCATGGAGAGTCTGGGATGTGCAAGCTGGCTGCTGGACCCTCCGTCCCCACCTTCCTCCCCTCCCGCTATGTCCCCATCCTGATTCCACCCAGGCCCATATTCTCTTTCCCCACATCCGATTTTCTTTTGGTTGGACATGAGGAGACTAGGAGACACATGAAAACCTTTGTGATAAGAGTCAAGGAGACAGACAGACAACCTGAGAAGACAAGAAGAAGGCAGGACCAAAAGATGGTGAATTTAAGGGGAAGATCTTAAGAGACATAAGAAAAGCATGGGCAACTGTGCCCATGCACAAAGACACAGAACTGGGAAGGGGTGAGGAATGGGATGGAGAAACATCTCCAACTTGCACGAGCCGAGGACCTTCGTGTGAGTGACCCCACACCACAACAAAATGTCTAGCAATGAAGTGGTTGGGGAGCCAAATGGGGATCCCATCAAAATGTACCATCCTGCCTTGGTGGCCTGTCCTTGCTGGTGTGAATGGGGTGTGCACTGGTCCCCACCTGCCACCGAGAGTTTACCAGCGCTGGTGGGAAGGTGTAAGGAAAGGGTGGCTGTGATTATTCTGTCAAAGGGTGAGTGAATTTGTCCCCTGCAGGAAATGTCACAGTTTGGAATCAGAAAGGAAAGCTGAAATGTCAAAACCTTTTACCAAACAACGATGCCCGTAAATTACCTGTTTGGAGGTGGTGGAAGGGTGTCATTTTGGTTTGCTGAGCTGACCCAAACCACTGAGCTGTCTCTCATGCTGCTCCCCCCACCTTTGGCATCAAATGCAGATGCTTCATGTCCCTTGTCTTCCCTGCGAGCCCACCTCACTGGCCAGATTATGAGCCTTGCAATGCAAAAGCACTCAAAAAATAAAAAAGCTGCTGTGCATCAAATGGTTAGGCTTCTCCGAAAAGGATTAATTTGTTTGGATTTTGTTTCTCAGAATTCATTTTTTTTTAATGGTAAGATTATTTTTTTTCCTGAATAAAAAAAATATATAATGTGCTAATTGCCATTTGTAAAAAAAAGCCCCTCTGTTCTGAGTAGAAATGTCTGATCAGATCCAATCGCCACTCTTTTGTCTTGAAAATTGTTTTTAATTGACAAAATTGCAGATAAGACCTTTTCCCTTGCCAAAAAACTGACACTTTTTGTGTGTCTCGTATTGGAAAAGTTGGATATTTTAGTCTGCTTCTGGGAAAATGAAGAAAAAAAAAAGAAAACAGAGAATCAAAATCTTCTCTTTCTTCAACAGCTATGGATATAAACAAGAAAGACTCAGTCAGGACTATGTGCTGTTTTTTTGACTGCATTATTTCCACCTCCCCACAAGAAAAAAGAAGAAAAAAAGGTCTACAGAAACTTCCTCCTTGGCTTTCTCTTCCCAGGACTATTTGTCTCTGTCTATTTTGTCCACTCGGGGTGTCAGTTAGTTTGGTCTCCAGCAGGGACCACCAGATTTGGCTAATGGTGTGAATTAGCAGAACAACTTTCCACTTCTCCCCAAAGTCTTGTGGCCCCAGGCCACCGCATGGCTCTGCGGAGCAGCTGAGCACCATGGACCCTGGAAGTCGAAATGATAAGAGAAACTCACTGCATGATCTTATCAGGGTTTTGCATGTCTTAGAAAATAATTACCACTAAAAAGGCTAGGTGCAAGGGCCATCGTGCCTTTTAAATGCATTTAATTTGCCATCACAAGTACACAGATACTAAGGGCTGCCTTGTCAGCGACTAAGGGAAAAGCTCATGGGACTGTGAAGTATTTTGACCCTAATGAATGGCCAGGGAGAATGCTGGACATCTTGGTCTGTAGAGCTCTCAGTGCAGCATGTGTCTTTATCCTGGTGCAAGAAACAGGAGCTGCAGGGCTGCTCTGGCTCAGGTCCTAGGAGCATCTGCAGCTCTGCCAACCTCTGAGCACACTGCTTGGGAGGGGAGGGCACACCAGCACCTTATTCTCATTTCCCTCTGCTAAGAAATCAGGAGTCACCCAAAGCAAATTCAGGCATTTCTGGCAGTGGTGGGATGGAGAGCTGGACAAGAAGTGGGAAGAGAAATATTCCCCTTGAAGGCACTTGTCCCACATCACTGCTCTCACAAGGTTTGGCCTCAGTTAACACTTAGTTCTTGGCATCGCATCTCCCCTGCTCCCTTTCCTCTGCAAACAGCGCATTTTCCCCATTTTTCGCCCTGTCCCTGGCCCCTACATGGTCAGAAGAGACTGCCCTATTTCAGTCATCTTCAGCCTCTTGAACCAAGCTCCATCCCCTGCAGATGCTGTGATCACAGCCACTTTATCACCATTGGTCCCGATCCCATGAGGTCTGGATGGCAAAGACACAACTCCAAGGTGGGAGAAAAGGGAGTTGCAATGCTCCGGAGAAGTACGAGAATGACTTTTCAGGATAAAGTGATAGGGTGGGGATGAGGGTCTGCAGGACTGTATGGTGAGGGTGCAGCAAGGTTCAGGACCCCACTATGTTGGGCGTGCAGAAAACAAAGATACAGCCAAAAAGAGGCCAGATGAAAAATAAAGATAATGGTTTTTGGCTTGTTGTTTTTTTTTTTTTTTAATTTGTTTTTGGGTTCTTTTGGTTGATGTTTTTTCTACAATAAGACGGTGGAGATGTGTCTTCACTGAGAGGCAAAGGCAGCTGAAAGCATGCACATGGCATACATGCCTTCTGTTAGGCTGGAAAACCTGCAGTAGGATGATCTGTTTTCCATGCTGTGCATAGGGAAAACAAAGAGTTTGCAGGTGGAGGATAACCCCACTTGACCCTTCTTGTACCTGGTCTACCCAGGTGCATGGAGCTCTCTAGTCTGTGCTCAGCCTCTCCACAGATTTCTGGGCTTCAGGTTAACCCACCTAACCTTGGACATTTAGGGATAAACCCTGGAGGTGGTGCAGTTAGTCTGGGCTTGGTTTGACCAACCCCTAGCCAAGGCAGAAGAGCCCTTAGCATCTCGTTGCAGCAGTAGAATAGCACCTTACCCCTCTGCAGCTGGTGTTTGCAGAATGTGGCCCCAAGAGGTGGCTTTAGGTCCCAGATGGCAGACCTGGGATTTAACCATGATCTCTTGGGTCCCAAACCAGGGCCTTCATCTCATCCTCAAGGAGACCTGGGTTTTGCGCTGCTCTCTCACATCCATACATCTATGCCTCACTTTCCTGTCTCTGCATAGTAATGTTTCAACCTCACAGAGGTGTCGTGAAGTTTAATTAGCTCCAGGCAAGGCCCTTTGAGATCCTCAGATGAGAGATGCTATAGAAGCGCAAAGTATTAATTTAACATTATTAAAATAATTGGTTAGTGGTTGGTGAACAGAGGGTTAGCGTTAGCGGTATTTATTCTTAATGGGAGATGAGGAGGAAATAATATTCCTTATGGTTCAGCGGTAGGACTGGTTTCTTAGTGTTTGTATTAATGGTTTGGACAGAAGCAGGACACTTGCAATTGTTAAAGATGCAGCTGATAATGAAATAGCAGGTGTTATTAAGATGTACAGAGAAGTGCCATGTCTACACCATAATCTTATGCAAATAAGTTCAGGAGTAGAATATGCTCTTTTATGTGTCTTAAGTGTAATGCGATGCCACTGGGTGGGAGTTACGCACCAGCTAATTATAGCGTGAATAGCACTGAATTAGGTTATATGGCAGTGGAAAGTGATCTCGGCATATTGACAGACCCAGCATGTTAGAGTCACTGATATTTTATTAAAGTGAAACAGTTATTGGTAGTACAAGGTATTTTATTTTTTTCTGCATAAACTGTATTAGACACACCAGATGAGAGCGCGGCAGAGTCACAGCAATCTCCCAGGGCCCAAAGTACACGCTGACTCTCAACAGAGACAACAGCAATGATTAGTTGGGGTTGGGATATTTCATCATCCCTTTCACAGTCCAGCTGCCGTGTGCAGGCAGCTGCCTTCCAGGTGATCACTTTTCTAAGGCAGGCACTTGCGTCTGGAAGTACTTATTTATTAGAAGTCCCATTTGTCTCTATTTAGAAATTGCTGAAGTTACTTTTTGGGATGGAATGTCCCCTCTGGGCAGCTGCCTTCAGCGGCTGGGTCTTTTGCCACGTTTGTTTCTGCGTTTCAGCCAACACCATTCAGGGATTCGAGAGGCTGATGCTGGAGGGAAATACTTTGCTCTGCACATGCTGAAACAATTTTCTCTGCTGTTCCCCCTCTCCCACTCTTGGGGGAGGGTAGAACATTTTTGGCAGTGCAGAGGAAGACTGGGGGGGAGAAGGTTACTTTATGACAGATCTGCACCTTTTTCTGTTCCACTGAAGATCTGCATTTTGCCTCTGAAGAACCCCAGTTGCAGGTGCCAGGTAGACGCCTGGGAGAGCGTGGTGTGTAAACCCACGGGGTGCTGCACGTGTTCCAGCTCAGGATAGATAAGGTGGTCAAGAAAGAGGAGATGGGGGAAACCAAAAGGCTCTGGAGAAGAGACCCCATCACTCCTTTCTTCATGGGCAAACCTACAAAACCCACTGGCAGGTGGCTCCATCCCTTTAGTCTTGATTTATGCGGCAGCTGGGATCAGTTACCTGGGATGAATTATGCTGCTAGCTCAAGGAAGGGGTCTGTGATGTTGACTCAAGTGCCTGAACCCTGCAGCTGACCCAGACCCCAGCTCGGTTTGCTTCAGCTTGGCAGAGCTCCCCCATCCTCAGACTCGAGCACCAGGCACAGTCGGGTGTTTTGGGGTTTTTCCCCCACTTTGTTTTAAATTGAGAAATTGCTTTGAAAAAGTCAGATAGCGAAAGTCAAAAGTTAGGAATTGGCAGAATTGAGGTCACCCGTGGAAAAAAAGGAATAATAATGTGTGATCCTGTAATTAAAGTCTGGCTTGCAGTGTGTCAGTGCAGGGAGCAGATTTAGGAGTGCAGAAGCTCCTTTCATTCTAATTCCTGAGAGCCTGACACTGCAACCTTAACGTTATATTAAAACCAGGCTTAGTTTGGTTTGGGTTTTTCATCATTTCATTATTTGGGTGGCAACACACCTTACAACAGATATCAATGCTGCAAGACGCATCAGTCTAATATAGAGGGAGTTTCTGGTCTGAGGAGTTACGTGTCTTAAATGTGTGTGACCAGTAAACAGCAAGATAAAATGCTGATTATTATATTCCTGCTCCATGGTAGGGTTGCAAATACAAACCACATTCCTCAATGCTTAACCTATAACCCCTGTGTTGTCCTCCTGTGCAAATGTGCTGGATGTGCTTGCAACCTACTGTGCACTTATACTTGAACTGAGCCTGGGTATCTGCCCATTTAATTTTAGAAAATCCGGACATTTCTGTTGCGCTGCAGTTGGAGGAAATAAATGGGAAGTAGCAGGACACCTTGAAGAGTTTGGGCGCTTGTGCTTTGACACCGAGCCCAAAAGGGTTTCCTTCCAAGCTATTCTCAGGAGAGGAGTTCCCACGCCCTGCAGAGCTTTGATGGGATTGCCGTCCCTATTTGTTTTATAGAAGCGCTTACAAAAATCTCAGGTCTGCATTTTATTGTGGCTTTCGTTCCGCGATAGGAGACTTACAGTTTTGGGAGTAGTTAATCGTCTGTCCGTCCACCCCTCTGGAGACTGTATGTTTAAAATTCCTGATCCATCATGCGGCAGCGCTAAAGGAGACTTAATGGTATGAAGGCTCCTAGGGAACGGAGAGTGGGAGCTGCAGTGCTGCTCTTGCTCTCTCCAATCTGCAAAGCAAACCCAGAACACACTGAGAACGGCAGAGATCTCCCTTTGTGATTATTGCCACTAGAAATACAAAACTTTCCGCTACCAGAAAGATGGAGCAATTTGAGTTTGAAATTGGGGTGCTCATTTTATCTAACATCAGCCGCTAGAGAGATGCCAAGCCCTAAAGTTTTGGGCCAGATCCCAAACTTTGTAATATTCAGGCTCAGCCATATATTGGGTTGCTTTTACATGTGTTGCCTTAGATCCCTGTCTGCAAATCCCTATGCATATAGGTACAATCTCTGCTCCAGGGAGCAAGGACATTGAGGGGTGATCTTGGAGCTAACCCTCCAGCAGCCCCCGCGTGCTCTCACAACTAAGACTCCGAAGTCTGGGAGTGGGTGAATAATTTAACATCCACACTTAGTCTTTATAGCTGATTTTAATGGGGGGTAATAGCACTGCTAATAACAAAATCCATTGAAGGCACCCTGTGCAAGTCCATAACATTAGCTTAATGGCAAAAGGTAATTGGCATGCAGTTGGAGCTGTCCTTTTGTATTAACCCTGTGGATTTCGAGGCAGACATCTTCCTTCCTTGAAGTGATGGCCTTGGCGGTGCATGTGGAGTAAAATACAGATGTGTTTTATGCTAAGCAAATGCAAATCTGGATTGAAACAGGGCGCCCTGCTACCATTTCACGTTGCTGGCTTGCGTTTACACTGGACAGACGAGACAAGAGACAGTGACAGTGCTGAGAGCACTGATGACAATTAGTGCATGGCGTAAGCTTCATAAGCTTGTGCAGCCCAGGTGCTGTGCACCCACCAATTTCACTGAAGTCTCACTAATTGGGAGCACCAGAATTTTTAGGATTCAACTCTGGGCACCTCCAGTCAGGCACTTTCAAACCAGTGCCCTCAACCTGCCTGGGACTACTTAGCAGCTGCTGGGCAATGGATTGGAGGGCTGCCCCTTCCCAGTAGAGAGGTACCAGCAGCCCAGAAGTACCACAGCAGGGCCAAAGAGCACGGACTATGCGCAGCTACTCTAAAAGGACATCCCTGTGTAAGATGTCCCACTGCCCTTGGACAGGACAGATTTCAGGGCTGCCAAGGGAAGGTTACGCTTTACCGGTGATGTGGGTGGAGAGACAGAGCATCTCTAGAGCTATGCATCCTACCCAAGGGTTGGGGCTTTCACCCAACACACTTCCTCCTCTCATGGTGTCCTTGCAACTCTCCAGCCTCTGGAGTGATCCCGTGGCTGCTAGTGCTGGAGTCAGAGCATGAGTGTGGTTTTCCAGCTAGTGCAGTCCCAAAGGTTACAGTGTTGACTTGCCATCGAAAACTGTTGCTCCTTCCATGTCCCAGGGTTGTCCTCACCCTCACAGCCTGGTTTTGTGCTAACTCTGTCCCTCTCTGTTCCCATTTGCTCAGGTGCACGAGGAAGGAGCGATGCGAACGCTCCAGCGAGCCTCGGAGATTCGCCTCAGAGATGAAGCAGTGTGTCCGGCTTACCGTGCATCCCAACAACATCTCCGTCTCCCAGTACAACGTATTGGTGAGGAACGTTAATCCTTGTCCCCCTCAGGTTTAATCTGCCCATGCAGTTTGACAGACTCAGGTATGTGCCACCTGGGTTCAACACGAGTGGGAAGGACTGGCACAAGGTTCTCCAGAGTCTATTACCTTCCCCAGCAACTTTCCAGCACAGAGAAAGATTTGCCATGGGAGCACATTTTGGCCTTGGTTATACCCCGTCTAGAAGCGTGGAAGAGGTTTTCCTGTTTGCCATGAGGAGTTGAGGGCAGGTTTGAAGAGACTCTGTGCCCTTGCAAGTGTTGTGTACATACAGTGTAGTTGTTTACTTCCTTGGGAGAGGGTTTTGTGTATGGCTGGGCACAGACTTTAGGCAAGGGACATTATCATGAAATAATTATATGACCTTCCAGGATAAGGACAAGTGAGGGATACCATATGTTATTTCAATAAGCTCCAATTTTCTATCACCCTGGGTGGAAATTGTCTGTCTTAAGCCACCAAGAACTCCACCCTGCTTCAGTTCCAGCACTGAGTATACAGAACGGAGAGGCAGGATGCTATGCAGAGGAACCTAAGGCTGCCAAGGTTCATGCTCTCAGCATGAAGGTTCATTCTCTCTCTTCCTCAGCACAAAGTTTAGCCTTTATGGCCTCGAGTTACTCACTCTGCAGACTTACTGTCAGCAGCCAACAAAGCCACACAGTGAATGCTGGTAGAGCAGTAGATGATCCTGATTTTCTGGACTTAAGACAAGAAATGTCTGTTCAAAATCTAACCAGTTTGTGGTTTATCTCCTGACTCATGACAGCGGTACCTTATGTGGTGAGGCCTCAACACCCTCTGAGAAGGAGGCAGAGACCTATTTTGTTCAGGTTACTAGGGCTCTGTCCTTTTGGCCAAACTAGTTTGGGCTGGAATTGAGTTGATAACTCAGGCCCCAAAAGCTCCATCTCTGGATAACCCCATACCCTGAAAGGTCTAAATGATGTTGCTCAAGGTGAAGCTGCCAGACATTTTCCAGGTGACAGGTTTTGGAGTGCTAGGGTTTCTTCAGTGGTAATGAAATCGGCCTTTCAAAGCCTGCATGTCCAATCATTGCTGCATTGTTTCAGCCTCTTAACTTTGCTGTGACTTTACTTTCCTAGGCTTCAAACAAAACTGATCTGAGACATCTTGAGTCCTTTGTTCTTCTGGGAGTTCAAGGTTTCTTTTTCTTATTCTCTCAGTAGTTGTTGAATTCTTTCATGTTGGAATAAATCCTGGGGGACTAGCTGGCTCAGGGCGATTGAAATTGATAACAGAATAAAAGACCTTTACCTCTAGGTTACTCTGGCAGGGCAAGTCAACCCAGAGCTTCTGGGATCAGAAGTTGCCATCATCTGACTGTTACCCAATAAACTGCATGAATACTTCAATGGGAGTCTCATCCCAGTCCCAGATAGACTGGTGTCCCAGCACATACACTGTCACCACAGGTAGTCTCTTGGCAAATCAGGAGGGGGGCACCAGCAAACAAATGGTTGGTGGTGTCCTTACCAAGTCTCACTCGGATTCTATCACAAGGTCAATGATATTGAGTTCTTATCAACAGAGGCAGAGAAGGTATCTGCGTGGCCAGACAATCTTTTAGATTTTGGGCACTAACAGGGACTTGGAAAATTGTATCTGAGTCTGTTTCAGTCTGTGGACTTGGAAAATTGAGTCCGTTTCAGTCCAGGGATGATGCTCTGGGATCTCTGAGAAGAGATACTTGCTGGGGGAAGGATCCATTCTTCCTTCATAAAAGCAGCTCCAGAGCAGGCATGTGGGATGTAGGACTTCTTGTCTGTTCAGAGTGTGCACTGGCTCATGATGTTTGTTGCCAAGCACTACTGATCTATCCATTGGTCTCATCTTCTGCATAGCACATCTTCATTCTGCATTGCCCATGCTCAGACAGAAATATTTTTTTAGCAAAACAGTTTCCCCTTCTCCATTGCTAGCATTGTATTAATGAGCAGGGAGAATGGATTTAGCCTGAGTGCTAAATCCATCCAAATAACCACAGCTTTTTCCTACTCCCCATCCAAGACCCAAAAAATCACCTTTCCCGTTGCCAAAAATGAACGTACTCTCAAAAAGGCTTTATGTCAGCCAGAGCTAAGGCCTGTCTGCTTAGCCTTTCTTCCTGATGGTGCCCGGTGTGAATAGCTTCAAGCTCTCTCTAAGTGAGGAAAACACAGTGTGGGGGAGCAGTACACATTATGTTATGTTATGTTATGCTACTGTTTTGTCACCTGGACTGACCTCCTCTGTTCTTCGTGCTGGTAGAAACAACACTTCAGCATGCATCTGTATCTCCTCTTAGTGACTGTCACATCAGATGGGGCCTCAGCTAGCTCATGGAGGAGGCAAGTTGGAGAGCATCTGCATTTGTGCCTGCATCAAGTGGCTGGCTCTAGTGTTTGGTCACAAAACTTCTAGATTTACACTAACTAGTACGTCATCAGCAGGTGCTAGAAGTACCCTGGGATGCCTCTGTGTTAATACATGGTCTAGTGGGTTGGGCAGGACCCTCAATGATGGAACGCAGTGGTGCAGGACCTTAGTTGGTCTGGGAAGTTAGCAGCATGTGTGTCCTTCTCCAGAGAATAAACATGGTGGAAACCAGCCATGACATTCCTTTCTTTCGTGACCATGGGCAATGACACAGCAATGCCAATGGGTGTAGTAAACTCTAAAAACACGGGCAATTTCTCCTTCACAGCTTTTTTTTATGTATGGCAGCCCACGGCATGTCCCCAGGGCCAACTGCTTCTTTGGTGGGATGGGCAGGAGAGGTTTGCTGTGCCTCTAGAGACATCGTTTCTTTGTGGTGGACCGAAGGCTGTAACTAGACTCTCCTTACACAGGAACTTGGTGACAGAGCGCTCCCCCATCTGCTGATACTAGGAGAGCAGGCCGTAGAGAGTTAGACTGGAGCGCTACAGTTTCTCTGTAGTCTGCAGAGTGCCTCTTGTGAGTAGTAGTCACCTTCCTCAGAAACCGCGTGCCTTGGGGCCACCAAAGCCCTAGTCTTCACAGCTGGCCCCAAAGACTCCCTGCCTAACCTTACACTTGCATGACAGATAGTGAGCACTCCCTCCTCTCCACTGACCCAGCCAGCACTGGGATGCAGTGCCGTTGTCCCTGCATAGCCACGTACCACTTGTGTCGGCATCAGCATCTCATCCCCTTCCCCCTCCGCACACACATCCCTCTCCTGAATCGCTGCTTTCTGTTGAAGGAGGATGCTCTCTCTAGCAAGAGGCTCTTTGTCCAACCTCTCCAGTGTAATTCTCTCCTGCTGACCCAGCTCTGTTGTTTGGCTTAGTATTTTCTCTTTTCTTTTTTTTCTGTCTCTTCTTTCCTCCCTCCCTCTTTGCTTGCAGCTGGTTTTGGAGACCTACAATGTCCCCGAGCTGTCAGCAGGAGTCAATTGCACCTTCGAGGACCTTTCGGAGATGGATGGCTTGGTGGTGGGCAGTCAGATCCAATGCATCTCGCCAGCTGCCAAAGAAGTGCCCCAGATCATCACAGAGAACGGTGGGTATCCCACAGCTCCTCCGTCTGCACCACTTCTCCCTCCTTTCCTCACCCCACACCCCTGTGTCTCTTCTGCTTTCCCCAAAAGCAGAGTTTGGCTCATTGGAGCCTGGGGACAGAGTATGCAAAGCACAGGGAGTAGGTGGGACACTGGGCTGGTGCTCGTACTATGAGTTGTCTGAATGTGTGTGTGTTTATGTGCGCACACGTGTGCAAGTGTTGTGCTGCAATACCAGTACCTGCGTTAAGGTGCTTATATGTGTGACAGTATGTGTTTTCAGACTGCCACCGAGTGGCAGTTACATATATCTAGCAAAGACAAGAGATGATGTGGGATATTCGCTCACCTTTTGTCCAGGCTGGTGTTATACAACCCAGGGAAAGAGGCTGTACATGCTCTCAACACATCCCACCCTCTGCAGCAGCCAGAAAGTCCTGAAGACCTGAATGATCCTGTCTGTAATTCCATCCTGCTCCTCCCAGATTTAGACCTGTATGCTCAGTTCCTTGTCTCTGTCCCTGGCCTTTACTGCCTTCAGCTGTTCCAGTTTTGTTACTGTGTCCCTCACCAGAGTGGTCCAGCACAGAAATAACTTGTCCCCAAGGATGTCCCCTACCCCTCAACATCCTGCCATTTTTTGTTTCTCTTTTCTAACAACTTTTCTAGGTACTTTCAAGAGCACTTGTGGCTCTTTGCAGGGACTTTATATAAAAGCCTTAACCCTGCTGATCACCCCAAGAGGCGCAGAGAGGATGCTGCCATTTTTGTCCTTGGCGTCTTGTTAAATTTTACTGTAAAATTTGTCTCTGAGGATCCTCAGGCCACAGAAAATGAAGTGAAACAAACTGTCACTGTCATCTCTCTTCTCCCCAAGCTGCCCACAGCTGCATGTGCTCTCCATTGCGGCTCCAAAACAAGCCCCCAAAGGACTGTTATCACTTTCAGTCCCACCAAGTTATCAGTCACATTTGCCTACTAAGAGAGATGCCAGAAACTATTTCCTTAGTATGGACATCTGTCCCAGGCCAGTCTATAAACAAAAATAGCAGTGGAAGCTGGAGGCAGGACAAGAGAGAGAGATTTACGTGAAGGATGGTTTCCAGAAAAGCTGGGCATCTGCGGCTTGTATCAACTTCAGCAGCTGGTGGTCTGCACCTCTGCAAAGACCAGGTTCTCCATGCATAGTGCCAGAAGCTGGATTTGAATCAAAGGATGTGCAGCTCTGTAGCACATCTGATCCCTGGAGCCATCCAATCCTCACAACCTGTTTTAAAATATATGCAAGACGCTGGCAAAGTTGTTAAATACGAAGCGGTTAACAGAGCTGTCAAAGCCGGCGGCAGCAGATGGGCAGCAGAGTCGAGGACTGGCAGCAAAATGTGTTCAGTGAAGTGTGTGGTGTCTGTGCGTGTGTGTATGTGTGTGCCTGTAGGTGGGTGAGCGTGCACGCAGGCGCGCGACGCGACGAATTGTCAAGTTTACTTTAGCCTGATTGATTAATGAATCTTTCAGGTGAGGAGGAAAATAATAGAGGTGAAAGGGCCAGCCAGGTTGAAGTCTTGAATTAAACATGGGTCCCTTCCCCACCAAATTACTGCAGTTACTGCACCCTCTCATTACCCGCAGTTGATGGGCTCTGAATAGGGCTTTTGGCTTTGTGGGAAGAGGTACCAGTTGACTGCCCAGCATGGGAGAGGTGGGAAAGGGAATGAGGAGACGGTGTGTAGGAGCTGAGGTGCAGGTTTTGCGGTGGATGTGTCTGCTATGGAAATGGATTAGTCCTTCCGGAAGCGCAACGGCTGGTGGATGTTTCTCACACTGAGCTTCGTTCTTTGTAGCCAAAGGCTTGGGTGAATAGACCTTGGGGTGAATGGGGTGAGTGAACCTGGAATCTTCCTGTTCACATGGGAATCTCCCTGTTCATCAGCATTACCCAGACTGCAGATAGGGATCCCCTACCCTGTCGTCACTGTTACGGTACCTGTGCTCCTTGCTCATTCCTCCATCCTGCTTTATCAGAGTACAACCTCTCTTTTGGGGCAGGATATGTAGGTGGCCTTCTTCAGGCATGGTTGTCCTGGATATTGTGCCCTATTCAGAGATGTTAAATAATGAGGGTGAGGAAAAAGTAGATCTTTCTTTATCCCCTCAGGAAAGCAGGTATGTTTATCCTTCAGGCAGTGTATGCACAGGCCACCAATGTTTGGGTCTAAGAGACAACCACAGGCCTCTTCTGGGGACATCAAATGAACCAGGAGCAAGGAAGAACTTTAAGGGCAGTGTTCCATTTTAATAGCCGGCTAATTCCAGATATCTGTGTCCTCTCTTTGAGCTTAGCTTTCCTACCTGATGACTTCAGTCACCATGTTTTTGAAATCAGTGAGGTCTAGACCTGTCGTCATCATATGGCCCAGACTCTGCTCATAGGTACGATAATTTCCAGTGGTGAAGACATACTCCATCATGCCAGTACCATAACAGAGGGGGAGATGTATCTGGTGGAGAACCAGGCTCTAGAAGGATTTTATTGCACTTCCTACAGCTATTGAGGGTAGACAAGCCAAGGTTTTGTGGGACAGCTCCAGGTTCAGACTGGTGGCATGGCCAACAGGGCTTAACTAGGCTAACAAAGCAGTCACAAACTGATGTGTCTATTTTTTTTCATCAGGAGACCATCACATTGTCCAGCTTCAGCTCAAGTCCAAGGAAACGGGTATGACCTTTGCCAGCACCAGCTTCGTCTTCTACAACTGCAGCGTCCACAACTCGTATGTTAACTTCTTTTGATATCTGCTTTTCATTCCACCCCTGGATCTGCCATAGAACCCACTGCTGGCTGGGGCACATGGCCCTCAGGAAACTGGTTAGGTGTAGAGGTGATCAGGGGCCAAGGTGTGACCAGTGACACAGGGTGACTTGGTCAATGCGCAGCATGGTGGGATCTCTCCTGGGAAGACCGAGAGTAGTATAGTGACTATTTCTTCTGCTGATGAGCGTCCTTTGCAGGAAGGCATTGCTTTGGGGTGTTGATACATCCTTATGTGTCCCTCAGGCAGAGGAGCACCGCATCAGTGGGAGTTGCCAGGGAAGGGAGTCAAAAGTGAGTCATGACCTCAGCAAATGGCCCCCCACATCTTCCTGTTAAGCAGTTGTTTTTGGATGCCTGGATCCTGCCCACCCATATGCACCTCCAACCCTCGTCCATGCTGTCGGTCCCACCAGTAGGAACCTGCCCCAGGTGGTTAGCATGGTCTTGGGCCCTCGGATCTAAAAGGACAGGAGTTGCTGTTTTCTGCCTGTTGTGAACTGAGCAAGGAACACCCAGTTGATTCCCTCAAGACCATCTTTTCCATCCTGTGAGCTCCTTTCCTGCCCTCCACCCCATTCTTCTGGGGTTTAGCTGGCTCCCAGGGCTGTTCAGGAAGTGCCCCACCAGAGCGGGTCTGCAGCTTTCCTGCAGAAAGATGCTCTTCCAGCAGGCTGATCCACCCCTGAGCAAGCTGAGTGGCTCTGTCCCCACCACTGAGCCATCAGAAGTGCCAAAAAGCAGATAATTACTGTGGCTCAGCAATTCACAAGGAAAGGCAAATCCTATTTCCGTGTTCCTGCTGCTTTGACAAACAGTGTCAGAAAGCAAGTGTTGGGGGGAGAGCAGGAGAGATGGTGGTGTTAAATATTTATGGCATGTTTTGGTTTCTTACTTGACAAACTATAATACACTATCCATTTTTAATTTGATGTATCAGAGCAAGCACTTGTTACCAATCTGAAGAACAGCTCACTGTACCAGAGCTGAAAGTGGATTTGAGTCGAGCGAGATTTCACAGAGACAGGGGAGAGGGTGTGCATCTGCCTGTTGGGCTCAGCCAAGCTCTACTGGAGGCAATTTTTTCATTCCTGCCCGTTAAAAACCCAGTGGCACACAAAGGCCAGGAAAATTTCCATCCCCAAGTCCCCTCCAAGGTACTTCAGAGCCTGCAGCTGCATGAAGATCGCCAACAGCATGAGTGATCAGGAGTTGCTACCATCCGCTCTTTGTTTTGTGCAAAGAGCTCATTATGGCTCAGTTTGGTTGCCGGTGAGCAGCCATTGTATTAAATAAAATAAAAAAAATAAAACCAAAAAAGAGTGATGTAGGTATAAGACAGTGCTATAACACAGTCAGGAGAGGTGTTTGCAGCTCTCACTCTACAGGGTCTATGGGGCATAGGGAAGTAAAACCTTGTAAGATGGAGGGAATGGCCCTTTCCTACACGCTGAGTAGGTGACTTTCTAAACATGCCCTCTGCTTCCCGAGCAGCTGTTACAATTGTCTTTACGCCTCTGCTGAGATGAAGAAAAGAAGAATAGAGTTAACACATTTGCAGAAGCCCCATCACCCTGGGCAGAACTCACATGAATAAGCCTGTGGGACACAGGGGGAGAAAATTCCCTGCTTCATCCTTGGTTTCTGCCCTTGGTGCATCCCAGTTTGTGATTTGGCCTCTGTATCATGTGTGAGTGGGAGGATTAGCCAGCTGGGACTGCTGGTGTAGGGGGACTCCCCTCCATGGGCACCACTCTACCCACCAACCCTTCCCTTTGCCACCTTCCCATGATCTTGTATTTTTTTGTTACACTCAGGATTTTGTTATGGGCAAAAAGGGGAATGCCTTTTATGTATGAAGCTGAGAACTTGTTGTTAGCCTGATTAAATGTTGTAAGAGGGCAACCAAAACACAACAATAATTAATATTACTCTAGTTACAATGATATGAATGCAATCTAAATTATCTGATTCATATGAGACACTTGCGATCACAGCGACAACCAGCTCAGGCCATGGCAAGTCCAGCATCATCCTGAGACCTGACAGTGTTGGGTCAGTGCAAAGCCCATGGCCTTCTGCTAGTGATGGCAAAAAACAACGTTTGCTGGGCTATATTGCCTGCTGAGAAACACTATGAGCCTCAAGGTCTATCCTTCTGGCTGACAGGGCTTGGCTTGCCAATTTACTACTCTTTCTCTCCATCTCCAGGTGTCTGTCATGCGTGGAGAGCCCTTACCGATGTCACTGGTGCAAGTATCGCCATGTCTGCACTCACGACCCCAGCTCCTGCTCCTTCCAGGAGGGACGAGTCAAGCTGCCTGAGGTAGGCAGGGGCACAGGGCATGCGCTGTGTACGTGGGCTGCTCAGGGCTGATGTTGTCTTTTGGCCTGGGTCAGACCAACGGTCCAGGAAGGCTTCTCCACGACTAGTCCCACCCTCTCCCTCTTCTTCTCACCCCCCAGGAGACCCTCACCTTTACCTCCTCTCCTTTCTGCTCTGCCAGACCTCCCAGTGACCTGCCCTCTCCCTCCCATATAATAGGAGTGCATTACCTTGGAAAGCCACTGCAAGCTCCCAGTACCAGGGTACTGGGAGGGACGGGAAACACTGGACATGCATCTCCTCCAGAAAAGAAGGGGGTTGCCTCTAAGCAGAGAGGCTGCTGAGATCTGGGGAGGATTTCGGGCTATGTCCACAGTGTCAGTGGATTTCAGCCGTGCTTTCAGCACCTCTGTGGCTTCATGGGTTTGGTGCTTAATGGCCATCACACTGCCTCCAGACGAGGCTGGGAAATGCCTCATTGCCAGTTGCTGAGCTGAACTGGACCTTGGGGCTTCATACAGAGCTGGCTGCTGCGCTGCAAACGCTGTCTGGCTCATGTTGTAACTAATGAGCGCTTGTAGACAAGTGGAGCTCGGGAGAATACAAATAGGAAGCCACTTAATTACTTCCTGGTCAGGAATGGTCTGAAAGCATCCTGGCCGGTCTGGTAAATGACCTGAGATGGCTCGTTGTTTGCCTGGCCTGAGGGACCAGTACCCATTAAGAGATCTGATATCTGCTGAACCACCTGGCACAAAGGCGGCTGCTGGAGTCTCTGGCAACGTGTGTTGCATTCGGAGCATGAAATCCCCCCTGCTTCCTGCGTTGCCTGATGGGTCTGGTGTCTCTAACATGTTCCCCCACCTACCCCCAGCCCATGGCCCAGGCAAGCCAATTTACTGGACCGAATGACACATGTGTAGTGTCTTCACACACCCATGGCATCCCTCGTTCCCTCCCACCACTTTGTTGCGTGCTGGTTGAGGTGTCACGTATGTGCTGGTTGAGGTGTTCTGGAGCAGACATCTTGAAATGCTGTGGCATTGGGACAGGACATAAATATTCATGAGCAGGGAGGCTGCCAGTTCTTTATCTACCAGGATTCAGAATTTGCTGTAAACCTGCTGGAAAACTTGCTGAGGAGCCGGAGGGCTTGGCACCCTCTGCTCGGTGGTGAAGTGGCGGCAGGAAGGCAGCCCAGGGATCAGCCCTTCTGGTAGGCTATCCCAACCAGACAGACACTATTCCCTCACATGGAGCCTTGGCAGAGTTTGGCCAGTCCTGCTGGCCACAGATCTCTGTGCCTTCCACTTCAGGAATTGGAGGGACCTCAACCTCTTGCCCAGGTGGCATTCCCTGGGACACTTTGAGCTTCCTACTGTGCAATGCCACCACCATTTATCTCCTCTGGTAGACTCCTCTGGTGTGTCTCATGTGCCAAGCACAGGGCTCACCTTCCCAGTTCTTGCCTCTTCTCTCCTCCAACCCCCTGCCCAAAGTGAAGGGCCTACAAAATACAGTGTATCTCCTCCTCCCTCAACCCCTATCACATCCCTGATATTTCTGACACTTGCTCCCATCAGAAAGGAGATCATGAGAAACTCTGTGTCGTCCCATTTCCTTAGGGAAGGGACTGGGGATGGCACAGCTCCTGGTCTTTATCTCTGTCAAGGTCTTGAGCTGCGGAACTGGGGAGAAGGCGGTGGACTCATTGTCGTCTCCAAATCTGCCCATTTTAACACACCTTTTCCATTGCTGCTTTGTCACCTCTCATGGGGTTTCTTTATGAAAGGTATCATCTTCAGACTAGGAGACAACTCCAGTCTGGGGGGCTTTGTCTATCATTAGAGGTTGCTCTTTCTCTCTTCTGTCCCCTTTAACAGAGGATTTCCCACTGAGCTTCAAATACTCCCCCTCTAATCTTGCAGAGCTCCTCTGTGCGATTTGCATGGCATCAGCAAGAGGCACAAACCTGACCTTAGAAGACGACTATTGATCTACAAGGCAATGATAGCATCATGTGACACATTTATGTTACATTGGTCATTGCTAATGAGGGTGGGAATCCTCCTGGCTTCTGCTGCAAAACCATCTTTGGGCACAAATGTCTTTCCCATGGGAGACAACATTTGGCTGCTGCACCGAAGAAACACTTCTCAGCACTGGAACAACTGGACAATATCTGCAACGATAATGGCCATGCAACCCCCAAAACTTTCAGAGATAGGTTTCTGCTTGACAGTGTAAGAAATGCCCTGTAGTTTCAGGGTCCTTCTCATTGCTGTCTGTGTGTTGATGGCCCTCAGGGACACTAGGGCTGGGAAAGGATGGCATCACAAGTGCATTCTGACAAACACAGATTTATTTAGCTCTGTGGCCAGAAGAGTTTTGTCAAATGGCACTTTGAACAAATGCTGCGTATATCTCCCACGCTTCTCTTGAGAAGCCATTTTCTCACTGACTCATCCCTCTCACTGAAATTTCCACTGTCTATTTTTCACTTTCACCTTTAATTCTTTCCTTTGTTGTCCTGTGCCCATGCCTATTTGTTGAGTGGGTTCTTTGAACAATAGAAACCATTTGGTATCTTGAAGCCAAGCCTGGCCATCCAGACTTACACACAGTTCCCAATGACATAACATGACTCAAAAGGTTGACAGGACTGAAGCCCATTTCCAGCCTTCCCAATGCCATCTTCAGTAGTGCTCAAAACATACCATCGCCTTGAGTGGTCTTGTTTTTACTGGCCTTTCATTTCCTCCTGCAATGCTCTTTTCCATCCTTTCCTCTATGAGCACTTGGACCCCCGGAGGATGAGGACGGGGTGTGTTCGCTACCGTCCTGGCATGCGTACCTGCTAAATCAGTAAGTCTTGAGGAGGTACTGATGGGAAACTGTACTCCCAGCGTGGGATGGTTGGACCATCCCATTTGCAGTCCTCTCATGAGTCTGCTGAGCAGATTAGCATGGCCAGCTTCCAGGATCGTATGGTCTGATTGCACCAAGAGACTCTTTGCCAAGCAAACAAATATTGGTGTTACTCTGTCATATGGACTGGTGCCAGAAACTCCTTCCCTCTGTAGTCATCATTGCTGGCATGCCAAACCTGCTCCCCTCCCCCACACTATGGCCTTTAACTTCTCTTTGCTGATACACCCACCTCCAGGTGATTTTTTTTTCTCTCTTTGCCTGTACAGCATCTTGCCATCGTGTGGGCTGAGGCTTCCTACTCTCCAGATGGCCTGGTCTGTAAAAGGACCGACTGGGCTGGTATCCATCACCTCTGGACCAGCCTGGAGCACTTTGAAGGGAAGCTTGTGCCCTTGTGTACATCCAGCTCCATCATTTCCTTGGCACATCTCACAAGCTTCTGGATTCCCATGGGCTCACCTGCCTTCCTTTCAGGTCTTCTTCATGTGCTCTGAGAGGATCCTGGGGTTTTTACTGTTGTTGTTTTTTTGTTTTGGTTTTGTTTTTTTTTTCCCTTGTAGTATGAGCTTAATGCAGAATGCAGGATGAATTTGAGACTGGTCCAGTGGGACAGCAGAAAGGTCTTGGCCATGACTCATGCTGTCCAGAAGGCAAAATGTTGTTTCTATCTGAATAGCCTGTGATCTACCATCCAGGGGTGCCACTGAATTGCATTGTGGATAGCTGTGATCAGCCAGCTCCAAGCTGGGACAGGGCAGCTGTCCTACCACTGACTGGCAAAACTAAACCAGAGATGGAGAAAGGACAGAAAAGTCATGTCCCTCACTACCAACAAGGAGCCACAGCTTTCTTAGCTCTCACTTGTCAAGTGCTCAGTGAATCAGCTCTGCCCAAAGTAAAGCTGAATCAACTAGTTTGGGAGCCTTGAGAAAGCCCATGTTTGCTCCTGGTGAAGAAATCCAGCATGGTTATAAAGCAAGAGTATTTATGATTACGGCACTGAACTCAATCAAATAGGGTTGACTATGTCTCCAGATGATTGATGGCAGAAATGCTTCACCTTGGCGTATAATTTCCCTTTTCAGAAGGTTTTTGAAAGCCAGGTCCACTAGCTTGAAATACACTGAGTGACTTCTTGCTTGATAAAAGGGAGCTGATATTATTGCTATTGAGGGCAGGAAGGGAAAGAATGAGGAAAAAAAAAAAAAGACATTTTAATACTGAAGTGGATTGTTGTTGTTGTTTTTCCCAAAGACAAATGGTGGCAAAAGTGGTGAGAATTAGTCTCAAAGAGAAAGGGGAGCAGGCCAAGTTTCTATTTCTTTTTCTTGGCCATACTATCTCTGCTTTTGACATTTGTTGTTGACCGTAGCTGAAGTCATAGTGCAGGCTTAGCGCTGCACCACAAAGCATTGCACTGCAGACTAACACACTGTGAAATCAACCCTTACTTACCTGACACAATCACCAAGTAAGAGAGCTCAGTCATTTTCTTCTGTAAAGGGGCAAGGCAGTCAACAAGTAGCGGAGGGAAATGGTAGCACGGAGGAGTAAAACAATTGAAGGTCTCTGGTGTGATAGGAGCTTCAGAAACAGCACCCGTCTCTCCTGATATCTATTACCCAATACACCTGATTGCATTATCCATCTTGTCTTTGTAGAGACCTGCTGTGATCCAGCGGGGTAGTTTTCATGTCAGTGTTTCGCAGACGTCTGTAGAAGGCTGGGTAAGCTGGGGCAGCCTACTTGAGTTGATGGGTTAAAGGATTATGTCTTCTTTTGTGCCTTCTTCTTCTCTAAGATGAACACTATCTTGTTCTGGGCCTTGCAAGGATTGTAGCTTTGTGTGGGGGAAAGAGAGGGAAAAAAAATGTCAAAAGCCAAAAGCAAGCCTAGATAACAAATCTGTTATCCGCTGGGTTTAAAAGATACATAATCATTTAATTACCTTGAAGGAGGTTTTCATCTTTCCCTGCTCAGCCGATTTGCGTGTGCGTGTGTTTTTCTTCCTCCCCCAAACAAGCTTTTTATTAAAAGGATTTTCATCTGCTGCCTAAAAAGAGAACAGAAGAAAAGATCTCGCACCAAAGTGTTTTATGTCGAGTTGTACGTGCTAATGACAGTAAAACCCACATAAAAGAAACAACTGCTTCAAATATTAATTTGTCAAAGGCGATAGAAAGCCGTGTGAGCTGCATGCTGGCGAGCAGCTGCTGAGGAGTGGAGTGCTGCTTTGCCCAACACTTGCTTATGCTTTGTGACAAACGAAGAGCTGTACCAGTGGCTTCTCCAGTGGAGTGCACTGATTTAGCTCTGACCAGCCATTTCTCCTCCTTGGGGATGGGGTTTTTGGGAAACAGGGAAGAAGGGAGGGGAAAAATGAAGGCAGGGAGTGATAACGACACCTCAACCTCAACTGGCAGATATCTAAGAGGTGTTTGGACAATGCCCTAAATAACATGCTTTAATTCTTGGTCAGCCCTGAAGTGGTCAGGCAGTTGGACTAGATGATCATTGTAGGTCCCTTCCAAATGAAAAGATTGTATTGTATTGTATTGTATTGTATTCTATTCTATTCTATTCTATTCTACTCTATTCTACTCTATTCTAAAGTAATAATGCCCACATCTCCTCATCACGGGCTTTGTCTGCAGTAAACTCAGCAACACCCTTCCCCACCCTGCTGTTGCATCTCAATCTAACTCAGGGAGGACTTTGCCCCAAGGTTTCAAAAAGCAGACAGGTTTTCAGAGTCCCCCAAATGCCCTGCTTTGTCCTCTTTGCAAGGTGCAGAAGGAAGACACAGTGCCCACGTCCTCCCAGAATGCACCCTGGTGCAAATGCCTGGGTGGTTGCACTGGTGAGGGGTAGAAGACCTGATGGGCCATCAGGTGAGAATGGTCAACTCCTCACTCCCTTGCATGGACAAACCTTCTGGTAATGCATCTTCAGCTGTTGCTGTGGCAACTGCTCGGTTTCCCTCCTGCTCCTGTTTCCAACCTCCTTTAACCCGGCCAGAGAGGCAGCTGCTGGAAGCATCAGCACGGGGAGGAGAGAAAACCCGTCTCTGCTCAAATTAATGTATCTCTCATTTCTCAGGGACTCTAATGACAGTTGCAGCGAGGCCAATACCAGCACGCCGAATCATTCTCCACTTGTCGATTATCCGCTCACTTATCCTGGCACCTGTCTATCATTAAGGGGAGGGCGTGAGGAGTAGTTTCTATGGCAACTGCAGGCAACCTGCTGCCTTCAAGTGCTGTGAGCAGGCAGGGGGACCAGCAGGAGAGCCGAGGGAACCAGGAGCAGCTCTAGACAGGCAGCTGCTGTGGGCAGGAGCAGCCACCCCATGCAGATGGGATCTGGTGTAGTGGTGCATGCCTTTCATGGCACCTGCTTTTAAGCAGCATGGGGGTTTGGCGTTGATCATCTATTTAGCTCTTAGAGGCATTTCCAGGCACGTGGGATGGAGTTCAGTCTTGTCGGCATCCTGTCCAGGGGGAGGCAGGGGTAATCGGGGAGGAGGCTGTAGCTGATGGTTTGGATCCAGCTGTGGCTTGGGGCTCCTGGTGGTTTGGCATTTCAGCCCTCATCCACCATTACAGCCCTCTCCACGAAATGGGGGTGTATCATGTAGTGGGTACATCCTCTTCAGAGGGCGTGCTTCAGATAATAATAAGAGGAAATTAAACATAGAAATGGCAGGCCAGGCAGAAAGCTTTCCCCATATTCATGGAGTCCTGTTAGAGCGCGAAAATACTGCTCAGAGGCAGTATCAGGTAGTGGACGAGGCCATGGGCTTTATTTCATCAGAAGAGAGTTTTATTCCTGGCTCTGATTTGGCTTGGACACGTTCACATTTCTGTGCCCCTGTTTGTCTCACACTCTCTTCTGATCTGGGTAAGCACTTTCTGTTAATAGGTGCTTGTATGGTACTTAGTACCTGGAGCTGCGATCTCGCAGTGGGGGCTGTTTGTAAGAAGTCCCTGAGCACGTACAAACAAATTAGATAATTTGCTGTTGTTTGCAAGTCGTACTGACTTGCACTGAGGTGAAGAAAAAGATGGAAAGTCTGTGCGTGAAGTGGCTTCTTCTGTTATTTTTGGGTACCTTTTGTCATCTCTGAGCCTTTCTGCCCTGCAGTCACCCAGCTGGCAGGGGAAAAGGCTGGTAACTTCTTCAGTTTCCGCAGTAACTTTTAGCATGATTTTTGATTATTATGGTGGTGGATCTGCAGGAAATCTGTCCTGGTGCAGGGCAGCTCTGTCATGTCTCTTTTTTTTGAGACCTCCAACCAAATCACAACGGGAACTGAGAACTGATGGGAAAAGGCCTCCCTTTGAGCGGTTCATCCTACCACATGAAGACAACACAACTTGTTTTCTTAGAGCTTAGCATCTCCAGCCACCGTATAAGTGACTAATCAAAGACCTGTTCATGTAATTTCTAGGAGCAACTCAGGGAGATTAGTTTGAATGGAGATGTAAGAAACATCTGACACTCAATACTGCGTCCCTGCTAAATGTTACTCATAACAGTTTGGCTGCTCATCTTTGTAATGCAAGATGATTTATCCCGCAGGACAGAGTGATCTCAGAATGCAACTGGGTAATATTTATCTGTCCCAGTCGACAAAGCACCCTTTAAATTACATTGGGAAGAGCTTATGATGTTTTGTTAACCTGGCTCAGTGCAATGCCATTGTAATGCCTCAAGTGGCTACAGGATATTTTGCCTATCTGGACATCTGTTAGGACTGCTAGGATCTGTATGGCACCCTGCAGTTTGAGGGAGGAAAGGCAATTCCCCATTCAGACTTAGTCCAGGGTGATGACTAGGCTCTGAAACAGGACAATTTTGCTTTTCTCCATTGTAGCATCAGCTGCATTCACTGATTTGGGATATGTGAGCTTTTGGGATGTGGACAAGGAGAAATATACTCAGGATGTTGAAGCTGCAGATAAGAGGTGAGGCTGGAATGCCTTGTCTTTGAGCATGAGTCCATTTGCTTTGGCTGGGATGTTATCTCATGCTGTCACGGATCTTGGTGAGGGGGAGTGTGACAAGAACCATGATATCATGGTCCTGACCTTCCCACTGTGGAAGCCAAAGTATTATGACTCTTTGGGCTTCTGTCCTGGTTTCCAAAGGAAGTGGGATTGCATTAACACGGCCTGTGTGCACCTCCGGTCCATCTGTTACTCTGTCTCCTCTGTTGACTTCTGAACTCATTGGCCATTCTTGGCCTTGTTGGGCCGAAGTCTGGAGCTCTCAGAGATACCAAATTCCTATTAACTTTGTAACAATGGGCAGCTTTAGAGAAGAAATAGACTTTTGGTCCTCTCTTGGTAAGGAATCGCTACAGCTTGGGATCAGTCCTTGTTAGACACCAGAAATACCCATATGAAAGTGTTGTCATGAGAATCCCTGTTTCTTCTGAGGGACCCTTGGTTGGAGAATATCCCTTATGTATGCAAAACACATGTGTTGGCACAGATGTATAGGAAAATTAGCTTTGTTGGTTAGTGACATGTCGAAGTCATTGGTACCTACATGGATGAGCAACAACGGGTATTATTGTAATGCTCAAAATTTGCAGCCTCATTGGGCTACTGGGGTGCCATGCATAGATGTACAGTGCTTTGATATACATGAAAGGTCTCGTGAACTTCAGATGGAAGTCCTTACAGAAGGACAGAAGGTTGGCTAGGCAGAAGGATGCAGACTTAGAGAAGCAATTCATCACTGCTTTATAAGCTGCCTGTGCTCTGCCCTGTGCTTTCCAGGGCTTTGCACAATCCAGTTTTACTGTATGTGCTATTCTGAAGGGCTGCCTTACTTAACCAGGGTTTTCCTTTAACAAATGACGGACTTTGTCCAAGTAAATACACCATTATCTTGTCTGTTACATATACACCACCTTCATCAATGCACACATTCATATTTCTTATAATTTCAAAACCAGGCAGTTTCTCAGGAAACACCAGAACCGAGACCGCTTGCACACCTCCAGTAGCCCCTCTCCTTCGAGCAGATGTACCTAATGGCACAATCATCTACTATTTTTGTCACTAGTCCACTCCCTTCATCCAGTGACCAGAAGGCTCCTGCTCTCCGGATCATTACTTTTCCTTCAGAGCATGTATCAAAGCAGCAAAGGGCTGAAAGCAAGCTAACGTTGTGTCTCTATTTAAAAAGGATAAATGTGGTGCTTGGATAATTATGGCAGCCTGACCTTGATCCTTGTGAAATAATGGACCAGCTGAGAAAGACTCTATTAATAAAGAATTAAAGGAGGGTAAAATCATTAATGTTGATCAGCAGAGATGTGTGGACTGACTTCAGAGGCAGAATAGTCCTAGGTTGGGATCAAGCTCTCAGCAGACCTGGGTCATTTCCCAGCACTGCCTGTGTGGCCTTGGGGGAGTCACTTTGCTCTGGATCAATGAGATTCAGCAGTGAGCCATGTGAGAGGAGTTAGTTATCTTCATTTAGGTTATGCTTTTCGAGTATCCACTCTCTGGTGCTCAGCATTGCTCGTCGCTCTCTAGCCTTCACAACACTGAAACCAGGGACCCAAGAGGCTATGGCAGCTAAGCTAATGATCTGTTATTGATCTGTTGGTCTCCCTTCCTCCAGCAGTGGTATCTGTACGCTAACGTGTGCAAGCCACCATTGAGGTAGGTAGCTGCTACGGTGCTCAGAGCTTCAACAGGGCCAAATCTCTTCTGCAGACTGAGCACAAGCATCCAGGGCAACCGCCTTTTCCCAGGCACCAGAATCACTTGCAATATCTGACAAAAGAGAGCTGATATTTGCTCCTGAGTGCATGGAAGACTCTTAACTAGAAAGGAGCCACCAGAAGTGACAGCGATGCAAGGACTCAATTATTCCTTTGTTGTCTCTGCAGATGTTTACTTTTCCCATAAATCCTGTTGATTTCTCCTCATCAGCTGCCTTTAAAGTTCTGAGCATTTTCTTCATGTATTATTACTTTTGCTGTGGCAATAAATAAGCACACCATCAATCAAACTAACAACATTGTAAACTTAGGAAGTGCAGATAAAATATACGGTGCATTAAAAAATACTTTGACCGGGTGAGCTTTTTTGTAGCTGGTTTGCTTGCTGCTGGTGCCGATGTAAATTTGGGGGAAGTATATCCAGAAATTTATGGAGCTTGGAATCCTGCCTACAAAGCATTGACCTGATTCCACTTTATAACCTAATAACGTTCCCTGGCACTGTTAGTGTAAATTTTAAATATAATTTTATGATGCTAAGAATTAGTGGTGTAATAATGTAAACACAACGTGGACCGTAACTCACCCTTTCCCCTCCCACACTGGGAATGCCAGGCTCCTTGCTGCTTCCTTCTCCAGCTTATCCTGAGGTTGGGAAGTTGTGCAAGAGTTTAAAAGTGATTCATGGAAGGAACCAGCTTGCCAGCCCTGAACCCCGAAGCTCTCTGTTTGCAGAAGTACAGGGTAGCTGCTAAACAAGCATCTGCTTTTGCTCGGGTGGTGTTTCAGCCATGACCTCGGGTGACCACGCTGAGGTGTGAGACAGAGGTTCAGGCAACATATTCCAGGCAGTCCCTGCTGCCTCTCATCTGCCAACTTGCCGTTTTCCTGCTTTTTATCCAAGAGAAATCTGATTCCTCTAAAGTTAATGACCAAAAAAAAAAGTCTTTTTTTTTGTTTGTTTGCCAGTTTTCCCTCTCTTTTTTCTCCTTCTTTCCTTTCCTCTTCTTTCTCTTTCCCTATTTAATTTTGGTTTTTAATGTTTGTTTTTTGTTTGTTTGTTTGTTTTTTTTAATCTAATCTAACTAACAGAGCATCCAGATTCTGTGGTCTAGATACCTTTATAAAAACACAGTCTCTGTCTCTAATATTTTACCCTCTTGGCTTTATTACAGCACAGAGTGGGAGGGTGAGAAAGCCATAGGGGACACAGGGAAAATGGTACACTGCATCTCAGCAGAGCAGATGAACAAAGGATGTGTTGTATTTACATAATATATGAGTAAAGAGCTATGTAAGTATTGTTTCTTGTGGGGTCCCGAAGGGCTTTATTGAGTAAATTATGGTCCCCACTTAGGTTCACTTTGTGATCAAATTCCTTCCGGACAAGGTGGCTTGGATAAGGCACAAAGATTGTTGCTGACTGAGGGGTATTGAAAAGAAAGTCTTAAAAAAACAACCCTGAAGTTGAAGATGAAGGATTTTGATGGCAGGAAAAAAGGGGAGCTGGATGCTTTGAGATGAGTAGTGGAGGAATTGGTGGTGGTGGCTATGTCTGGTCCTGAAAGGAGATGACTCGTACTCTTCTGGGAAAGGAAGGGTGAGAATCCACTGCCAAGAGTTGAGTTTGTTTTGCCAAAGATGCCTACATTGCAGTCAGCGATAGTAGAGCTCTAGTTTCCTTCTGTAGAAAGGGGAGATCTAGCTAATGCTACCAGGGATTGTGAGGGAGCAGTATGAAGGAAAAATAGGAAAGATTCCCTCAACTGAATGCTCTGAATGACAAGAGATGCACAGGGGAAAACAAGTGAACTGGGACACCAATATAAGGTGGAGACTCTTGATAGGCGGAGGGGTCATTGTGTTAAACGCTCAGGGACGTTCTACCTGTTACCATGTAGGTTGCCTATCATTCAAAATAAATGAGACCCATTTTCCTTTGGAAAATGGAAAACACTTTGATGAGACTTGGACTCCTGATCCTGGCCATAAATAGAGACAGAGTGTGAAACTGTACAAAATAAGGTTAGGAGAAACCCCACACAATATCACAAGACTGTGAAAGATCCCTACAAGCTTCATCCTTAGGAGAGGATGATAACTCAGGGTCTCTGGTCAGTCTCCAGCTTTGACTGGAAAATAGCGTGGTGAAATCCCCATGAAATCATAACTATATATGTATGACGCACCATAAAGGAACAAAACGAATTCATTCAGGGCTAGGACCACACAGCCTGAGAGAGGTTTCATCACCCTCTTTAGCAGAATTCTCATGATGTCTCTCACTGGGGATTCACTCAGGTATTGCTGTGATGAGGGCCATAACACGTATGCGAGAGAAAAGGAGAGACAGGGTTCTCATATTTCTGAGACTCCATTATTTCTGCAAGCTATAGCAAAACACATTTGCAGGCATTCTACGAGGAGCTATAAATAAGCAAAATTAAACTACCATCGACCCAATGAATACAGCCCATTTCATGTGGTGTTTTCTCTGCAAAAGCTCTCTGACTTGATAACTGGCAAAATCTGGTGATTTGAGGTGTGCATCGCTGCTGATACGAGTAATTGGCAAAGGTGGAGGATATTATTTTAAAGAGCCTGACTCATTTGAAAGCATTTAAGGAGCAGAATGAAGCTACACACACAAAATCAATCAACAGAGTCCGCTTTCAAATGTGTTGCCCTAGTACAGATTAAACTGGATTTTAGGTCCTCTGGAATCTGAACCAGCTCCTGTTGGAATCTGGAGAAAGGCTTAATTTATTACATACCCAAGACAAAAGGGCTGGGATTGTGCCCTTCCTTGGTACAATTGTTGTCAGTGGATGTTTTTATCTCCCTACACCATGTGAAAACTGTGGTCTTCCAACCTAGGTGATGTCCATTGCAGAAGAAGGGTGAAGAGAAACTACATCTGCTAGAAAATGCCCAAGATAACTCTTTTTTAAGGACACTTCTGCTTGGGTCCTGCTGCAGGGTCTGCTCTGAGCAGGTTGATATTTTACCCTCAAAAATATAAACCTGACCAGGCACCCAAAGCTGACTGGGTAGGGCTTGACACAGGCTGCAAAACGAGTACTATGTTTGAATTCAAACCCAGAACCTAGTCCAAGCTCTGAGGTTTTATGCAGTGCATCACCCAATGAAATTGCCTTTTCCCCCTCCCTGTTTCAATTAGAAAGAACATTAGGTCAATCAGATAATGCCACATTGGGAGGATTTCCTCTTTATGGCGCTTGCCTCTTCAATTATCTATAATGAACTTCCTCACAGCACTGCAAAGCTTTTTATATGCAAACGAATCCTGTTTTGGGGCTGCCGCAATCACTGCTTGTTAATGAACTTGAAACAAGTGTTATCGGAAAGGTTACAGCACCAGTGGTGGGGGGAGGACGGGATAAAGCTAGACAAGAAAGACCAGCCTGCAGAGCCAGGATTGGCCTGCAGGTAACATAGTGGACTATCTCCAGCCCCCATCCTCCAGCCCCCTTCAGAGGCTTTGCTGTTTGACAGACATCAAGCAAAATGCCCACTCTTGGGAAATGGCTGCTCAGCAGCAGATAGGGCTTTCCCATCCTCCTGTCCCACTGATTCACTCTGCCAATGCATCTCTCTCAACTCCTATTGCTGCGCAGAAAAAAAATGAAGGTGATTTTGCCAAGGTCTTTTCTTATGCCAGGAGAGAGTGAGGGCGCTGATTCAAAGGCCTCAGGACATGTTGGGCAGGTGAAGGGGAAGATTCAGGGGGTGTTGAAGCCATGCAGTCCCAAACGGTATTTACACATAGTATCTGCTGGTGTGATCAGAACTGGAAACTCTCACTATTGTTTTAATATAGCCTAGACCACCTCCTTCCCCTGCCCTCTGGGTTTTTATAGGTCTAAGTCACCCAGAGTTAGATTATGCCTCACTTTCTCACACTGAGTAGCTACTTAACCGTGCAGCTAGCCTTAACGCTGGTGTGCCTTGATAAGGTGGGATCATTGGACTCAAGGTTGGAAAGTCTTTCTACACTGTCAAGCCTTGCCCTTTTGTCAAGACAAACACTTCTATGACACTTTAACCATTGTGTTTCAGCATTAGTAGTTCCCTGGGGGCATTTCCTCATAGGACCGGACAACAACAAGAGCAGAGAGCGTTGGTCCTCAAGCACTCCTGCAGGTCAGACACAGCCTCTTTCCCCACTGGCTGTGTCTTGTGCATGATGAGGTGTAAAGCATCTTCCACTGCTGATATACTCATCTTCCTGGAGCCTCCTCACACGTGTCTGCTTGTTGAAGTGCTACCCAGCACCAGGATGCCCAAGACAGCAGAAAATCACAGTGGTAAAACTCATTACTGCAATTTAGTACCACATGGGCTTGCCACCTCCAATCCTTATACCATCCAGCCAGGTTAACATGATGGCTTATTAAACCTCAGTTTTTGGTAACACTTATTAAGCTAGACATTATGCCAGATTAGCCACCCAAAATGGCCACCAGACCCAAGATAGTTTGCCTCCATCCAGTTCCAGTGACTGTGTGCTTGGCTGTCCTGGTTCTGGTGTTAGCCTGGGCAAAGCCGTTGAAGTCCATCAGCAGCTGTCAAGTACTTACACCATTAGCATCACCCTGTAAGTGCAGATGAGAAATCAGGTAGCTCCAAAGGGCTCTTCAGCCTGGGATCCCCACTAGGACCGACAGACCCTGGGGACTGAGGAAGGCTTCTGAACTTCACTGCAGTGCCACACTGGGTGGTTACTGGATTTTCTTCCTGCCCCTGGCCATGGATCAGCTCACACCCGCAGTGTGATGATTGATGGCTCTTGTAATTCTATTCCTGGTTGGTGTAACTGCAGATGTTACACGTCTAATCCATTTCTTTATCTTCCTAAGTTATTTGCTTCAGTAAGATGCTTCCACCATCTGCTCTAACAAGCTCCCAGACTTTCATAAGTCATAAATTACACTTTTGAGACTTTCAGTCCCTTTCCATAATTTCCAGCCGTGGATCAGTCATTTTCCTTCTACCGTCCCTTGCCCACACCTACAGATTAAGCTCGCACCTCTTTATGTAAGTTATCTGACTCTGCTCGCACCAACTGGACCTGGCTTTAACGTTGGGCAGGAAAGGCTGTGATGGTGTTGCTCTCTGGACTGGACAGGGTGGCTGCATCATCTTGATATCATGGTGCTCTACAGTGGGCAGGCAGCGTGCCAAACACAGTGCAGAGAAGAAAAAGAGGGGACGGGCTTTCTCTTGGCATCTAGGAGTTGAAAAGACTTAAGAGAGGGGACAATCGGGCACTCACAAGTGATCGAGACAGCGTGGTCTGTGCATATGGCATGCTTATGTTTTGTAGCCTGTTGTAGTGTTTTTTTAAAGGATCCCATTTTATATCAGACTGCCTTGGATTAGCCAGGCAAATGCTGCAGTAATTTCCTAAAGAGTTGATAGCTTCCTAGAATACATGAATTTGACAGCTTGCAGTTGTCTCATTGCACTATGAAGCAGCGTGTGTTGCTACTCTAACTAAAGCTGTGCAAATTGACGCGACTTTGAATGAAGTCTTCTGCATCGCAGCTTTGGGTGCCCAGACCTCTACCTGCGCGAGGGACCCACCAAGAGGCATTGGATTAGCAACATCCACTTAGCATTGCTCCTTTTATGAAATAACAGCAAGGCTTTCCAAGGGATGTCCACACACTGTGTAACAGTTGTTTCTTGGGAGATGGATTCATCTGTTATAAATATTCTGTCCCCTTCTAAGCCAAAACAAACTCTCTTTTTAGCAGCCCAGACTCTGTAGTTTACAACGTGTCTTGCTGGAGCACGCTGGAGCTGTGCCTTTTGTACAATGGTGCATTGGCTGTTGGGGAGGCAAGGAATTATTCTCAGTTTTTTGCTTTGTTCACTTCTCATGTCATGGTATTGAGACCAGGATAAGTCCCTGGATGGGACATGATTACTTTCCCAGTACCTGATTAACAGGGCAGGTCTTAAAAAGCACCAGAGGTAGCTTCCTTGGGTCCTGAAGGTTGAAAGTCTGTAGTGCAAACAAGGGAGATAGGAAAGGATGGACTGTAAAAGAAATCCTTCCTCACCTGTTTATCTAAGCCTTCACAATAATGCTCCTTGAATACGCTTGTAATAGGCTGAGGCCCAGGGAGATGCAAAGGCTTTCTAATCGCTTGAAGCGAAGCGTGAAGTGAGAAGGTTGAGAAGTGTCAGAGGACTCCACCTGGGGCAGGGAAACCCATGTGCTGACTTGGCGTGTTGTTTTCTCTCACCCTAGGACTGTCCCCAGCTGCTGCAGGCAGAGAAGATCCTGGTGCCGGTGGAAGTCGTCAAGCCGATCACGCTGAAGGCCAAGAACCTGCCCCAGCCACAGTCGGGCCAGCGAGGCTACGAGTGCATCTTGAACATCCAGGGCAATGAGCAGCGGGTGCCTGCACTGAGGTTCAACAGCTCCAGTGTGCAGTGCCAGAACACTTCGGTGAGCAAGCCCTGCGTGCTCGGGAGAGGTGCAGGGGCCAAGGAGGACCAGGAGTGTCTACAGCACTGTCCCAGTGGGATCTGGTGTTGTGTTGCGAGCCTTTTTACCTTATTGTGTACCCGATTCCAGCCACAATCAAGGAAAGGCTGGTTGTTAGCTTGCAAACTGCCCTTTTTGCTCTTTAGGATGGCTGGTGTCACCACACAGGAGTTGCTCCTGCCCTTGGATCCCAGGATTTGTCCATGCTGGAGCACCTTAGCCATGACCTGTGGGTATTACTTGCAGCTTAACCTACCCCATATCCTCACAGGGCCACATCCTTGTATGTATTCAGAAAAGGTTTCAGAGGGACAGGTGTTCACATCAACACTGAGAATTAAGGTTATTATGTGGGGTTTTGGTGATGAGACATATAAAACCCCATATAAACAGTCTGACGGATGCCAGCACGTAACGGGTCCAAAGAAGGGTGAGATGCTGAAGGTTTGAGACCAGCCTTCCTCCAGTCATTGACTCACTGCATGACCTTTGGTTAGTCCTTTTCCCTCTGGCCACCTCTGCTTCTCCATCTGCAGTGTAGGACCAGTAACCCCCACCCCAGAGATCCTGTGTGGGTCACGGTGGTGTTGTCACCACAGCAATGACAGCCTTGGGGGCAAACGCTGGCATCTGCCAGGAGCTGTGCATATGTGCAGTGGTGGTCTCTGCATCTCCGGAGGCTTCTCTGTGAGATTCATGTCTCCCAGACATGCATTTGAGTCATTCTCATTGCTGCTACTATGAGATGATTTATTAGTCAAAGAGCTAATTACAGGCTTTAGCCACTTCGCTGCAGCTCTGCCACTCCATGCCGGGCAGCGCTTGTTAAAATCCGTCACAACATATTCTGCTGCATTAGGCAGCGTGCTGAAAATTATAGGCAGTTCACACATTTTACGATTTGTCGCAAACAAGCAACTTCCCAATGACACTCTCGTATTTGTTCCTTTGTCCCCCTCCCTCCCCCTGATTTTCATTACTGGTTAGTGGCCCATGAGCATCCAGGTCTGAGGTTTCAAATAAGAAAGCATTACACTTAAAAAAAAAATATATTTTATTTTACAATAGTGAAAGCCTGCAGCTAAAGGGTATTATATGGATCTGGACAGATTTTATATATGTGTCCAAAAAGTCTTAGCAGGGAAGACAACAGCCACCCTTTGGAGTCATGAATTTTCTGGCACAGATAGGCATCAGCATGAGATACCTTGGGATGATTTTAAGCACAGTTAGGCTGAGTGGGGGACTGACTGCCTCAGCAGTCCTGGAGAGTCTCTCTCAGCATCCGAGTTTGTGGTATCCAATAAATGAGCCTGGTTTTCAGAGGTAATGATATCTGTTCCCATACTGCATGCTCCAAGAAGTTGCCAGTGCCTAGGACAGGAGAAGTGGGCTTCGATGAATGCCCAGAAGCATTTGCTCATGGGATGCCTGAGTGCTGCGACAGCACCATGTTGATTTTAATGCTTGTTTTGATGCCAGACCACTCAAGGCTACTCCTGGGCTGTGCAGGGTGGCAGGGCTGAGTCTCGGGTTAATGCCAAGGCACACCATGACCTTGCTGCTGTGCGGTGTCTGTAGGACGCCTGTCCCATGTTTGGTGGTGGCTAAGGTGGATCTCTCTCTTCTCCAGGGAGAAAGACTTATTTTGGAATAGACTCAACTCTTTTCTACCCTGTTTTCTGCCTCCTCTCTCCCTCTCCCTCTCCGTCTCCCTCTCTTTCCTCCTCTTTTCTTCTCTTTTCTTCTCTTTCCTTCCCTTTTCCTCCCTTTTCTTCCTTTTTCTTTTGAAGGCACTTTGACTCTCTGATTTATTATCTTTTTCCTGAGGAATGTTATTTCATTGTTGCTCTGAATTTGCCAGACACTGAGAGAAAGAAATGTGGAAGGGAGAGACAGACAAAAGAAAGAAACATTCACACAGATATAAAAAGGGAACAGAGAAGCCCCGGCTCTGTTTGAGCAGGTGGCAGAGGACACAGACAATAAGGAAGGGGTGCTGTAGATATGTCTCCATCATGATTATTTCCTTCCCTGCCAGAATTAGCATTCAGTCTGAAGCCACTGTGATACAATGAGCCCCTGCTCCAAGGGTCACTTGGCTTTAGAAACAGCCGTATGAGCTTGCTTGCAAATGGAATCAGCCCCCTTCGACAGAGCTTTTTACTCAGCAGAGTTGCTGGATGAGACACTGAATGTAGCACCTGCATTGCAGGCTTGGAGAAGGTCCAAAGGAGGGTGGGAGGATGTGTTGTGATGGTGCGTCCCTGAAGGGATGCTATCCTGCCAGCAGATCTTTCTGTTGGTGATGCATGCTAGACTAAGCAATCACTCTTGGCTTGTTTTCCTTCATAAGCCTCAAGATCTACCCCTTCCCGTCATATGCTAGGCACCAATGAGCTCAAATTCAGCTCTTGCAGAATAATTTCTGCAAAATGCAGGAGTTTTTCTCCTTTCACACATGGTAGGATCAGGAAAAAGCCTTAACTCTTGCTCTCCACTGCCTGGTCCCTCAGGATTTATACCAGGATAGCTGAGATCAGAACCATCTTAAGCAGGCACTTTTTTAAGTGTCTCCAACTTCAGTTAAGAGAAGTTATAAGGACACCCAGGTGGGACCAGCCTATCTGACGGTCTGTCAGTAATGTCATATCCAGCACTGATGGTGCCTAGGTGCTCGGTCCAGTCAATAGCCAGCTCTGTCTCTCCCCCTGTCTTTCCTAGAGATACTTCATTTGATAACAGCAATAACTCACTGCAGGCAGCACGCTTCGGGACAATTATTGTTCTTGTCAAGTGGTTTGAGACTCGCAGCTCTGGGCTTTGTCCTCTATCACACCACCCAAGGCACGCAATTATCACTCAGAGAGACCCTGCCTGCCATTCCTTATTGCACTTATGATAGCTCTGCCGACAGTCTGGACACAGAGTGATGGGAGGAAATGAAAAGGAGGAAAGCTAAGGAGGCATATAAATAAGTAAGTAAAAAACATCAGCAGAAATGGCTGAGAGCAATCTCCCCAGTGAGAAGCAGTGGGATCCCCAGTACTTGCAATCAGCCCAATATTAGCAGCCGTTGGCATGAGGAGTAGGGAGGTGGGTGAGAGATGACCCACCTGACCATGCCGTGCGCATTGCCATCACCTGCTTCAATGACTAAGCCCACGTTCTTGCTTGGTGTGAGCCTGCCCGTTGCCTGGCCTTGGCACACACAGGCAGCACACACTGATTTCCAGCAGCAAAATCCCTGGTGACAATTTGCCTCAAGTCCTTCACAGGTCCGTGTGTCGGGAGACCTGAGACGATACATCTGAAAGTGCTGTGTAACACAGGGATAGGAAAAGCAAGTATGTTTTTTTTGTCACATCATTGCACTCGAGCAAAAGATCTGAGGCGTTTGACTCTGTGATGTGGCTCACACAGTGGAGGACGTGATAAAAAACCCCAGAGCTGGGAACAAATGAGGAGCTATTCACAGAAATTGTGGGAAAACACACTTATGGGTGGCCAAAGGAAGACGAGCACAGGGCTGTGAGTCGTACATACACCTCCCTATTATTACGATGCATTATTATTATTTATCTACATTCAAATCATGGAATCACGGAATCTTCAGAGTTGGAAGGGACCTCTAGAGATCATCTAGTCCAACTCCCTGCTAAAGCAGGATTGCCTAAAGCACATCACTCAGGACGGCATCCAGGCGGGTCTTGAAAATCTCCAGAGAAGGGGACTCCACAACCCCCCTGGGCAGCCTGTTCCAGTGCTCTGGCACCCTCACCGTAAAGAAGTTTTTCCGTGTATTTGAATGGAACAATATCACAGAGAAACCCCAATCATGGTGTGGACTCTATTGTCCTGGGTGATACCCAGGCATAAAAATTCAGTCCTGGATCTGGGAAGCAAACAGTCCAAGAAGACAGGATGACTGTGGGCAAGAAATTTTCTGCCTGAAGTTTATGGCTGGAAAATTGATGCAAAGAGAGATTGAATGATTTGCATAGGATCACATAAGGAGTTGGTGGCAGAGCCAGCTACAGGAATCAATCCCCAGACCCAAGCTCTAATCACATGATTGGGTTTTGTGCTGTCAGGGAAAACAGACTAACACTAAAATACTAGTAAAAGGATGTTTGCCTGCAGATCTTTCCCTGCTATTGGACATGCTCAAGGTACAAGGAGGAAACATCGTGTAACCGCTCTTGCTTTATCATCCTACGTGTGCCCAAACCAAACTACTAAAGGGCTTTACCCAGTGATACAGCATCCCAACGCATCAAGCATGGCTATGGATTTGCACAAACTGCATGGCTCAGAGGTCTGTAAAGTTGAGTTCCTCTAATACAGAGTGCCTGCAGTAATGGGATGCCCAGAGCAGCCAGGAACTTGAGATTTCTGATATGCAAAGTGTCTTACCATGATGTTTGCATAGATGCGATTTTGCAGCCATCCTCTTGGCCTGACAACAGTGGACTTCCAGTAGAGAAACAGTCAATGTGTTTCTAGTTGCTTGCGTACAATATGTTAAACCGCTCACAACATGGCAAAATGGCCAAGCGATGTGATGGTTCAGCCCATGTTGCAGGAGTATCTCTACTAGCGAAGAGTTTAAGAGACAAAGAACCGGTACTTGGGAGTTCAAAACATACTGTATTGTTCATGTGAATTACAACAGCTCCTTCTAGCAGCTTTTGGGCATTTCCTGTTGAGAGTCAGTCTGCCTTTCTGCAAGGGCAGCCTCTCTTTCTCAGTTTGTGCCTCTAAATTGCCCGTAATTTTCTGCTTTGATTTGATTTGCATGGTGGGAATCCGGATTTGGCAGAGTTAGGGGCCAGATTTACATCTTTTCATCAGTTTTGCCTGTGCTGGAGAAAATTGCGCAAGGCAATACATACATACAAAGCCCGATGGTTTGAATGCTCTTAGCAGGAGTATCCGGGACGCTCTGCTGTTAGTCCTGAAGATCGATACACCATCCCTTTTTTCTTCTTTGAAACATATTTCCATCTTATTGTTACAGCCAAGCGAATCCTTTTCAAAGACTCCTATTGAGTTCAGTGGGCTTTGAACAGGGGTCACAATGAGTTAGCAGCTCCTGTGGTCTGAAGAGGACGGAGCATTTACTCGCTGTTACTTTGCAAATTGCTCTGTTTCGCTGCTGTGCAGCCCACGAGCTGTCTGAGCTCTCCGGGCACGGAGAACATCCTCATTCCAGCCCCCAGCTGGCTTCATCCTTGGAGCTCTTCCATGGGGATCCTGTTGTTTATTCCCTCGCATCCGTTTCCAGTTCTGGATCAAGTCTGCTGAGTTAACAAGTCTAATATGTGTTTGCCCCTGGTGCCACAGACAGATAAGATCTGAAATCCCAGCTGGGCTCCTGCTGCTGGCGCTTGGATCCTCAGTGGGATGAAAGGCTCTGGGGGACTCCAGCTGCCTGTCCCTTGGCAGCCCTGTCTAGGCTCTGCTAACAGCTAAATCCCAACACACAGACAGGCACACAGTATGGCTTTCTCAGGCACCTACAGACTCAACTTTTGACTTAAGGGTGACCAGTGGTTCTTTATATATATGCTCTGTCCCATTACCAATCAGCATCTGCGAAGTGTTGGGCAAAGCAGGCATTTGCAAAGCTCCTGAGTGGCAGAAGATTAATTATTCCTTACTTTTCAGGCTCTCTCCTTCCCACTCCTGTCTCCCCATCCTTGCTTCTAGCTCCAAAAAGCTGTGAAAAGTCAGTGTTGTGAGTCCAAGCGGCTCTGCATCATCTTGCATCTTGCTGGCAGTGACACCGAGAAGTGTCATAAAAATGCTAATACCGAATGAGACTGGCGGGTAGAGCCCAATTGCAAAGGACTCTGCTAACCTGTGGCTGCTCTTTACTTCCATGGTAACCACAAAGCTTATATCCATAAATATCCTACAACTAGATTGTAATCACAGGGTCTTACGGATTAGTGGCTAATTGTGTTTAGTTTGTCCAAAGAGAAATTACCGTGCAACTAGCACTCACTCTGCCGTAATGGACAGAAATCACCATATACGATTTACTCTGCAATTATATGGCAATTAATGGATACAGAAAACCCTATCTCTAAAGGCTCAAAGCTTCAGCATCTCTGTGGAAAACCACACTGAGACTTTAAGTGATGGGGAAACTCTTTCATGGTCTCTAAGACATACCCAACCAAACCAGACAGCTTATTGAATTCCATTTAATCTTGCAGAAATCACCTTTTTTTCAAAAGTGGGAGTTCGTCCCACTATAGATCCCAGTGCAGTGGGAGATTCCTGATCTCAGGAGGGTAAATCCTTATGTGTGCTGCGGTCAGTAATAGCCACAGACATGAAATGTCTCTCTCCTTCTTGCCTTGTTCCCATTCTGTCCTTTAAGCCACCGTCTCCTCTCCCATTACGAGGCTTTTTGCCTTTTGGGGAAGTGTTGGACGGGAGCTGTTGGTGGAAGTGGGTACCTGGGTAGGCAACTGGGTGAACCCTGTGTGAACTGGCTTATAATAAACCAAAATCTAGCTGAAAAAATGGACCAAGCACCATGTGTCAGAGAGCTCTCTGCGTGGAGGGGGCCTTCAGAGATCAGCTTCCATTTCCATCGTTAAGGCCAGATCTGTGTACCTTGACTGTGCCTGACAAGTGTTTGTTTAAGTGTCTCCAACTCTCTCAGAAGATTTCTGTGGCTTCCTTAATACAGATAATACAGATGGAAATTGGATACCCCCTACTCCAGCTGAAGCCTTTCCCATTCTGAGTAGAGAAAAATAATTGCCTCCTGGGGTTTACGTATGTAACAAACTCTAGCACATCCCCCAAATGAGATTTGCTTTATTTTTTGGCAGCAATATGGCATTGTTGATTCACAATCTGTTTGTGATCTTCAGTACTCCCCAGACCCTTTCCTGCAGCACTGGCCAGTCACTCCAATTTCGTGTTTGTCTGCATTGATTCCTCCTACTGAAGAATACTCAGTACTTGCCTGTATTGAATTTCACTTTGTTGATTTTGGCCCGGTTCTACAATTTATTAAGTTTGTTTTGAGTTCTTAGCCCTGCTTTTGGATGTTCTTGCACCCTTTCCCAGACCAATGTCGTTCACGAAATCTGTAGTCTGTCATCCCAAGTCAGTAGTGAAAATACTGAATAATGCCAGACCCAGGACAATACTCCATTTGAAACACTTTCCTAGCATGACATTGAATTATTTAACTTCTCTTTTTTTTGGCAGCTTTTGCATATACCTTATGGTGGCTTCTTTTAGATCGTATTTCCCTAGTTTGTTTATGGGAATCTCCTGTAGGACAGTAGCGAAAACTCTACTGAAATCAAGATAAATCACATTTGCTGCCTCCCCTTTACCCACAAAGCCATTAAGCCTGTCAAAAAAGGAAATTAGATTGGGTTGACACAATTTGTTCTTGACAAATCTATGCTGGCTGATTTTTATCACCTTATCATCTTGCAGGTGCTTATAAATTGATTGTTTAATAATTTGATGTACTTTCTTTCTGGGAAGCCAAGTTAGGATGACAGGTCTATAATTACACAGAACCTCCATTTTGCCCCTTTTTAAGGTATTATTTCCATGATATGCCTGTTCCCTGCTTTCTGAGGCCTCAGTCAGCTTCCAAGAGTTCTTCAAAATATCAATATAAATAAATAACCTCACATATACGCTCAGCATCTATGGAGTACACAGGAGAGGTATATTTGGATGGTAGACCCACAACGCATAATGTACTCCTTAGAGGTGCACCCAGGAGTTGGCCAAATATTCTTCAGAGCTGTGCTCAACACCTAGAAGGTAGATTTCCAAGATAAGTCCCATCACATGCAACTATGCTTAAATCATGGAATATTCACCTAATGGCTAAGAAGGCTATTGAAAGGGGCACGGCTTGCTCCATTGGAATCACAACTTAGAGAGCATCCCATGGCTTTCTGGCAGGTAACGGCTGGTGGGGAGGCAGGTGACAGCTCCTTTTCTCTTGTTCACAACTTGCGGCACCACCTGTTGCCTTGTCCCACCCCAACCCCTCCCCACCTCTGGGCACCATTTAAATCTGAGTTTGGGTTTTCTTTTTTCGCTCTCCCACTTCTAGTATTCGTACGAAGGGATGGAGATTAACAGCCTGCCAGTGGAGCTGACGGTCGTGTGGAACGGGAATTTCAACATTGACAACCCAGCACAGAACAAAGGTAAAGAGTTATTTCAACTTGTCCTTGGAAGCGGTAACCTTAGCAACGGGCCACATCGCTCCCTGCACTTAACAAAGCCGCCACCGTCTCCCTGTGCTGTCTGGTGCATACTTGTTCTCTGCACTCTGCAAATTACCAATTTTTTTGTGTGCTTTGTGTTTCTCCCCCCCCGCACTTCTCTCTTTGCACCTGAGAAATACAACTCTCCCTCCCACTTGTGTTGCTTTCCCTCTTCCTTCATCATCTTTGCCTCCCGCTTCTCCCCACATGTTTGTGTCTTGTTTTTATGCCTTTCCCTCTCCAGCTTTGTCCCCTTTTTATTTCTCCTGCAGTGATGCTCTTCAAGTTAACATGCCAGGAGATCGGGCACGCTCTGCTCAGAGGCAATATAGTAATGCACAGGGGAAGGGGGAGGTGGAGGAGAAAGGCTGCAGCTTGCCAGTGGGAAAAGTCTGAACAAAATAAAATTATAATAGCAAAGGACCGAAAACCACTTCCTGCCCAGAGCCTGTCTCTGTTTAACTACCACCCATGGCACAGGATTGATGTGCTCCTCACAGAAGGATTTTGCATGTCCAGGCACAACCATGAGGCAGGCATTTTTGCTGGAGATGGACGGTCCATTCACATCATCTTCTTCCTTCTTGTTCATTACCCTCAGCCACCCTGAGGCCTTTCCCTCAGACAGCCTCTCCTCTTGGCTGCTCTGCATTTACAGCTCAGACCTGCAGACTCCCTCCTTCTCACAACACCACCTCTCCGAAGTTTCTCCCTCCCTTGCTTTACCTTCTTGGACACTTTCCACATCTTCTCCCACTCCATCTCTCCCCACCAGGTACCCCCATGTTCCTTTCACACCATTTCACACCCACCCTCATGCTGAGAGATTGTGGGTGAGGTTTCTACCAACACCACATCGAATCTGGAGAGCAAGAGAGAAGGCAACTCTTGTCCACACGACATAACCTCTTCTTTTCCTTCTCTCCCTGTACCCACTTCTGTGATGTCTTTCTCTGCTGACTCGAATAGCCAGCGGGTTTTAATACCCAATCTGTATGCAAAAGGTCCTTCACAGTCCTCCCCAAAACTGTGGCTCTTGGAAGTTAAAACAGGCTGGAGACCCTCATCTGTCACTGGCATCCAGCAGCGTGGCACAGCCCATGTTCACACTGCCAACCTCTCTCCACGCTGAAGCTGTCTGCCCTGTCTCCTGTTCTCCAAGCTGTGCGAAAGCATTGCCAGGACATTGTTAATTTTCATGGGCCCGACCAGTGCCATGAACAGCGCTAGTCTTTAACTGTGAGTTGGAGGTCTGTTTTTGGGCTCAGGTCCTGCTTAGTTTTCTCCTACCATTATACCCTGAGCGTTCCTGATGCAACGTGGTCCACACCAAGAGTCTGAACCCTTTTTTGGGCAGTACTGAGCTGTCCTAGGTGATATAGGAGCAAAATCAATCTCATAATCATGATGATTGTGTCTTTAGGCATGTCTGTGCTGGTAACATAATCCAGACCAGGGTACGAACTAAAGAAACATCTGTGGTGCTTAGGATTTAGCGTAGGCTCTTACAAGTTCTTGGGTTATTCAAACCCAAGAGGTTATAAGTAATGACTAGGAAAAATTCGGGAAGTGGCACTGGCTGGTGGCTATCCCAAATGAGTAGTTTGGATGATACCATCATGTTTTGGGTCGGGAGGAGAGCTTAGGCATGTACATGTGGATATTCCACATGGAGACATACCACACGGCTTTCAAGGACAGAGCTTTACTTACTAGAATAAATGTAGTGGATCTGAGCAAACCCAAATCCCTGGCAGGGCTTTGCGCAGTGCTGCAACCAAGTAGGCCGCCTTCTCTGGAAAACTGAGAGGGAGAGGCAGCGGCAGGATTAGACCCAGTTGCTTTCTAAGTGCAGTTGCACTGGGGTACGCTGTCTGCAAGCAACAAAGATGCCCCTATTTTCATAGCCACATGGGCTGGGCTGGTAGGCTGAGGGGCTAGACTAAACCAAGGCCACTGAAGTGCCTGCAGAGATACTCACTGATAGCATTGCCAGCAGAGCAACTCAGCAAATTTGAGGGAATCTAAGAGAAAATTGATGAAAGGGCTGTATCCCAGGAGGCCTGTACCACACTGTGATTGACAGTTGTTTTGCAAACTTTTCTTGCACCCAAGCTGGAGAAATAAAAAGTTTCTGAGCTTTTCCTTGCGCTGGTTAATACATGCTGATTTCTGGGATGCAGGTATGAAAAGACAGCCAGAGCTTTTCAGCACACATATCCAAAGCCTTTGAGCTTTGGGATTGTGAATAGTAACAACAACAGGCAAGACTTTGGTCACCTACTGAAACAGCAAAACAGAAGCACAAAAGGAAAATCCCCCATTTTATAAAGAAATCCACTAACACACCCACAAATACAGAAAAAAAGCAAGTCTGAAACCCTCGATTCTGCTGTCTTCATCTTCAGGGAGGAAACTTTTGCTATCAGCCTCCTGTGCAACCCAGGCCTCAGTTTACATATTTGTAAAATAAGGATAAATAACATGATCTTATTTCATAGGAGGACTGCAACATTTTTAGGCTTTATTTAGGAAAAGCTTTGAATGCTTCTAATCACTTAGCAGCCCAAGATGGAGCTAAGCATTAATCATTGCTGTCTGTATTAGAGGAGGATCAACTTAGCACTTCAAAGTGTAACGCAGACTGAATTTCTGGAGCAGAAGAAGGGGGACAGTCTGATTGTGAATCCCTGGATTCAGTCTTATAGTGTGCCATTGTGGACTTACTATTATCTCTTAAGGTTTCTGTTAAGGAGGAAACCTGAGTGGCATCACCTTAGCGCACAGTTCTGGGTAGTTTCACACCAGCCAAATCCCCAAGTTTATGCTGTGGGTAAACCAGGTCTAGGAAAAAAATTATGATGAAGAGCTGAGGCTGAAACTGGTTATAGATGGCACTGCATGACATTCAGACAGTCTCCGAAAAAGGAGGGGACTGCCCAAGCAGCCCTCCCTCCAACCTCCTGCTTGCAGCCCATCACCCTACTGAGGACAGCATCCTTCCTTCTTCTCTCAGCTTCCAAATATATCTTGCACAAGGAATGAACTCTGACAAGTGCAGTTTGTTTCAAGAATGATATAAACATTTTTCCCCTGATTATTTACCCCCCTGGAGAGGTCCCATCCTGCCTCTGGGATGAGCAGCCCAGAACGCCTTTCCCTCTCTCACTCCTCATTCTGCCCTCTGACATCCCACCACCCTCCCAGGCTGTTTGCGTCTCTCAGGTCCTCTCTGTTTTCCTGTCCCTGCAGTTCACCTGTACAAGTGCGGGGCCATGCGGGACAGCTGCGGACTGTGCCTGAAAGCTGACCTGGACTTCGAGTGCGGCTGGTGCGAGGGGCAGAACCAGTGCACGTTGAAGCAGCACTGCCCAGCCCAGGACAGCCAGTGGCTGGAGTTGTCCAGCACCAAGGGCAAATGCACCAACCCCAAGATCACGGATGTAAGTCATGGATCTGCAAGAAGCTGGGGTATTCCCTCTTGTACCCTTTCCTTCGTTTATTTTCCTGATTTGTCTTTGGGTTGGTGAGGGGAAGGTCAGGCATGAGGCCTGCTGGGTCAGGCAGAGCACCAGACAACCTTGGGGACGGGAGGCCATGGTGACCTTCAAAGGTAGGCGCACAACTTCAAGTGTCTGCAACACAGGGGTGAGAAGGGTGTCGGAGTTCCCACCATAGTCAATGTGGACATGGATCAGTTGCACAAACACAGTATGCTAGTGCGATCTGAGGAACCCCAGAGCATCTGGCCTGCTCACATAGGGCTGGCAGATGTGATGTGAAGCTTTTAGGAGCAGCTGAAGGTGAGACAAGATACTCTGGGGCATCTCAAATGGATGGCGTGAGGGTAATGAAAGGAGCCCAACTGTCTCTTGAAACCAGCCTGGTTGAGAAAGAGATGTTGAGTGATCCCAGACTGTTTTGAGCTTTGCTGACAGGAGGTCAAGGAAGAGAGCAGGTTGTAGTTCATGCTTCCTGGCAGCATGACATGGATAAAGTCAATGTCCAGAAAAAAACAAGACTCCACTGTCTGCAGCAAAGTCAAAAAACTCTTCTGTTTGCCTGGCTGACTTTGCATTGTAAAAGAAGTGCCTGTAGAACAAACAAATCCCTATACTGTTGTCAGTTTTCCCTCTTTGAAGGCTCAAGGAGGAGACAGGATCAAGCCTGGACTAAATGAAGCTTGGAACTGTCCTATTAAGTGAGAAAGAGAGAATAAGGGCAAGGCTGAGGGGAAAGACCTGCAGCATAAAGGTGCTATTTAGAAGGTTTCCTATTGAATGTGTTGACTGGGCCAAAGGAAGAGCTGGGGCAAAGGTGCAAAGGGGAGATAAGACAATAGAAAAAACGTAGAGAGAGGGAGCAGTGGAAGAGAAAGAGTACAAGGGAGGGAAATCAGGCCTCCAGTCTAAAGTGATTTTTACCTGCTGTCTTAGGATGCCTTTGCCATAATGATGGGCACAATTTTCGGGGTCATAGGGCAGGCAACGGGACAGTTCTAAGCCTTGAAAATGAGGGTTCCATCCTTACCAACTGCCTCCTGCCTTATGCATTTCTCACTCACCATGCCATAGTTAACATGAGTACCCTTTCAGGGTGGCTAGGGCCTTATTTTGCAAATGAGAAAAGTAAAGAGGAAAATGAGACAGAGAAGATAAAGGGAAATGCAAAGGAGGAAAATCCAGCCTCCACGGTTCTGGTTTAATATGAATAATTAGGTGAGTTATTTTCCTAGAAAGCAAGAAAGTCTTTTTCGGTTCTATTTGGTTAAGAATCAAAAAGTGTGGGTGTCGTGAACAAGCCCTAAACCAATGTCCATTTGTGAAAGTTTTGTGAAATCAAACGCTGGGTAGAATGTGGTTTTCCCAGATGCCACTGAAAAGAAACCCTCTTACTGTGTTTTGATCCATCTTCCTGTCATTCATCAGTCCCCAAAGTACTCACACATTTGGGTTGCTGGAGGTCCCAGCTCATTCTGATGTCTTCAAGGTAAAGGTGTCCACTGAACTTGGATTTATCTTGATCTGATAATTTTGAGCCCACCTGAACCACCTGAAGCTATGAAACCGAACCCAGACAGCCAGAATGAGCAGCTACATCTGAAAGTTTGGCTTTAAAACCTTGAAAATTATTGGGAGCTGGGGGAAACCTTTTTTGAATCTTTTCAGATTCTCAGATCTCAGGAAAGATTCAGAAATTTTGCACAGATTCATAGAATTTGCTATTGGGAAGCTGATGGATGACCAACTAAAGCAGAAGTCCAAAACACAAAGACCTGACCATGAAGTAGTATGATGTTCTGAAGGTCATAGAATCATAGAATGGTTAGAGTTAGAAGGGACCTTAAAGATCATCTAGTTCTACCCCCCCCTGCCATGGGCAGGGACCCCTCCCACCAGACCAGGCTGCTCAAAGCCCCGTCCAACCGGGCCTTGAACACCTCCAGGGATGGGGCATCCACAGCTTCTCTGGGCAACCTGGGCCAGTGTCTCACCACCCTCACAGTCAAGAATTTCTTCCTAATATCTGATCTAAATCTCACCTCTTTCAGTTTAAAACCATACCCCGCATCCTGGGACCTGATCCAGAGTCCCTCCCCAGCTTTCCTGTAGGTCCCCTTTGGGTACTGGAAGGCTGCTATAAGCCTTCTCTTCTCCAGACTGAGGTCCATCCACATTTCTCTGCCACACTTTGACCCCAGCTGTGCATCTACAGTCTCTTTACGAAGTGCAAAACACTCACTTTCCCCCCTACAGCTCCACAGGGGACATACTTCTATTTCTGCTGGCATTTCCTCCAACAGCTCCCAAAGCTCAAAGAGATCATTGCAATATTCGCTCATGAAATATTCCAACTGTCTGGTGCAATCATAAGTAGCTCTTGGAAAGTCTTTTTTTCTGAGCCATTAGCATGGAAGTAATCTCAAGTGACTGGATATATATTGCAGCTAATGGTAGGTCTGGAGCGGTTGGTAAGAGCATGTGGCAAGGAGCCAGGGCAGCATCTCTGCAGGCGAAGGAGGAGAAACAACACGTGTACTCACGCTTGCATGGATATGCACACACACGCACCCAGCACACAGCTTCCCATAACCTCCACTTACTTCCCAGCTCCTGCATTTATATTGCCGCTCGGTGAAATTAAAGGACTTACAGACTCACTGAGCCACAAAACCTCCTTGAAGAGTGACAAGCTGCAGCATTAGGCTGATGTGAGCGCAGGGCGTGAATTGTGATGTGGCGTCGCAGCTCTGGGTCCTCAAGAGAAAGCTGAGGCTTCCTGGCAGCTTTTGTTTCCCTGCCTGCATTTTCGTCTCCAAAACTGACGGGTCTCATTCCACATTTTTGCACCTGTGATAGAAACAGGCTCCTTCTCTGTCACTGTGAAAACAGCGTGGTAACACCTTCTTCTTGTACGCGTCTATGGGAGCACAATGAATTGGGGTTAAAAGATCTCCCACATGATCCTGGGAGAATCCTCTTTTAAGGAAATAAGTGGGTTTTGGAGGTGGCTTTTACAAATTAAAAATGGCACAGGGCAGGGTTCAGAGGTGCTGAGCTGGCTTCACTCCGGGATGTTTTTTCTTGATGCTTTTTGAGTCATAGCAAGAATATTTAAAAATCTCGTGCTTTAGGCAGAGGTGGAAGGAGGATGATAATGTTTCCACCAAGATATTTTGCGACTTCTTCAGTGAAACGCACCCCTAGTTCTAAAGAAAAGGCCTTTTCTAGCAAGATGTTCCTTTTTACCACTACACCTTCTTTTATGCAGCGTTATGACATTAGTCATACCAGAAAAAAGGTCCTCTTTTGACCTGCTCTGAGATGTACTGCCAATGCTAGCAAGCTCTTTCAAGCATAGGTGAACCTTAATTAAACACAGACCTACCTTACTAGACACCTAACTTATTAGAACAAGTGAAAACCATTTGGTGGCAAGTTTAATACTGCAAGACAGAACCGAAATATTCCATGGGGAAAGCAGTTCTCTTGCAAAGTGTGTCTAAAATGTAAGGAAATAAAATAAAATCTGGGCATTTTAGCTTACGTTTCTGTCTTCATTTTGAGTAGTTTGCATTTGGTATGGTGATATATTCTAGCCTCCCAGCATCATTCATAGAAAGTGTTTTATCAGGAGAAGATTAACTGACGTCAGCAAAATAAGTATTTCAAACAGAATAGATATTTATTAATCATTCAGAATAAAAATATTTTGGAATTGATGTTTTTGGAAAATAGTTCAAGTTTTCAGTGTTGAGCCCCCAGCTGAGACAATCAGTATTATATTAGCTTCTCCTGGAATAGAAATTTCATTTTCATTCTGATTTTTTAAGATATTTCCTTCGTTTCCTGGAAAATAACCAGAAATGCCTCTCTCTTACTTTCTCTTTTTATCCATTTTCTACCTGTCCATCTATCTCATCCAAAGGTCAAATTTCCAGCCAACCCAAACAATCATTTCACCTGTCAGATTTATGAATGTTGTACTATTTTCTTTTTAGGATTTAACTATCTTCTTGACTTTTGGAGTAGGAATAAGCCTGCTACAATTTTGTTGGCTTAAGTGGTATTTGGACCTGGGACCAGGCCATTGCAGGGGTGTTGTACTGCAGGGGTTGTGTCTACACTACACAACTCTACAGGTCCAAGCGCTTGTCTGTGATCATCTGTGCTATTAAATTATTAACGTTTCTGGGTTCCCTGTAGAGTCAGAGCAAAGACACACTCATTCAGGTGGTGGTTCCTGGCACCTGAAATTAAATATCCTAAAATAAAATATCCCCTAGAGGTGCCAGCATCTCTCACCATTTATTAAAGATGGATCTTCTAAAAATTTGCCTCTGGGTGGAAATTAGGCTAATCCCGGTGCCAGACTCAGTGCTGGGAAGCGGTCAAGAGTGGACCTGCTTGTGCCAGTGCCTCGACTTTCCCTGCCAGTCCGACTGCTATGCAAGGGTCTAGCTGCCAGCCCTAGATTCCCAGTTGGCAGAGCCGTCGGCCGGCGGGTACGGACCTCAGACAGGGAATTCCCCCTTCCTCTCTGTGGAGAGAGCCTTGCCAGAGCTGGCAGATGGCAGATCATGTCATCCTGAATGGGCAGCAGGGAATACCCATTGAAAGCAACATTTGAAGCCCCTTTTGACTCTCCAGTTGTATGGCAAAGCATTTTGGGCTCAGGGAATAATTGGAAGGGCAGAACGGAGATAATTTAGGGCCAGCCCCTTGATTTCCGTGTTGTTTCTATGTTGAGGAGACTAATCCAATGCTAATTTCTACCTGGCTCTGAACAAGGGTGATAGATGCGATGCAGAGTGCTTTCCTGCCTATACACCCTCTTTGCATAGGCCAGAAATATTGCAGGTGGACAACTCTGGGTGCAGAGTGAAGCTCTGCAATGGAAGGGAGAGGTGAGCTCTGGAGTCCAGGCGGTGCTTTGACTCTGCTGCCCAACAGAGCCGCTGCTGAGTAAGACACAGAGATCCTATCCCTGCTGGGGTCTGGTGATGGTCCAGACTGGGATGCAAACATCATGCCAACACCCACCAGGACTGTTGGGATAGCCGCTCGTCTCAAGCTGGGGCTCAGGAGTTTCCCAGTCAAGACTTCTCCAACCCACAAATAAGCCATCCATGCTCCCATGTCTGCCCTTCCCCTGGCCCCAGCTCTCCAGCTTTTTTTTTTTTTCAGGTGGACATTTTCAGCTGAGTTTGTGATGCATGACCAATATTTACCTCCAGAACAGATCAAAAGCTCCATGTGCTTTGAGGATTTAAAGTGACTTGCTGAAGCCATTCGTGTCCTTTTCTTGTTCTTCCTCCCATTTCTTTCCACCATGTCCCACTCCTGCCTTTCCGTGTCTAATGTCTATATAAAGTTCAGAGCTCATCTGCACCACCAGAAACCCCTGCTCCTACCTAGAAAACATCTTCTACTCATCTCTGGATGTTTCAGAAGTAGATACAAGAGAATAAAAGGGATTTTGGGCAGAATTTTGGATACTCTGAGGTCTTCATATGTGTGATATATATTTGCAAGGGGCTGGTCCTAGTGGTGTATCTGGAGTAGGCCTGGAGTTGTTCCTTCGGTTGTTCAGCATTCATAATTATAAGTGTCTCTAGTGGTCACAAAGAGACCTGATATGCCTCTTCTTTCACCTGAGAGGATGCTGATGTCTTTACACAGGTGATTTGATTATTCTCCTTTTTCTTGGCTTGTTTCTGCAGATCAATCCAGTGACAGGCCCTCGTGAAGGAGGGACGAAAGTGACCATCCGTGGGGAGAATCTGGGGCTGGAGTTCAGAGATATTGCGTCTCACGTCAAAGTGGCCGGAGTGGAATGCAAACCGCTGGTGGAAGGGTACATCCCAGCAGAGCAGTAAGTTGGGTGTGTGGCAGACAGTGGGCCACAGCACACCTAATTACCATCATTGCTACCTGTAGGGTCTTCTAAGGAGTCCCACCCAACCTTGGAAGTGAGAAATGGAAGATGCCATTCCTCACAGCTCAGGAGTTAATAATCCATTTATTACTGTATTTATATTGCATATTTAAGTAATCCTCATGGCATATGCCCTAAAGTTATCTTTCATCTTTCACATAACAGCCACCAGGAGGGTGTTCAGTTCCAGTTTGTGGGGCAGCAGTCCCAAGAAACCTCTTATCCCATGTGGGAGTAATCATTAAGCCTCACAGCTGCAAAGTTGCCCACAATTAAGGCTGGAGGACAGAGGTCCTCCTGGGGTCAGACCTCAGCCCGGTATTTGTCTGTATTTTGAAGTGAAGCTATGTTGATTTACACCAGCTGAGCATTTGCCCCACTGAGTGCCAACAGCCAAAAGCCACCACTCTTTAAAGAAAAATTTAGTCCACAATTTGGATCCCATATTGGAAAGAAGCCAATAGATTAAGTCTGCAGTCCATTTCCCAGCAGTGTGGGCTGTTTGCTCCAGTTCCTTCTTACCCAGACCACCAAACCAACCCTCAAACTTTGCTTCTGGTTCGTATTTTCTCCACAGAATAGTATGTGAGATGGGGGAAGCCAAGCCAAGCCAGCATGCCGGATTCGTGGAAATCTGCGTGGCCGAGTGCAAACCAGAGTTCATGGCCAGGTCTTCACAGCTCTACTACTTTATGGTAAGCTCCCATGAGAAGTTCTCCATGGCCCTGCAGGTCCTTGGGCCCTGCTTCACTTTGCTGCATCTATCGATTGTCCTTGACCATATTCAGCCTCTGCGGTCTTCGCTACTGTCCTGAGCACACCAATTTGTTCCTTCCATTTCCTTTCGAAATCTCACTATGAGCAAAAATAGCTTGCCTAATTAATGTTTTAACAACCTAATAATAGTCCAAATTATTAGTCCAGTTTCAGTTACATACAGCCATGGTCCAAATTAGTACAGAAAATCCTCATTAATAGTTAAAATTGCTATACAGGAAAGAAAAAAGAAAAAAAAAAAGAAGAAAAAGGGAGAAAAACTTTCCTAGTATCTTACTTTTCCTGGGTGTGGTGGTCACCCTACCAGCATCACTCCAGGCCCTACAGTTGAAGGTACCAGTGTCCTACAGCAGAAACATTGGCGTTGCCACTAGTCATTACCACCCTGAGCTCTTCAGCAGGAGAAGTGTGATGTCCATGGTGCAGTTTCTTCCTTCTCACTCTTGGGACCACCTGGAGGTATTTTCAAATCCCCCCTCTCCCCACCACCTGCTCCCTTCTCCCTGGTCCCCAGCCCCAGTGGCAGAGCCGCCCAGCGCCCAGCCCGGGCACACAAAGGGCTGGTGTTTGCTGGGCAGTGCCTGCCCGGGGCGGCAGCCCTTGGCCATGAGGGGTGTCCCCAGCGCTGAGCTCGGGCAGGTCGGGCACGAGCCCTTGGCCACAGGGCACTTGTGATCAGAGGGACGCCCAGCTCAGGGCACGGCAAGCCTGGAGGTGTAGGGTCAGTGCAAAGTCCATGGACTTCTGCTAGCAAGGACAAAAATTCCCATTTACTGGGCCACAAGCAGTCACCATAGCAATGACAGGTGTTTCTGCAAGGTGTAGCATTCAAGGGATGTTTGCTTTGGGTGGTCTTCTGAGTGTCTAGGAGAAGCAGTGCTGCACCCCAGAAGCACTAGATCAGGAGGGACCATTTCACCAGCCAGGCTGCAGGTGAGCTGTAGTGTATGACTGGGGCTCAGTCTCTGTTTTGGATGCTCCATGGCTTAAGCAAGCTTGAACTTCAGTTAGCTTTTAAGGGTGATGCCTGCACAGATGAGTAAGGGTGGGATCTCACTGCAATACTCATGCTTGGAGGGATAGGCTCAGGACAGAAAATGTCTACTCTCAGAGTTGTGGTTGGCACAACCCAGCAGCTCTTGGGTCGTTAGCCTCAGCTCAGCCCAGGTCTCTCAAGACTCAGATACAGGCCAGACATAAGTCCTCTGAGTGCACAGCTCTCCATGGGATTGGATGCCATAAATACCAACATCCTGGTTTGTTTTATATATCTTCCTCCTGCCACTGCTCATCATGTGTCTGGCAGTGGGATAGATAGATGGTTTGGAAAGAGGACTTAGCCATGAGGAATTTGGGGATGATGTCAAAAGTCCCTAGGGATGGTGAGTGGTGGGATCTCTTGCACAACTTCCACTCACTTCCTTGCAGCAGGCAGTACCCCTGAAACAGGGAGTTTCCTGCATCTCCAGCCCCAAACGTGAGATATGTCCAAAGAAGAAGAGAAAAGGGATTCCTATTTTGAGTGGCTACCCTTAGCAGGCTGCCTGGAGGCAGTTATGTCTGCTGATGGCACTCAGTGAGCAGCCACGCTCCTCTTTTTAGAGAGACAGTTGGGGCTGGCGAATTGGCTTGCTACACCATCTGTCTGGAACATCAGCTTGCAAATCAGTCAGAGGGGCTCTGGGCCTGATTCTGCACTACTACTGGTGCAAGTTCAGCCTGAGAATGTCACTTTGTCAAGGAAGAGTTGTGCAGAGCCCAGCATATGTTGCACAGCTGACTTGGTTTTTTGCTCCACTCTCTCCCTTTCTCCCGAGGCTCCTTGTCCAAGAGACCTGCTTATTCCTCTAAGGCCCCTTGCTGGGGACATGCAAGCATTGCCTGGCCTTGATCTGTGCAGATCTTGTGCAGGTTTGAGATGAGAGGCTCTCTTTGTTCCCATCAAAAGCTCTCGACTCCTGCAAGGGAATGGGTCTTTTCTGAAATTATTCATATGCCCAAGCTTTTTTTTTATGGTAAAGGGAACCAGTAATGAAAGCAAATATCTTAGATTTCCCCCATGAGCTACAGAAATTTCTCTATTCTCTGTATTTTCTGATGTCACTCAGGTGCTACAGGGGTGGGGGCAAAGAAACACCTTGAGAGATAACCCCCACTAGGCAGACAGAAGGGCTTTTTCCGGGACATTACACTTCAGCGTGTCACCTTTGCTACTCTTGGAATTACTGTCCGATTTTGATCATGCGTGTCCGTCTGTGACAGCTTTTCCCTCCGCTTGCTGGTTTTCCGGCTGCCAGCTATCCCAGCCGTGTATGAGCGTGAAGTCAACAGGGTTTTCTCTGCTGAATACCTCGATACCTTTGTGCTAGACAGAAAAAAATACAGACGCTCTCCAGCCTGCCCATCATATGCCCTCTCCCGTGTCCATTGCTTTCATGGCGGGAGCTGTGTTTGTTGGCACGGCTTGGCTTCCTCCGACACTTCTGCCGGGAGGGTAGAGATGTTATTGCAGGCAACACAACATGCCTTGGCATCCTGCAACGGTGGGTGGCAGCTTTAAGGGAAGGAAGTCGTTTGAAAACTTAAGGAAGGGCATCGCATGGGAGATAAATATTGCTTTCTGATGCCTAGTAAATCCTCTGGAAAATTGCTTTTCAAAAGGTTTGAAGCAAAACACAGTCAAATTTGGCCAAGAGCTTCAGTCTTCCCCTCTCCTGCGAGAACTGGAAGAGATATTTTGAACTCAACAGAGTGTTTAATTTCAGTGTTTTAAAAAGGAGGTAGTAGTTTAGAGATGCTAGAACAGTTCTCCACATTTCTAACCAGAACTTTTAAATTCAAAATGCTGTTATTTTGTTTTAAGCGCATCTGTGATCAAAAATGCAAATTGCATTAGAGAGTTCAATAAGCCAAAAGAGAAACAAAGCACTTGGTTGCAGGCTGAAATGAAATTTATGATGATCTAAGTGAAAATAATATTTTTTTAAGTTGTTCATTTTGTTGCTATGATTGTTGCCATGGTCTTTCAATCAAAAAAAAAAATTCCCTTCACTTTTCAATTCAGATGCTGAAGCAAGTTTGCCTTTGTTCTGGCTTTGGATGAGGATATTATAGCTCAGTGCAGGTGATGTGGGCTACTCTGACTGCCTCTCTTCTGGGTCTGCTTCTAAAATCCTTGTCCCAGGAGAACATTTGCAACAGGTCTCCCTTCCATCTTTCCCCTCCTGCTGCTACTGTTGAACCTATAGAAAGGAAACCCAGGTGCACAAGCTGTGTCTGAGTCACTTCTTGCTCTGCCCTTGTTCCCAGGAGGAATGAAGTAGGAATCAAGGTCTTGACATGTACCATGAGGTCAGTTTAGACACAGCTCTGATGGCAGCTTCTCTGTGGACCACTTGTGTGGAGGAGGCACTGCAGGGAAGTAAAGGGTTGAGGGGCAGAGGAAATTAGGCAAGTCCCTAGAAAGGTACAGAAGACTTTCTGGCCTCTTTCCCTCATTGTCACTGTCCACTTCATCTTATTCTGGATCCATTAGACCCCCCTGCATTTTCCATCACCTTTTGCCAGCGAGGAAATGGTAAACAGACCGGAGGCTGAGTTTTACTGCAAACATGCTGTGCAATATTTATGAAGGCCACTGTGAATAATTAATGGTTTATGACAACTTTGAAAACGTAGCCACAAACCCTTTTGTAAGACCGGCATGAGACAGGGCAATGCTTTGCCAAGGAGTATTGCTGGTGTAGTTCTGGTCTGCGAGGATCCTCAGAAGGGCTTGGACAGTTTATCTACCCATCGAGAAGCTGGACAAGGGCTTTGGATCTTCAACTCAAATGTCCCTTTCTGGTATGTAAAGCACCTACCGGTGTTGTTCTGTAGGCTATGCGCACCAAGTTAGTTATTCTCAACCCATATTCTCCCAGGTGGGAGGTCACCTCCCAGCAGCAGTCATCATGGTCAGCACTGGTGACAAGGATTAAAGAGGAGTTGCCATCGCATTATGAAGCGGTACCCTAAAAAAAGAAGTTCAGTATGTACTGAAGTGCATCTTTTGTATCTACATACTCTTCTTGCATTTTTTATTCCAATAATATCTGTTAGAGAGTATTCCCCCCCAAAAAATATAAGAAACAGAGCATTTATTGTTGCTTAATTTCTTCTTTCTTCTTACATATCCTCCCAACCTTTAGCAATTAATAGGTGAGGGACTTCTTGAGACAAAACAGCTTCCAAACTATCCTGTCAAAACCAGTCGAGTTTAAACACAAGAAGCGTCCAGCTCTGACAATAGATTTTTCTACAGAGCCGTCTGTCTTATTTTCATGTTCAGCTCTTTCTCCAAGTGGTAGCTTCATTTTGAACAAAAGCAAAGTGGAAACCTTGCTGCTGTTTTTCAAAATGATGAACCAGAGGGGGACAGGGAGAGAGAGGACTGCATGTGTGTGAAAGAGGGAGCTGTGGTGTGTGTCAGGTGGTTTTATAAACACGGATTAATGGTCTCTAAAACTCAATAAGGCGACTGCATGATGTACCTGCTTGTTCAGAAGAGCTGAGGAGAGCTTCAAGCATTTGTGTCATCATTCTTAAAGAGAGGGGGAAAAAAATAATCTTCATTTAAATGCATATAGTAGCTTTTCACTTGGGACTGAGTGGAAAGTTTTTCTATTAAAATGCAAATGAAAGAATAAACTGTAACTCCAAATTTCTCCCTGAAAATGGATGTCTCCTCTCTGCATTGTGGTAACAGGGTGAGCTGTGCCTTCAGAGTGCAAGTATTTTATCTTGATTTTGGGAATAAGGGAGAGCAGGAGAACAAGAAAAAGAGGTTTGAGATTTGGAGCCCCTAAAGGAATTGTGCCCCTTTTTGATATATTAACACAGCACTCTGTTATGTTTGGAAAAGAGACTCAGAAAATCAGAAGAAAAGGGAAGAAGGTGTTCATCTGGACAGTGCTCCTTTTGTGGCTGTAATATTTCAGAGTACCTCTCACCATAAGCACCGCTGTTCTGTATCGGTGCAGGACACTCATGCAGTACTAGACTGTCTCAGCGTCCAAGTTTGATAAAAAGAGGAAGATTTGAGGTCATACCTTGGGCATGTAGGAGAGGCAAGACAGGAGCTCGGATGCTCTGCTGAACCACATCTCTCCTCCTTCCCAGGGAAAATGCCCATGAGCACAGGGGGAGGTTTTAGGCATCTCTCTGGAGCGACACGTCAGGTCCTTTTCCCTTGTCAGATCAACAGGGTTTAGAGTAATCTTTTCAGGATCTGATCATTTTCATCACTTGTGAGCTCCACAGTTTGCAGCCAGTTCAAGACCCAGGTTATCTTGCAGAGGTGGTGTTGCACAATGACAAATAAACACCTGAGCCGTGTCAAATGAGTGGAGATCATGGCTCCAGCTGCTCCAGATATGGAATTGCCTTTGGAAGAGTATTTCTGAGTGGGTACAAAGGCAGGCCAGATTTTGCAAGGGTGAGGAGACTAGATGTGGGGTTAGGTCTGAATTCATCCCAACAAACTTGGCATTCAAGCAGGGTGTCTATGGTAGGACTGGTGTCATCCTAGGCTCCTCTATTGGCCTGAAGATATGGTCATCTTCTGGAGTACAGCTAGCATGTCATTAGCCCCTGGGGGTGCCTACCTCTCTCCAGCACTAAAAAGAGAGAGAGAAGCTACCTCCGCTCCTCTGCTGTGTTTTCAACATGACTCTTTGCCTTCACAGACTCTGACACTCTCTGATCTCAAGCCGAAGCGGGGACCAGTGTCGGGTGGCACCCAGGTGACAATTACAGGCAACAACCTCAATGCGGGCAGCAATGTCATCGTGACCTTTGGGCGACAGCCCTGCCTCTTCTACAGGTACAGATGAATCCTTCCTACTGTACATGCCCAGGTCTGAAATATGTGAGCAATTATAGTCAGAGACTTCTTCTGCAGCCCAGACACCCTGTCCCTCAAGTGCCTCGTTTGCCTGTGGCCACGTCTATTCAGCAATGGGACTTTTTCATTCTGCACTGTGCGCGACCTTAGTGTACATGTTTTGGGGTGGGAGAATAGGATTTATTTGTTTTGATTGGTATTTGATGTGCTTTTTTCTATGGCCCCTTGTCAAATTTCACTACAATTCTCCACGGTCCTATGCTATGCCACTTGCTCTGGGAGTACATCGTTTAAAAGATTCATTTTCATGTCCCTGTTTTAGCAGAGACAACAAAGAAAATCTGACAACATCAGTTCTAAGTATTAAAACACCTCCCTTTTATCCCAGAATAGTCCTGTAGTGCTAAGAATTGGATGATTTGCAACATTTCAGCTCTGGGTTGGCTCCTGTTCAACTGCAGTTCAGAGAGGCTTAATGTCAGTGTTACCTGCTGAATGTTCCCTGATCCCTGTGAGAATGAGCCTGAATCCCGTTCCCAGGGGCTCCTGCAGCTCAAAACTCCCCAGTGCAACACATTTTGCTGCCAGTATCGATGGAGGCTGAAGACGAAGTTGGCACATTTCTCCCAGCCTGTCCTTGGCAGAAGAAGGGCCCATTCACAGGAGACCTGAGACCACTGCCTTGGGGCAATGCCCTTCCCTCTCCTGGCTGTGGGGAACCTGTTTAGCTGCCTGTCACGACTGTGGCGTGATCCAGCATCTATAATTCAGGAGGGTGAAGTCACAGGTTGTGATTAAAAAAGCCAAGTGGGAACCACAGCTGCTTGGGGTTGGTTACCGAAGAGACTGGGGAGTTTGAGGAGGGATGGAGCCTGGTCTTTCAGGGTGTTGCAGTCAGCGAAGGTGAGTGCCATGCTGCAAGGGAAGGATGCACCCTGCTTTATCCTTTCTAGGGGTATAAGATGAGGCTGGGGGTGTTTGGAGCCTGGCTTTTTGGCTCTTTATGGAAGGTAAGGGCCACTGCAAAATTCGGACCTGGAGCTGGTTTTGAGCTGCCCAAAAGGAAACGTTTATGCAGAATTCTCTTTGAGTATAATCATAAAGTGCTTCCCACTACATTAGCACCTCCCATGCAAAGGTCCCAGGCACGCTTCAAACTACACTTAAGCAAGGCTTACAGTCCTAATGCAGGGTAAACTTTATTATCTCAGACTGGAAAGCTGAGGTGCAAACACCCCTTTTTATGAGCTGCTGCTGCATAGGTCTGCAGGCAGGAAGGAAACATCCATCAAGTATTTAATCCCACAGAAATAATTTGGGAGAGAGGTCTGGTTTGGACTTCCCTTGGGGTTCAGTTTTCACTCTGAGACCTGAGAAATGATGGCTCTTGTGGTTTTATTTAAACTAGTGAAAAGGCAATGCCATTTCCTCAGATAAAGGTGTCACACTATTCACAGCATATTCCTGTAGCGGTGAGTTTCACCACTTCACAGTGCATAGGTTAAGGTGACAGAACGTAAGAGTGAGTAGCTGGGCTCTTTATGGCACCATTTGTTTTGCTGCTGGTAGCACCTGGTTTGTATTTATTTGCTTCTGCTCACAGGAGATCCACCAAGCACATTGTCTGTAACACCACTGCCTCAGATGAAGGCTTTGAGAAAGTGAAGGTGTCTGTGAGAGTGGACAAGGCCAAGATACATCAGGAGTTGCAATATGAATATGTAGAGGATCCAACCATCCTGAGGATTGAGCCTGAGTGGAGCATCTTCAGGTAAGCATCCCGTGGATACCTCCTGCCACCTGCCATGGTATTCTAATGCAGCACTGGGGTGCTCATATTGGTCCTTGATACAGAAAAGTGTTTTCCAAGCATTGTGTTCACTAAGAAATAGATTTGTGCAGAGCTACTTCCCCGAGCATGAGGGCTGGTGGACTTGCCTCCTGGGAAGAGTAAAAGGCTAACAGTGCATTGTGCATTCATCGTAACACCTTGGATGCCCCATGTGTGTCCGTGCTCATGTGTACCCCGGGACAACATTTCCATGGAGTCTACTGAGGGATGGGCAGGTGCAGGGTCTTTTCTTCAAACAAACTTGGTGTAGTCCAAACTTAAATGAACCTGCACCCCACCTTCACTAGCGGAGCAAATCTTCCTGGCCCAATGCAGCAAAATCCAGCTGTCAATGCTCACCAGAATCTTGCCTTGGAGTCTTCATGCTTTAATTACAAAGGTAGGTGCAGCAAATCTCCAACCTAGTGTTGAAGCTTTCTCCCTCTTTACTGCAGCCCAGGGTTTATCTCCAGCACCAGGATGCTCCTTGTCTGACTAGTATTACAGACCACTGGGGCTGGTTAAACTACACAGTTGTATCCTTAAAAGGTGCAATTCCTAGTGCTTCTGGTCTTTCTGGCTGTCTTTCAGGCCTCATTGGGCTGGGTCCACAACTTTGCATGGCAGCAGGACCAGTCATTGGTCTTTTAAACCCAGGCATGAGTGTCAGAGCTGTGCTTAGAGAAATGAATCTCCCTTGGGTTTGAAAGCAGCAATTCCTGCCTTTCCCACAGCCTTCATGGACTTGCTGGCTTAGGAGTAAGCATTGCTTGTTTCGCTGTCATGCCTGAAAGCCCCTGGGGTGTCTCCTGAGATGAAATACAAAGGGACCCCTGGTCCCTGCCCTATCAAACAGCCTTCCTCCTCGTTAGGCATCCCTTTTTCTCTTCACCCCATTGATGCTGCTTTGGTGAATTCAGAGGGTTCATATGAAGGTGTCTGAAAGGAGCATTTGCCCAGGTTGTGGAAGGCATCAAAGCGATACCCAAATGCTCTCAGAAGCCTGCAGAAATGGCCTCGGGAAGAGAGAAATTGGTCATTAAATGCACTGGTATTTCCTTGAAAAGATACAAAATAAGAAATCTTAGTATCCCCTCATTCATCGGCGGCAGCTCTCTGCTTCCCTGTCAAACAGGCCTGATTGGAGTATCTGGGGATTAGGAGCAGGGCTTGTAAATCCCCCCGTTCAGCTCCCATCCAGAAGATGTTTTCACAAATCAATTAGTGCCTTTAATTACCATGAGGGAATTTACCGATTTAGCCGGATTGAATCTTTGCACATTGGGCTTGAAGCTTTAGTGTCTGGATTTTCCATTTGGGGTTTTTATTTTCAGTCAGAGTTCAGGTTATCAGTGAAATGAGAAATCGCTTTACTCCCTTCCTTATTAAAGTGAGTTCAGTGCTGGTTGAAAAGTGCAAGATTGACAGCCTGGGAGAGTGAATTCCCCTATTATCCCCAGGAAAGTTGTAGCACAGGGATTTTCCTCCTCCTGGCCTCAGGTCTGGCTGGGAGGTGAGAGGAGAAGTTCTCCAGAGCCCATTTGCTCTTTGGTTTCTCTGCTGAAGCTGCCGGCAAGAGATGAAGAAGCAGCCAAGGAGATGCTTCAGGTGTATTGGCAAAGCTTTGCCCAGCCCGGGGGTGCAGAGACTCTGCATCCCGTTGCTTGCTGCCTCGGACCTCCCATCCCACCTCCCAGCATAAAGAAAATTAAGAAGTGGTGCTTGTTTAGTGGACGTCAGTTTACTTGTAGGGTATGTAACTGCTAGGATGGATGACTGGGACTCTACCAGTCTCATCATTCTACCCTTTGCATTCTTCAATGTCTCTGAAATCAGAAAACATCCACTTGAGCATTAACGGGTGTCTAATTTTAACCAGACCTACCCACTTTCATCCTCTTTCTTATAGAATCATAGAATCATAGAATTGCCTAGGTTGGAACGGACCTTTCAGATCATCGAGTCCAACCATCAACCTAACTGACAAAAAACATCAGTAAACCATATCTCTAAGCACTACGTCTACCCGTTTTTTAAATACCTCCAGGGATGGTGCCTCCACCACTTCCCTGGGCAGCCTCTTCCAATGATTAATAACCTTTTCAGTGTAATTTTTTTTCCTAATATCCAGTCTAAACCTCCCCTGGTGCAACTTGAGACCGTTTCCTCTTGTCCTATCACTTGTTACTTGTACACTTTTGAATCACTCCCAAGGTGCATAACCTTGGAGGAGGGTACAGAGGGAGAAGATGCAAAATCCAGGATTACCGCTGTGGTTCAGGGTGTCGGGGACAGTTTTAAGCACTATAACTCTTAGCTGTGGAGCTCCATCCAGCAGCTCATAATGGAGACAACAGAGCCGGATGAAAGTGCAGCCAGCTCCAGCCCTGAGAATCATGCAAGAAATAAGTTAATCAAGACACGTGGATCTGGAGATAGACTGAAGAGGCCGTTCCTCCATATATATGTTATGCGATATGATTCATTACAGCAAATCCACTGTGCTTCTCTGATTCATCACTCCTGGCTGTGGGGCTAAGCTGTTTTGAGGGATAGATGATTGCTACTAAACCAGCTTTGCAAAATTAGCAAATGAATGTACCAAGCCTGGCTTAAAACCTTCTCAAGTGCCATTTTCCAAGACAATAAAGAAAAGATTACTGCTAATTTACTCCCATAGCCAAAAAAAAAAAAAAGTCACGCTGGGCTGGCAGGTAACTAGAATTTTATGAGGCTCCATTAATACTTTTGATCTGGGTTTGATTTGAGTTACATCCAGCAATTATCTGACTCTGTAGCTAGAAAATTATGCTCAGGCGTTTTGGGACAATAAGGAGTTAAATTAAGAAAGCTCGTAGTCTTGGCACCTCTGTTGTTTTTGCTGGGCAGCAGCAGTGTCTCCAGGCTCTGATCCGACCTGGGCAAGAAGTGGCTGTGACCACGAATTCACCTGCAAAAGCAAAAGGCAATGGCTGGTGGTTTTCACACACAGGCAAGCAAGAGTTATATTTCGTGATTTGCAAGCCAGAGAGGGTTTTGGGGTGATTGCGTGTCTTCAGCAATCACAACTGCTTTGGCTTTTTTTTTCAGAGAAAAGGCCCCTCTCTGATCCGGTGCTGTGGCTGTGCTTAATAACTGTGGTCTGAACCTGCAAGCTTGGTTTCCAAACTAAATACAGAATTTTTAACACATGGGTTTAAAACTGTGTGCGCAGACTTGGTTGATTAAATAGAAGGATTTATGTATATATACACACACTAATGTATCTGCACGTATGTGCACACATTCGATACATCTGGAATATGTAAAACTTTCAGCTGAGCAAAGATACAAAATCCCTTCCAGTTTGAATCAGCAGAGATTCTTCATAATAATAAATAATAGTAAAAATTATAAAGGCCCACGGCCAAAAATCCAGAAGAACCAGGACAGTAGAGAAAGAACAACTTGGTTTATACACTTCTCTTCTGGTTTCTGGCGAGTGAGGTCTCCCTGAGTGAGATCAGGAATACTTAATGTGAAGCTGAGTTCTGGGGAGACGGTATTTTTTTTCTGTAAGGCTGTGAGGGGAAGCTCTCTTGTAAGAGGATGTGTGACTTCAGAAGAGATCCCCTGTGCATTCAGGGGAGCTCAACCATCCAAGAGGATTTTATGGAAATGGCAAAATGTGCTTTTGTCCCATAAAATTTCCCATTAGAAATTTCCCATCACAGGTGTTGGTTTCAGAGAGCAAGAACTGGAGATACTCTGCAAAACTCAAGGTCAGGTGTTGTCCTAACCGTAGATCAGTCCATGCAGGCATTGCTTGAATGAAAGACTATAAGGAACCTCTCAGAGAAGGCTCACAGGAGCACCAACCAAAAGATGTGGTTGTGACAATGTTCTTTGGCAGAGCTCATGGCTTCAAATGTACAGGTTTCTTGGTCACATAGGCTACGTTTAAACTAGTAAGTACTTAATTCAGGTCTATTCTTTGGTCCTGAAGCCAGCGAGCATGCATGGCCTGGGGTACTGGTAACAGCTTCTCAGCATCGATGGCCACCAGCCAGCGTTTGAGCTGGTGTCCTGGCCATTTGGTTTATCAGTGTGGGTGTAAGTAAAGGGTCTGAAGCACAGTCCCAGCTCGCTGCAGTCAGTTCACTGAGACCTGATAGCTACGCTGCTGAGCAGAGATGGATATTTGCATTCATTCCTACCTGCCCCATCTGATTAATAATGGAAGATAAATGAGGAACATGGGGAAAAAAGGTCAGAAGTGGAGGAGATCTGTTGGTCAATACAGGCTTCTTTCTTCCAGCATGTTTGTTCCCTGGTGTTTTCTCATTTATAATGCACTTGTTTCACCTTTCATGTGTGCGTAGGTTTACCTGGAAGCAGCAAAGGGGTTCTGAGCTTTCTTTTCCCAATACCACTGGTTTCCGCATGGCCTCCCATTCTCAGCAGAACACTCCAGGAAACAAATTGCAGCCTCGACAGTTTCCAAGGGAAGTTACGGAGGCAGGTGCTGAAACCGATGAGAGCACTCCTCACCCTGGGAAACCCTCAGAGGTGGAGCTGCCCATTGATGACATTTCCTCATCCTGCCCTGGCTGTGTGAGCCCTGACAGCTGAAGGTTTTTTGTTTTCTCGAATAACTCTTCCCCCTTCAGCCCTTGCATCACGTTGCCCCCACCACAGTGCTGCAAAGGGAGAGCTCACCCTGGTAGAGCAATGCTGTTTCAATTTGGGATGGCCAAAGCTGCCCGTGGTGAACCCTTTCCCTTGATGCAGCGTTCAGAGCCAACCCGTGCATCAGCTCCTAATGAAGCCTGGGAATGCTCCTTTGCAGTTTCCTTGGTCCCTCCCGTCCGCTCCCTGAAGTCCCACAAACAGCACTGCTGGCTGCAGCTGGAGGAGGCAAGGGAAAGGAAAGAAGGGTGTTTCTGAAAGCTGTTTCCTTCTGCCCTTCTACTCCACTCTCATGAGACCCCACCTGCGATACTGCATCCGGCCCAACATAAGAAGGACATGGACCTGTTGGAGCAGGTCCAGAGGAGGCCATGAAGGTGATCAGAGGGCTGGAACCCCTCTGCTATGAAGACAGGCTGAGAGAGTTGGGAGTGTTCAGTCTGGAGAAGAGAAGGCTCCAGGGAGACCTTATTGCCCCTTCCAGCACCTAAAGGGGGCCTACAGGAAAGCTGGGAAGGGACTCTGGATCAGGGAGCGGAGCCATAGGATGAGGGGTAATGGATTTAAACTGCAAGAGAGTAGATTTAGATTAGTTGTCAGGAAGAAATTCTTTCCTGTGAGGGTGGTGAGCCCCTGGCCCAGGTTGCCCAGAGAAGCTGTGGCTGCCCCATCCCTGGAGGGGTTCAAGGCCAGGCTGGATGGGGTTCTGAGCAGCCTGGTCTGGTGGGAGGTGTCCCTGCCCATGGCAAGGGGTTGGAACTAGATGACTTTTAAAGGTATCTTCCAACCTAAACCATTGAATGATTTTATGACAGTGGTTGCAGGGAATGAAAGGGCTCTGTCTACATCTCCCCATCTTAAGCTGGGCTGAGAGAGATGTTATAAAAGTGAGAAAATCTACCAGATGCAGGGTCGTGGCTTGTATGAATTGACTTTCTCAGGAAATCAGTCCTTGTCTGAGCAAAGGGACACAGTGACTGGAAATCTCTGTTCTGTCAGAAGTTGGATCTAACACATGTGCCAGAGCTTATCTGCCTGGGTCACCAAATGGAAACCATACAAATGCTTTATGCAGAACAAGGCTGAAGACTTTGGCTCTTTCTTCTAGATGCTGCAGGACCAGGTTCCCTGACAACACTGAAGCGATCTTGTTCAGTGTGCTGTTTTTATAGCAGGTTTAATACGCAAGATGAGACCACAACTTTCAGTGAAGGTAGCACTGAATCCTCAAGAGCTGCTTGCACAGAACAGTATCTATGGGAGTTTTTTGGGCTTCCTTCCTTAAATGATAAAGGAAATATAGTTTGTGGGTCATTCTGGAGAGCCCTTGTTAAATTTCCCGCTCCTCATTACTGAAGCTTATGATTGCTGAGCCCTAACAGTGAAAAACACCCAGGTGCTGCTTGATGTGACAGTTTTAGCAAGCATGTGTTTTTACTTATTTCTCCCCTTATGAATGAATGAAAAAATATTTACTTTATTTTGTTTTGTTTTTCCTTCCCTTCTGATGGGACTGTGAGATGGGGTTAGATACTTTGCAATCAATATTTAGGAATACAGATCACCTGTTGCTGGTGCAATCAGTCCTGACATCTATTAGCTGGGTTCATGCTTCTCCTCCATTTCTTCCTCTCTAGTGGCAACACACCCATCGCTGTGTGGGGAACTCACCTAGACCTCATCCAAAACCCTCAGATCCGGGCAAAGCATGGTGGAAAGGAACATGTCAATGTGAGTATGCCTGCTGAGCTGGGAAGGGGACATATCCAAGGTGGTGATAGGGGCTGGCTAACAGCACTGGAGGTTTATATCTCCTATTGCATCCAGAAAAGAGGGCATGACTTGCTTTAAGAAAGCTTACCCCATCCATGCTCCATCGATTACCTTATCCAGTGCTCCATAAAGGAGCACTGGACCAAAGAAGGAACAGAGAGAGGTGTTGTGAAGGGTCGTTCAGCTCCTGGTGAGCCTGTTTCTTCTATTGGCTCAAAGATACCTGTCCTCTCTCTTGGCCCACGTATAACCTGTGTTATTTATCAGCCATGCCTGTGTGTAAGTAGACCCAAATTCAGGTTATTAATGGAGCGTGCTGGGATCAGAAGTGACTGTGAATAATACTCTTTGGCACTACTGTATCCACTCCCTGGTCTATTTGGGATCCTGCAAGAGTGTATCCAGGTTTAACCATCTAGATTTACAGCCTAATTCGACTCTCATTGACCACTGAGGAATCAGAAGTATCTCCATGGAGGCCACCAGAGATTTATCAAGGTCTGGGATGAAATTCTCTTGGAAGGAGACAATTACCAGTAGCTGCCGAGCAGCTCCAGACAGAGCTGAAAAGGTGTGAGTTTTGCACCTCCAATTAGGAGGCTTAGGAGCAGGCAGCACCTGCTGGCACCTACAGTAAGTTGGAGGATGAGGCCATGCAACAGCATCTGAAATGGTGTTGGCTGTCTATGGGCACTTCCTTGGGAGCATCCCAGAAGAAGAAGCTCCAAAAGTAAAAAATACAGAAGGACTAATTGGAGTGGGGGCACAAAGTTCAGGTCCTCTGCATTTCTCAGGTTTTAAGATTAATCCGTGGGCTTTCCACCCAAGGCTCTCAAAGCACTTTACAGACATTAAAATCATCTACTGTCACGTGACCGGTAGTGAAACAGTGGTAGGTCCAAAAAGAAAATGTAGGACTATATGGTGTAGATTCATTTGCATCTGCAGTTTGCAGATTAAGACACCAAAATTTTGGTCTTATCCCAGCTCTGTCATGAACTAATATCTCTCTTCATAAAGCCAAATCCAAAACAATTTTGTCACCACTCACACCCCATCAGATTCAGGAAATATCTCTTGAGATTGGTTTCTGAATCTGTTGTGAATCTTGACTGACAATGTCCCAGGCCCTCATGAACTCTGGGAAAACCCTGGTCCAACTGATTATGCATATTCATAGGTGTGTTTTGGTAATGTAGTTGTATTTCCCGGTACATCACAACTGAACGCTTATTTAGCTTTCCTGCAGAATTAGAATCCTGCGTGACTTCATCTTATTCTTCCAGCAGACTCCAGCTCTTCCCTGACACAGTGGTCTCAAACAATCATACCATTGTGCAGATGATGAAGCCTATTCATCATCTCACACATGCTCATGTAGAACTGCCCAACGTTTTGCTCTGGGAAGTACTCCGGTGCCTTTTCTTCCTTGTACGAGCTGTTACAGCAAAGAACATCTGACTGACTTTAAAATATGAAACTGGCTGGCCCAAGTAACTTCTTTCTCTATTGATTTGAACCAAAATAAAATTAGCACTTGAGCTATGCTAGCTGTGATAACGAGTGTGCTCTCAGTGCTGGAGGTATCAGACTAGTTTGGAGAAGATTCTCATATCAGGCACAGCTGGGATTCCACAGAGCTGGTGCTGTTTCCCCATAGAGCCTGTCGGTTCCTGGTGAGACCATTGTGCTAGCAACCATGATATAGAAAGATAAAGACTCAGATCCTGAAGGACAACCAGACATCTAATTCCTAGTTGTTTAAAGTGAAAGGGTAAAACGCCTTTTGCTGTATTAAAAAAAAAAAA